>JADMLD010001380.1:0-402826 GCA_017589585.1 Phylloscopus whistleri
AAGTTACAAAGAAAAACCTCTGATCAGTGAAGAACCTTTAGATGCAATCACTGTTTTCACTGACGGGTCAGGACGAACACACAATTCAGTAGTTGCATGGCTAAACAAAGATACTAATGCTTGGGAACAAGACATTCAAAAAGTTGAAGGTTCTCCTCAAATTGTTGAACTAGCAGCAGTTGTAAGAGCTTTTCAGCTCTTTCCAGAACCTTTCAACCTTATCACCGATTCGGCTTATGTTGCTAATGTTATTCAGAAAATAGAAGGATCTGTTCTAAAGGACGTGAGCAATGACAAATTGTGTCTTTGGCTAACCTGTCTCTACCAAATCTTATCGCGCAGAACTAATCCTTACTTTGTTTCCCACATTAGAGCCCACTCTGACCTTCCAGGATTTTTAGTAGAAGGAAATGCTCGAGCTGACACATTGGCATCAGCGACACCTGATGAGGAGGTTGCAGCGGGCATTGAGAACCCCACTTGGTGCTCACTGCAACCACCTTACCTAACACTATTGAACAAGCTAAATTAAGCCATGCATTCTTTCACCAGAATGCTCAAGCAATTAAGCGGGATTTTCACATCACCTTAGAGCAAGCACAAAATATTGTGAGGGCTTGCCCAGACTGCCAGCTTGTTCAGCCTTTTGCCTCTTTGGGAGCCACCAACCCACGAGGGTTGGAGAGTTTGCAAAAGTGGCAAACAGATATTACTAAATACCCTTCTTTCGGGAAACTTAAATACATTCATGTTTCTGTTGATACATTTTCAAATGCAGTCTTTGCATCTGTACACACAGGAGAAACGGCTAAGCATGTTTGCCAACACTTTTCACAAGCATTCTGCCACTTAGGTATTCCCCGTGAGATCAAGACTGATAATGGTCCTTCGTATGTCTCACAAGAAGTAGCTGCATTTTTAAATGAGTGGGGTGTTCGCCATACATTTGGCATTCCTTACTCTCCTACAAGTCAAGGAATAATAGAAAGAACACACCAGACCCTAAAACGCATTTTAGATCAACAGAAGGGGGGAGAAGCCCAGGCCACACCTCAAAAAAGGTTAAACAAAGCCCTGTATGTTTACAATTTTTTGAACAGCTCTGCAGAAGAGCCTGATCCCCCTATCTACAGGCACTTCTTGAACAATAAAAGAGCAAAGCTAAAAGAAAACCCCCCAGTTTTAATTAAAAATTTAGAAACAGGGCAAATAGAAGGACCATACAGTCTTATAACATGGGGGAAAGGGTTTGCGTGTGTTTCCACAGGCAGAGGATTCAAGTGGCTGCCAGCCAAGAACGTGAGACCATACCACCCCTCGAAGCCCATCGAAGCCCCCACACCAGCCAGCGACCCTGTGAGTGGAAGCCAAGAAGCAAGCACCCAAACCTGAGCTGCGCAGAGTCATCAGGACAAAATGGTCTGCCAAAAGAAGCTCAAGAAACAAATGAACTGTTATTATTTACGCGAATGCATGTTGTTTTTATCCTTTTGTTTTTGTTCTTATAGTTATGCGTTACCTGTAAATCAACCGAAGACTAATGTCTGGGTTGCTTTAGCCAAGTCTGCAGGCTCTGATACCATCTGTTTATCTAACAGTAACCCCGAAAAAACCCTTTGCAACCTGCCTAGTTGGTGTACCTCTTCCGGAAGGTTATGAAAATGTTACTCTAGACAAATATTGGCCATATGATTACTATCCTGCTAATCCTACCACCAACAAGAAACGCCAAAGTAACTTTCGCAATTTTAAAGCAAATAACTCAGACCTTCAAGAGTTAGAAATCCTAGGCTCATTAACTATGGACACCTGTTACTGGTTCCATTACAAAAGAAAAAATAGCTCCCTTTTAAATGTCACCCCAAATCACCCTGCATATAGCAATGCAACCTCCTGGTGTCGTCAAATTCAGCGTGTCCGATATGACGAGTTCCACCCAGATGATTTTAACAAACTCCCTATTCAATTTCCTAAAGGAATTTGGCTTATTTGTGGAGACAGAGCTTGGCAAGGTATACCTTCAAAATTAAGTGGTGGCCCTTGTGCCTTAGGACAACTTACAATAATTGCTCCCAGAGTTAAAGAGGTAATCAAAAAGAAACATAGAAAAATAAGATCAACCTGGGAATATCACTATGAAAGCGACTGTGATAGTAATTTTCATCCTTGGAACTCTGGAAGTTCAATTGCTGCGAGCATTTTTTTACCTCAGCTGACCTCTGCAGTCGCATTAACACAGTTAAACAAATTAGGATGCTGGCTCAGCAAAGAAGTAAATGCCACCTCTATCATGATAAGTGATTTACTGACAGACGAGGTTGCAATCAGACAAGCCTCTTTACAAAACAGAGCCGCCATTGATTACCTATTATTAGTCCATGGGCATGGATGTGAGGATTTCGAAGGGTTATGTTGCATGAATCTATCTGATCATTCGGTTTCCATCCAAAAACAGTTACAAGACTTAAAAGACCTGGCCAACCAAATCACTAGAGATAAGCCATCATGGCTAGACAACTTCTTTGACAATTTAAGCTTTGCACCTTGGCTAAAGGAACTTTGTAAAATAGGTTTAATTATTCTAATAGTTGTAGTTGTTATTTTGTTAGCAGTTCCCTGCATACTCCATTGCGTGAAAAAATTAATGGATAAGACAGTCTCCAGCATCTTAGTGATTCAACAAAGTAGGGGAGATGTTGGAACAGATGAAGCAGAAAACCCCTGCAGAGAAGATCTATTGGTGAAGGATTGTAAGAATGTAAGGCATATAGGAGAAATAGAGATGAAAGCAAAATTTGAGCTGTAATACGCTAAGCAGGAAGATGATTGGATTGGCTGAGTCAATTACCAGGGCTCTGGTAATTGAGCAATGCTCCTCCCCAAACAGAAGAGGTTTGGACTTCTCAGGTATCAGGGAAAAGGTGGTTCTTCAGGTTTTTAGTATGTAGATTAGCATGGTAATGTAGTAGTCCCTATAGGCTGTATGTAAATGTTGTTGGTTTTTGTATCCTGAGGTGATTGGTTAATGCTCATTAGAATATTCATGATAGAAAGAGTTAAAATAGAATGTAACAGGTGATCCGCCCTCTTGCTCTCTTGCTCTCTTGCCTTGCTGGATCCTGACCCCTCTAGACCTTCCTTAGTTAGGCTGCATCCCCACGCATAATAAACCACGTGCCTCAAAACTGCTGAAGTCTCCGGATACTTTCCTCTTTGGACTTTTGCTAATCATCAATTTCTTCAGATAACAAGAAAAGCATTTCTGTGCTGTAGTTCTTACAAAATGCAAAACTTTGGTAGTTCACCTCAACAGCACTTTCAAGGTGCCACTTTCCCGTTTCAATTGCAAAAAACCATGTCAAGAAGGCATGACCAGATGAGGTTCTCTCAATTTAGATGTTGTGAAATTAATTGATTGTGCATTTTGCTTTTTCCATTGTGATTGATGCGGCACAAATTTTCCTTTGACTCTTCCTTCTGCCTCACTACTTCTAAACACATTTGTACAAACAACAGTGTTGACACAGGCATTACCTGTGACATATATTAAAAGCAAGTCTGCCTGCTGCAAACACAAGAGAAACTTACAGATGAAGAGCAGGCATTTCAAACTGAACCTGACTATGAATGAACTTTGCAAAAAAACCCCAACAAATCACACAAAAACCCCACACTGAATAATTGCAGACATGTGGAATGGTGTATTTAAAAGATGTGTAGATATGGCATTTGGGGACATGGTTTAGTGGTGGGCTTGGCAATACTGATTTAGCAGTTGGACTCAATAGTCTTAGAGGTACTTTCCAGCTTCAATAATTCTGTGACGCTTTGTGTTCACAGGATGTCTCTGCACTCCATGGGCTGAACAGCAGAACCCACCATGCCCTGGAGTGCAGCAGAGCTCAGAGAGAAACTTCCTTGAAAGGGGTTTTTGGGGCAGATCTGATCTTGTACAGTGAACTCACAGAGAAAAGCACAGGTTTTGTTTTCTACACTTTTTTTTCCAAATGAATGTACAAAAATGTGGTTAAAATAAACAACAAGTGAACAAGGGCCAGTAGTTCACATATCACACCAAACAGCTCCCTCTTTAACCAACAGAATCAGGAAAAACAAGCTATATGTAACAAATCCTTGCCACATTATTTGCTGAAATAAAAAGAGGAGTTCAGTGAGAAGAAGGAAAAGAAATACCTCTATATACTCAAGGTAGTAATACACAAATAGGCTTAAAAGAGTGCACCAAAATATGCTGAAGATCTGTGCTTCCTGTTGTGGTACTTAATAAATACCTAGAGATCACAGAAATATCTCAAAAGTTAAAAATTTTCATGTCTTTTTTGCCACAGGCATCAGAAGTATAAACTGTTAAGTATATAAAGATAACCTTTACAGCTATCTACCTTAAACTATGTAGTAATGTAGTATACTATATCCCCTCTTAAAATTTAAAATAGTTGTAGCAAAATACCAAATACTGTGAGGTGCTCTGCTGTAATTAAGTCTTTTTTGAAATGCAAGTGCAAAAAAATCCTCATCACAAGATCAGTCACATTCTGACAATGCAGGGCTTCTTAATCTTACTATTTTCTATGTATTTCAATGCTTTAAAATAATATTAACATTAGAATTTAACTTGAAGACAATCTTCATGGCACTGTACATTTTTATTTCCCAACAAAGGTTCTTCGTTTGTGCATTCCCCAGGATGCTGCTGTCTGGCCGTGACCTACTCTGCATCTTCTGAGTGGCTTTGTTTTCCCATAGCTAATTCACCACCATTTTTGTACAGGTCAGCAAAATAATCAGAGTCAAAGCTCACAGACAAATCTGGAGGACTCACATAAATATTTCCATTGTCTATTGTGACCTTATGAATCCTTTGTTTGACTCCTTTTGACTGCCACTTTGGTGTTGGTGATGGCTCCAGAGGATTTATTCCTTCATACAATCCTTCTCCTGTTTCCAAGGTAATTTTAAATTTATGCCAAGGACAAACAATACACGCTTGTCCATCGATATCCTGCAGGAAGAAGAAGAAAAGTTAGGAAGTCATCTTCTAGGACAAAAGGCATGTTTGGTAATTTGGTTATATGGCTGTCAGCTGTTCTATGTATACGACTATTTTTCTTGTGTTCAGATACAAGCATTAGAAAAGATCCATTAGAGTTTTCACATGACTCTATGCCTCTGTACTATTTTTATTTTGCTTACATACCTCTATTTCTCCACGGCATAAAGGGCCTCCTTCATCTGAAACATGACAGAACACTATATTAATTTATGCAGCAGATTTTATACTTAACTCTAACAACACTGAGATCACACAGGCTAATATCTTACGGTAGCAGCGAGAGTCCAGAGCATGAAATTTCCCCTCATGGTAGAAAACAACAATTTCTCTACCATCGATTTTGGCTGTTATTCTTTGGCACTTCTTTATGTCCTCTTCTTTGCCCACGAATATAAGACCATCTGGCTCTATTTCAGCTCCTCCTGTGCTTGAGCTGTGCAAGTCCACATCCTCAAAACACACATACAAATAAATGAAAAGGTCATTTATAAAACAATTCACATTTGAATTTCATGTGGGGCAAGGGAGAAAAATTTCAGTGAAAGACTATTAGCATCCAGATGTAGAAAAGAATGAGAGCTTGGTGATAATGCTCAGTTGGCATGTTCACTAATAGAACAAACAGGACAAAGAAAAGCTGTTATAAACCTGATACCTCAGGATGAGGCAAGATAAACTCTGAATCTCTATTCATTTACTCTGCACCTTAACCACCTTCACCCCTCAAAACCCATGTGCAAACAAATATAAGGATGGCAAATGTAAAATACTATACAGTTCACATATGCAATGGGAACATATAAAAACATGTAAATCCAATACACTTTATACAATATTATGGCTAGAAATATGAAAATATTTAAGTTAATAAAAAATATTCTGCGAAGGAAAGAAAACATTATTTATTGAGAAGCTGTATTCAACCTGATATTTTTAGCAAATGTGCCTGCCTTTCCATCCCGCCTCTTATATATCTGAAACATATAACAGACTCTCCCTCTCACAAGAGAGAATATAAGAAGTTTTATGACAAAGGCAACATTCCCATTAAATTTACTTACAATTAGCTACTGTGTTCCAGTTCTTCCCAAATTCCTAATACAACCTCATTTCCTCAGAACAATAAGGCTAAAACAGGTCTTTATAAACACAGAAAGGGGAATCATGGATGGGGGATGGTTGTCTCTCTGGCTGCAGGTGTGTGCAGAGCCACAGAGAGCTGCACTGTACCTTTGGTCCCCACCAGATTGCAATGGAGATGAGAAAGCAGATGAAGAAATGCAGGCCGAGGATGATGAGGTTCAGCATCGTCTCTCTTCTCGCTGTCTCTCACCGCTGCCCTGCCTTGTTCCCATATGTCATAAGGTGCTTGGCAACCCCTCTTTAAGTGCAAGCAGGAGGCAACGGGACCAGGCCCTATAGCACCCTATGGCAGGACTGTAGAGGCTCAATGCATCAGAAACCGGCTCTGCCAGGGCTGATAAGAACCAGTGACACACTGGGGCTGGCCTGATAAGAGAAGAGCAGAGCTTCCAGTTCCCCGGCTGCTGTCCTCACTGTGAGCCCATGCTACTGCTTCCTGCTCCCCAAACCCTTCTCAGAGCCACACGTGGCGTGTCATCAGGATCAGCAGCTACAGGTTTCCTCATAAACCACTGCGCTGGGAAGACAGGTTTAAGTGACAACGTGGCATTTCCAAGCTGTTAACCAGTTGTTAACTGAACTGCACATGATCAACTGCTAAGACCAACTTCCTGCTTTCCAGTTCAAGGAACTACCGCCCAGACTTACTCAGAAAGTGAAACGTCACTGCCAGACTCACGGGATGATCCAGTAAGGCATTCACACTTGTTTTTTTAGGAGATAAGCAAACTAACCATAGGAACGAGAGCAGGAAATCCCAATTTTTGCTATCACCTTTTGGCTGACTCTCCCTATAAACTTCACAAATTGGCAAAAATACTAAAATGCAGAAGCCTGTAGTTAAAACCTCTCTCTAAAAATTCCTGTGTATATAAATGCGTTCATTTGTAAAAACAGAAACACATACACATACGTTTTTGTGTACACACATATATGTGTGCATCTCCCAACCAGTATTAGAATACACCTGTCACCTAACGTCCAGCTCATTTAGCAATGACTTCTTACATTCAGCTTGGATTTAGCACACATAAATTATCCAGGCTCCCATTCTGAAAACCTGACTGAGACCATCAGCACATCATGGACCCTAAGTGGCTTAAATTGCCCAAGCAATCAGTAGCCAACAGGTTTCTTTCACAGGTGATACTCCACCTACAAACAAACGTAGACTAAGGACTACACTGGCGCATCAGGGACCCTCCAAAAGAAAACCCTCAAGGCAACTTTCTTCCCTTAGGTAAGAGAAAATGGGTCACATCAGCCCCACACAGATCACAAGGCAGAATCCTGAGCTACCAGAGCAGCTCCAAGTCGTGGAAGTAAACACACTTCAGTCAGTAAGAGGAAGTTATTTCCAGGCTTATACACAATAAGCTAGCCTTCTAACAGGTTTTTTCCCCTGATATTTTCTTAAGAGTTTGGCCGCTTTGGTATTTTCTGAGTCACTGCAGACAGCACGGATGGAATTGTCCTTGCTGCCAAAGGCCACCTGGTGGGAATGACAAAGAGGTTTGCGAGCAGCCGTAAGGATACCTACTCCAGCTGGAAAGAGAGCTGGATTTGTGAATTCTGACAATTCATTACTGTACCCTGCTCTGAATAATTTCCCCACATTTTGGGTAAAAGGAAAAATACCCCTGCCGCAGGGGCCGCGGGGGATGCTCCGCCGCTCTCCCCGGCTCTGCTTCGGGGGCACTCCGCCGTGGGTGTGAGTAGAGCGGCGGCTATGTTTCGAGGAGGATGCTCCGCCGGGGCAGGGCAGCCCATATATGTATACGTGTGTGTATATATAAATATAGAAATACGCCCAAGTCTCCACGGAGGCTTGGGGAGGGTCAACAGAGCGGCGGCTACCCCGCTGCAGATGGGGAGGGAGAGATGGAGGAGGCTTCTTTTCCACTCCTCCTCATCCCGCATCTTCAGCCGAACTGCCCTGGGCATCCGCCCGGGGCAGAGGGCGCACGCCGTCCTGCTGCTGGTGCCCCTATCTTTTATCTTAGCTCTTAGCCTTGGCTGAACTTGGGAGTGATTTTATTTTATTTTATTTTATTTTATTTTATTTTATTTTATTTTATTTTATTTTATTTTATTTTATTTTATTCTCTGTGTTTCGATGTCAAACTTACAGAAGCGGGTAAGCTCAGCAGGATGGCAGTTGCTACACAAATTGCCTGGATGTTAGTCCCATTCAGAATCCGAGCTTTTGTTATCATTACAAAGCCTTACCAATACTTTGGTCGTATTTGTGGATTCTGGGGTACCTCATTACCTCATTCAGAAAACGGAATAAAATTCAGGTCATAAAATCGGCCTGTCCAAGAATTTTATTTTATTTTATTTTATTTTATTTTATTTTATTTTATTTTATTTTTGGTGGTTGCTGTGGTTTAAACCCACTAGAAGAGTGTGGATGTGACCACTTCACTTCAAGCAGGCTGGTGCAATTCTTGCATTAGTGAATTAACGAGCTGCACAGGCTGAGTAGGGGACTGTAACAGGCACAGTGCAATGGAATGTATATGTCTAAAACCTGCCCTGTTTGTGGCAAAAGGCTTCTAAAACATTGTTATAGTTATTCCTGCCTGGCATGTTTTAAGGCAGAGCAATGAAGGAATATTGCTCTGAGACTGTACCCTCCTCATTTAGCTCTGCTGCCATTCATGAGACTTTTGCTACACTCACTAAACCAGCTGATTTTTTTTTCCATCATTTCGACATTACAAATAAAGCCAAAACTTATACTTTTCTGTGATGTGAGAGCTCTGTTTCTGTGTGATTGGGCAAGAGCAACCTGCAATGTTTACAGCTGGTAACATATGTGTTATCAAAACCCTCAGTATGTCGATGACGGCTCATTTGTAGGAAAACAATTGACAAACGAAAGCAGGTGACTACTTTGACGCGCGAAAGCTCGGTAGCTACTTTTAAAGTAATAATGGTGAAACGTAAACCACCCCCGTAGACGGAAAGGAGCTGTAAATCACATTCCTAAGGCACCTGTGCCAGCCTCTCAGTCTCATGCAGGACCACATCTACTTTGGCCATTCCTGACAAATATTTTGAACTTAATCAATTCCAGTGGTAGAGTTTAGATACAAAACAGCTTAGCAGGCTGTTTTCATGTTTAAACACTTGGAGTTCTTCACTTTTTTTCCTCCAAATTTCTCATCAGACCAGGCCCTCCTGAAAACCAAAAAAATTTCTTTTTCCTGCTCTGGGTGGCAGCATTTTCCACACTGTGAAGCCTTAGTCACTGCAGAAGACTTCTCAAGGTTTCTCTGACAGCTTCTCAAGGCTTCTCTGATACCTAATACAATTCACAGGTCCCTTATTTATATTACTTTCCTCCAAATCTCATCTGTTTATGATCCTTCCTAAAAGATAAAGTCACAAAGCAGAGTCAATACCCTGAACATGCACTGCAGTTAATAAAATAGTTGCCTCTTGTGTCTTACAAACAGCACTCCTTTAAATCATATTCACACATTATTCATTTCCTTTTTCACCACATCACGCGGTTGGCTAATGCTCCATTTCAATTTGTCTAAAATTTCCAGGTATATTGCCTTTTTTTTTTGAACTGGAAAAATACATCTTAGACAGCTTTTTGTTCACCATTTTAGTGTTTTTCCCTCTCCTTTTTATTTTGATTTCAAACTAGTCCATGATTATTTTACCTGATTGATTTTAGATATTTTTTCAGCTAATCAAGGCTCCTTTGGATTTTAGCCTATTCTGAAGAGCACTGGTAGCTCTCCCAGGGTGCATTTTCTCATCGTAACAAGAAAAGAATGCACACTTCTGCATTCAATTACTTCCCCAAAAACAGCACTACATTGCATAGTATAACATGCAATACATAATATAACATAAAAAACTAGAGTTTTAAAGCTCATGATGTATGTAAGTATTTGATATAAATAGTTGGAAGACAAAGCTATTCAGATTTTATATCCTGTTTTCAACTGGATAACTGGTTCAAAGTATTTGAGAAGAGACAAGATTTTTATAAAATCAAAATAAAACAACACAGGATTTTTCACTGGCTTTCACTGCCAGAAGGGTATTTTTATCTCCTGTTCAACATTCTCTCCAGAAACTGCAGTTTACACACAACAGTTTTGAAAGAGCAACTTTTGCACCCTGTATTGCAAAGAATGTTTTCCTGAGCAGTAGCTTGAAAGATCCCAGATAAACTTTCAAGAGTGACTTTATCTAATGTTCAGTAAGATACATCTCCTACATATTCTATCACAGGTCACTTCAAAAATTTACTATTAACATTACTTTCCATGTGTGTTTAGATTATTTAATGTCAGTCTTATTTCTTTGATTTTCTGTCTCATTATGAGTCCCTGCATATCCAAGGAGGTAAGAACTATATCCATTATCATATTATTATATTATTACGTATTATCATGCTTGTCCAGATAAGTGGTGCATTTCCTATATGGAGTCTTTATCACATTTATTCCATATGACCCTTCATAATGGAAATTTCTTTGATAAGCTAATGAACCTGCCATCCTTTCAGATTTAATATTATTCCTGGATGCATTTGCACTGTAATTTCTATAGTAAACAGTTAGGCATGACTGCTAGCAGTGATTATTTGTATCTAAATCTCCTTTTTGTAACAACAAATAATTCTGTATCTTATCATTCCCTGTAGGTGTGTTGATGATAGTAACAGTACTAAGGAAATTGTTTTTGTAAGAAGCTAAATATCTCACAGAGCTGAAAAAATATCCTGTGCCACAAGAGAAAGATACATTCAAAATATTCCTTCCAACTTCGGTTACCAGTGAGGGAGGCTGCAAACCCCAAGGAACCCTTGTTTTCAGTCCTAGAGGGTTGGAAATTCCCCTCTCTGCCACAGAAGGCAGAGCCCAAAGCCTTCAGCCCAGTTTATCGTACAGTCACCCAGGAGATGCACAGGTCTGGCTTCTGATGAAGTGTGGAGGGGACTGAATAGCAACCATAAAAAACATCAAAAGGCAAAGATATACCATAGGTAAAGCTGTTATCATCGCTTTTGTGTCATTTTCAGCATAACTATTAACAGTGATTTCAATAGCAGCAAAACAGAACATCAGAAGACCTGACACTATATTCAGGGTGAAGGACAATATCCACCTTATATATAATCAGTGGAAGTTTCTCCTTCCTGTGCCTACATCCCCATAGAAGCCCTTATTCCTGTTAGAATTTTTTTTTTCTGCCATAAAATGTGGAAGAGTAACCCTCTTTTAAATTATTTAATCATTCTAACATTGCTGAAAAACCTGGCTTTTTAATTCAAGAATCTCAGACTGCAAGGAAGTTATTGTCTTTCAAATCAAGAAATAAAAGTGTTCTAAATTAAGACCAACTTGCATTATCATTTTTATGTATGAAGACCTTACTGCAAACTCGGAAGAATTCTGAATGCCCGATTAATACTTCCTTCTAAACTGTCAATAATATGCTGCTGACTTAAAGAGCAACCTTACTGTGTAGTCTGTTCACAACAGCACGTCATCCATGGCCTAAAATTTTTCTCTCCCTCCAGCTCTGCTTTGCCGGTCTGTCCCATTCTTAAAAATTTCCATTATTTCAGTCAACACTTGGTTCTCTTGTTAATTTTTAGTTAGTTCCTTAGTTCCTCTTGTACATGAGTCATGTTAAACATGCCATGTTTTACTGCAGTTACTGTGCCTCTGATTGCTTCTTGTGATTACTTTTCAGAGTGCCCTCCCACCCCCCCACCTCCATCCCCCACCAAAGACCAGGCAAATTAGCATTTTCTTAAAAAAATTAGAACACCAAGCATGGCATCTGTCCTTGTACGTACAGCATAATAAAATGCTTTCAGTTTTCTCACTTCTTGCTCTGAGAACTCTCCTGTGCAACTCTTGGTGTACAATGAGTAATAATCTACTGGGGTCCACCTCTGCAACCACTCAGGCATTTTAATAGCATCATAAGTTACATAAAGGTAAGAAGAAATTACAATACTTCAGCAACTAAATTTTACATTAAAAAAAAAAATCCCAAAACTAAGCAAACAAGCAGATGTAATTTAATTTTTTACCACAAAGTTATAGTTTTCAGTCTGGTCCAAGAAGCACCAGGTCTAATCTGTTACACAGCACTGCTACCTCCTCCATGTTCTCCCTCTGCTCTCACAGATATCAAGCTATTTTAAAAGCAGCCTGCACAAATCAGCTGGAAACAAAGCCTAGGAGCCAGAAATGTGTGCTCTTATCAGCTCATGTCTTTTTTTAAGAGAGTACTGAAGAATAATCTCCTAGAATTTTACTCTCCAGAAAGTACAGAAACACTGACACAGCATCTCATTAACCGTAGCATGACTATAAACCATAAAGATTGGGCATTATGTGAGACTACAGAACAATATGGAAATTCACTTACTCAGGAGAGTGCATGACAGATCTTGACACCTTGATAGAAAGAATTCTGTACAAGACCAATTTTATAGTACTCTTCTCTTTTTTTACATGTGTCAATCCATTTAGTTATAAAGAAGTGTAAGATAATACTGTTGTTTGTCTTTGGTAATTCAGGGCTATGCAAGCTACATGCCCTGAAAAAGTGCCAGCTTGTGCAAAATGCAAAGGCACATCTGCTCAACAACACAATGTTTCACAAGCATGTTGTGTTGGTACTCTCTTCTGTATTACCTCCCCAGCAGACTTACAATTTAATTCCAGTTCTTCATCGGTGCACTCAAAAGAGAGATTGATCTTCGTCATTTTCAAAACACTCCAGAAGAATCAGCAAATGGTCAGTAAATGGTGGCATTCATCAGTAAATGGTGGTTCACATACTAGAAATGAGTAAGTAGTGCTAGAAAGGACCTCAGCAATGTACAGAGTTTACGTATTCTAACTGGATTAAGGACGACAAAAATTTAACAGATATGTTATAACTCTGTCTGTGACTTGAAAAAAGAGGAACCCCTGTTTTCCAAGACACATCTAACCTAGCAATTAGCACCTAGAAAGTTTTCCTTTATGTCCAAGCTAGATGTTGCTTTTTGCAAATGTTCTCCCCCCATGCTCTCCTTATCCCCAAAAACTTCTCACCATTCCTAGAAGAAAAGAACCACAACCTTATTACAATGACATTCACATTTCTCAGCCTTCATTTGTATATCCTTGTATTTCTGGTTTGATTGTACAAAGAGATTTTACAGTTCTGTAATAGAAAAGACCATGAGTTGCATAAATCCCATAAGTTTTTTTTTTTGTTTGTTTGTTTTAATAAACATAACTTATTTTCAAACCTAATATTCCATTCTTCAGCAGCAGAGACTGCTGATGCGTTTATGCAGTGAAAGATGTTGTAAGCCATTTACATTTTTATGGTAGATAGTGGCACCTGGAGACATAACATGAGACAGAATAAAAAACATCTACTTCTTTGGAATTTACTTCTTAGTAAGCATTATTTGTTAGTTTTCCATATAACAAGAGTTTTCTGTACTCTGAAAACATTGAAAAGCTACAGCGGCACAGAAGAGGTTAACAGAAAAGAGAGATTTCTATTGTGTCTTACTGCTTCATGTCCAAGGTTCATATATTCACAATACACCTCAGACAAAATGATTACATAAACTATCACTTATAACAAGCACCATGCAGACTGTTCTAAACCATGAACTTCAGATCAGTACTGTAAAAAAAACACAGCTAAGTATAGCAACAAATTCCTTCTGCTTGATATCAGCAAAAAGCCTTCCTGGTACTGTAATCGTGGGACTTCAGGAGAACTTGAGGACACAGGATATAGGCAAAAAGGTGATATTTGAGCAGAGACCTCTGGTCCACATCTGCTTCTTCCCAGCTTCACCATCCCTGTCTCTTCTCCTCTGCTGATAATTCAACATGTCTTCTCTCACTCCACCTTTGTCCTTGTCCGGGTTTAGGGCAAATTTGGGAGGAAACCTCTGAAGAGGGTTCCTCTGGAAAGCAAACCCAAATGCCTGATAAAACCCTGCAAAAAGCTGATCAGGCACAAGGATGAACATGTTCATGTGGCCACAAGTTTCTGGCTCCCCGGTGACAAGAGTTATTTGTGGTTTAGACAGGAGAGAGGTTGGACAAACTGGAGGGGCTGAGCAGAGGTCACCCTGATGGCAGGACTGGATCACGTTTGCTTTGACAAGAGACAAACTCCTTTGTGGGGGTACCTGCATTTGGCTTCGTTCCTTTTATTCTCTTTTTCCTTTTTATAATTGTCTTTTTCTGTGCTTTTTTGTTTTGCTTTTGGGTTTTTGTTTGGGTTTTTAATACCTCATTTTAATTGAAAGGTCATGAAAAGCATGTCCTCCCAATAAATGGAGCTTTCCTACCCAGATATGGAAAATCCCTGGATGGACCAGAAGACAGTGTGGGCTGATGGCACAGCAGTTTCTACAGATGTGCAACCTGGGGTCAAAACAAACAAACAAACAAAAAAAAGGCAAAACCTGGCCCACTGAACCACCACTGCACCTTCTCTCTCCGAGCTACTGCTGAGAGGATTGAGCCTGGAACATGACACTTCTCTGCCAAAGCCTTCCTGGTACAGTAACCATGGGGCCTTAGGAAAACATGAGGGCACAGCATACAAGCAAAGAGGTGACATTTGAGCACAGACCTCTGGTCCACATCTGCTTCTTCCCAGTCCCTGTCTCTTCACTGTCCCTGTCTCTTCTCCTCTGCTGATAATTCAACATGTCTTCTCTCACTCCACCTTTGTCCTTGTCCAGGCCCCTCCAAATGGCCCCTGTCCCCAGCCAGTCCAGGAAAAGAACTTTCTCAGAGAAAAGTGGAAAAAACTATTTATTTAACAAATAAAATGCCCACAATCATAAAGCATGAATAATATGAAACAATAAAACCTCTTGCCACTCCGAAGAGAGATGGCAAACTGAGACAGTCCCTGCCGTGGGTGTAGCTCAGCTCACTCATTCTCTCACCAGTCCCACTCCCTCCGCAGGTGCCAGCCCTCGCTGCTCCTCTGGGTTTTTCAGTCCAGAGCAGATTTAAACAGTCCCAAGAAAACAACAACAACAACAACAAAAAAACCCAAACAAAAAACCCCCCACAAAATAACAACAAGCAAACAAACAAACAAAACCAACAACAAACAAATAAAAAAATCCTCAAACCCAAACAAACAAAAACCACAAACAAACAATAACAAAAAACCCCCACAACCCCCCCACAAAACAAAACAAAACAAAACAAAACAAAAAAACCCCACCACTAGTCCAGGGAACTTCTCTGCCTCAGCTAGCTAAAATTAACTAAAAGCACAGGAGATCTCTGTCCTACCACTCTCTGTGCCTCAGACGAATACCATCAGGAGGAGAGAAGGTGCAGGAATCAGGTAGCTTTCTCAAAACAAACTGCATGCTTCTTCTTTCTCTGTTTCACTCTCAGAAGTGATACTTCACCTCAGTCTCAAAAGTATAGAAGTCAATTTACAGCAGCAGCAGAACAGACAATTGGGGATACAAGCATCATAAAGTCACTCTAGAATAGTCCTGAAGTAGAGATGTACTAAATTTTGGAAGCATCCTGCCATCTCTGCCCAAAGAAAGCATTTTGGTAGAAAGATTGTCCATGTGGAACTTCACAAACTGACCATCCTCTGGGGGAAGTGGAGAGGGAAGTGCTGATGTCTTCTTCCCTTCCCTTCCCTTCCCTTCCCTTCCCTTCCCTTCCCTTCCCTTCCCTTCCCTTCCCTTCCCTTCCCTTCCCTTCCCTTCCCTTCGGTTCCCCCTTCTTTTCTCTATTCTTATTCATCAACATACTGTTTGCATGGAGGTTCTCAGGTCATTTTTCGAACCAGCTCAAGGGAATATGATGGCTGATTATTGTGTAAAGTGTTGCAAAGTCTCTGAGAAAAAAAAAAAAAAAAATCCAACCAGAAAAAGTTTTTTCCCTGCTTGCCTAAGGTGAGTAATTTGAATAGAAGTGAGGGAAAACATCATTTTTCCCATTATCAGCTCCAAACAAGGTGGATAATGGGTTTGTTCTAGGCATATGCTGGGGCTTTTAATAAAAATTCTCCCAAATAACTGTCTCAGGCAAGAAATATTCAACGGCAAGAAATACTTATGATCATCCTCATTGTTGTTGTTGTTGTTGTTATTATTATTATTATTATTATTATTATTATTATTATTATTATTATTATACCAGCAGCATTACAATCACAATTATGGGTCAAAACATCCAACAGCTTAGTTGTAGAAGATCCCAAAGGACACAACGGAAAGAAAAATCCAATTTCCAATTACCCTGTTGGAGCTGAAATGCTCTCATTATGATCAGGACTGCTCTACAGCATCTGAGAGACTGAACCCTTGTGAGAGATGCTGTCAGATAAACACTGGCACAGCACTTGAAAGAAGATGATTCTCCCACTGAAATCTGCAGTGTTTTTTTAAATAAGAAAATGCGCTTTTTCCTTCCTTTTTTTTAAGTCTGTATCTGTTTTTAAAGTAAGCATTTCATACAAAAGTTATATTTAACAGAATGTTTTCCTACATTAAACATTAGACATTAGGTGTAGAATTAGGTGCATAGTTTCTGTCTTCATCTTTTCCAGAATACAGATAAGACAATGTAAGCTTCCATCAATTTCATACTCTGCTCTTTTTGTCACTTAGATGTTTCCAAATTTACACTTCACTTTATAATATTTGATTTTTCTGTAATAATCTGTAAGAGTACAAAGCCACTCCTCTCCCCACCCCCTCCCCCCCCTAATTAAGGAGACCTAATCTGAAAAATTTACAGCTGTGTTGCTATTACTTCTATTACACACAATTCTCCAGGGGTAGGCACTAACCATCCAAGTGACAACTTGCAAAGGAAATTGCACAGAATTAGACTTTGTAAGGTCTCACAGAGAACCCAGAAAACACTTAAACACACTAAAATTGTGCTCCACAGTAGGAAGTAGTTCTTGTAAATTACTGAAATGTTTTAATATTACTGTTACAATGACACTGTTTCAAATATTTTAACCTTAGAGCACAAGCACTTCATTACCTCACTAGGTGCCCTTCCATCACTCATCAGGTCATAGTTACTGTAATTTTCTTCCCCCTTCAGAGTTCATACTAGGGAATGCACTCAGAAGAAAATATTCCCTCCATTTGTTTTTTGGCAGCAAACATTCTTGGATAACATAGCATTGCAGAGGAAATAATTTCATTTGGCACCAGTAGAGCTAACCATGACATCCCAGCAGCTGGAATCAGCTCGCAGTCAAGTTTGTTAAAAAGCCAAATTGCCTAATTTGGTACGCTAATATAACTGGCAAGTGGAATAAGCACTCAGTAGGACAAACTGGAAATAAAGCTGTAATCTGCAGGTGGAACTTGGAAAAGGGACTTGGAGCTGAGAGTTCTTGTGAGAAAGTACACAACTGACACGTTGTCCTGTCAACCACATACAAATTTCTCCAACACAGATATGGTTTGTTTGAACAACTGTGGACACTTTGGTTACTTGACAGGCTATATGTCTACTCAGTGAAAGGAGCTGCTTGAACAGGCTGAGAATATGAAAAAATCTGCAGCTATTTCTCAAGAACCACTCTACAAGAACTATGTGAGACTTGCTGGTTTTGAGGGAGCTGAGGCAGTATCCTAATTCTGAGCAACATTAGCAAGCACACGTCATCCAGGAACTCAAGCAGCATTGCAAGCAGAGCCTGTCATCACTTGGTTAACCTCAAGAAACAATTTAGGAACTGAATTGCCAACCAGCACATCCCACCAGCAAGCACTGTGAGAAACATTGAGCTTGATGTAACACAGCAGCAGTAAGCGGGCTGTTCAAGCTACAGGTCACTGCTCTGGAGGCCAGACACAGCCCAGTCATCTTCATTGAGAAGGAAACCTTTTTCACACTTGTCTAAACAGGTGCCCCCTTTCCAGAGGGAGCACCACCTACAATGAAGCAGGCACACTTTAAAATGAAAGCCTAGACCTTTGAACAGTCTGCAGGAGTTGAAGCATTTTATTTTTCCAGAAAAACTGGTAGTTTCAACACTATCCAACACTTCAGTTTTCTACTAGAGTTGTAATCAAAATGCTTAATCTGCCTTTGATGTAATAGCACGAAGCTTATATTGGATTCCTCAGTAAGAAGGGCCTGGGTGAGGCAGAAAAACCAAGGTTTTCCCTTTCCTGTGAGTAAAGCAGGTCCAGAACGCTGGGTGAACAGAGAGAAGAGTGGTAAGAAAATGGTAAAAGATTTGGGTTTTTTTCTGTTCACAAGGAGATATACTCAGTATTTGGGAATGAAAAAATAATCTTCTCTACCTGTCTTGATAGATAGTGGATTTATTGATATAAATTTATGAATATTAAATTTACTGTAATAAAGCTAATTAATAAAAGTATATTATGGTTCCTGTATCCTTTTAGCTGGGCTTTTCTGGTATTGTAGTATTTTTTATAATTAATTAAAGCCTGAGTCAATCAGTGTTGTGAGGCCCAACATCTTAACTCAGTCAAATTTTTTATCTCTGATTACAGAACTATCCATCCCATCCCTAAAGTTCTTCGGACACATCACGGCAAAGAATAACAGCTTTTATCGACCTTACTTTCCCTTCTGTTTTCCAAACCGACGGAAGAGGTTCATCCCACACAGAAGGTTGTTCCAGGACCCGCTGCGGGTACCATACCTGACCGTGGGACCCACTTGTGCAGCGGTGCTTGACCACTGCCATGTGGTCAAGCCTGACGCAAGCGTGGAGCACATTCCCGGGGACAAAGCCGAGCTCAGTTTGGAACTGAAGGGTACCAAACCCCCGAGAAGCCCTCGCTGCCACAACTTTGGCAGCCCCCGCTGCGATTCCGCCCTCCCCGCCAGGCTGCGGCCGCTCCCGGGACCCTTATCAGGAGCCGCAGGCGATCCATAAAGCGCAGCCTGTCGCCGGACTACAGCTCCCAGCATGTCCCGGGGCTGTGGGAACTACATCTCCCGCCGTGCCCGGGCAGGTGCTAATGCGGTGTCCCTTGTCGTCGTGGGTGACAATGCAGCTCAGGCTGGATGGCGGACGCGGCGGGGTGCACTTGTGATGGCCGAGGCATCTGTGCCTTCCTGGGACGCAAATTTCTCTCCAGGAGCTGCTGATCAATGTAAGTGGGAGACACTTTTCCCAATACTTTTCGAGCTCCGAGGGAACATTTGAAATTCGATTTCCTCATTTTTCCTTTCATTTCTAATAATCTACTAATTTATCTTACAGATTTATCACAGGGCCCTTCTGTTACTCTGTCTTTTGCCTTTCAGCTGCTGAAAGATGTTTTTTCTTCTTCAACTAGTCACTTTTCGTCTCCCTTTCTGTGCTGACACCACCACAGTAGTTTCTCAGCCTCATCCCATTTAGTTTTGACCGTGGTGTTTCTAAGACTCATTTGAGGCAAAATACTTTCATGTACTCCAAAACAGTACATGCTTATTATGACAGAGTTCAAAAGCGTGAATGCTTCTTTGGTGTGTCCTTAAATGCTTACACTTCTTGGCTCCCTGACTGTATTTGGAAGCGGGGTTTGCTTTAAGTGTGTGTGAAGTGAGCGGAACACCGTGGGCCACAAAGTGACAGCGACAGGCTGCCCATGAAAAAGGCTGGCAAGAGAATTCCTGGTCCCCAGGAATCACTCCAGCACATGTCCAGTGCAACATGCCTTTTGAAAACAGTTCACTGCTTAGCAATTTCTCTTTAAAAAGAGGCTGCGTGCAGGATATCATACTAACTGATGTGTCTGTCCTCTAACACATCTCCCCTATTTAAATTTATCTTAAACCTTAACAAAGCTTTCATTCTGGGGTGACTATTTTGTATCATTTAGCTGCTTGGAATATTGACTGAATATACTAAAGCTTATTTCTAAACCATATTATTTTTTATGGCAGTTCTTGGTGTGTGTAATTTGGGATTTTGCACTCGTTTAAAATACTCTCTATGCAATTATAGTAGGATATAAACAATATTTTGAGTTCAGTATACCTTTTTATAAGAACTGATTATATGTCATTTTTAGCTTAGTATCCGTAATGTCAAATAAGGAGGTGGGGACAATATTAAAGAGATAACTGGAGATGCCATACGAAATAAAGTATATAAGAAGCCTCAATGCACTGCAAAGTAATTATTTTATTACTTGAAAAGTAATATTTTTTGCACATTTTGTTTGTTGGCTCCTAGCCCTACAGCTGTGGAGTACTTTGTTGACATGATGGTTGAAATTGATTTTCAGGTTTCATTTTCATAATTTCATTGATCATTCATGTTAGTTGAGCGCAGGTGAACTTTTATTCCCTTTCCTTTTGTATTTGCTTATATGTGGTAATAAGAATATAAGTGTAGAATGCTAGTGTTAAAAATCCCTTTCTAATCTAGACCTCACAGAGGAGCTTTGATTGCAGGGCACCAGGTATGGCTACTGACAGAATCGTTCAGATATGTAATATTTTCTGGCAGGAAAAGCTAAATTTACTCTTTAAAAAAAAAAAAAAAATACTTAACCTCTACTGTTACCTGATTGGATAGTTCACTAAACTGTAATGACAAAACTCAGGCCATAGACCTGTAAGATGCATTTCATTCATTTTTTGACTTAAAATTTTGTGGGTTTAGGGAGTCTTGAAGCAAGACATAAATATCTACAATTCTTGGTTATTTATTGGCCTGACAGCTGCTGGTTTAGAGCAACCTGATCACACCAAAGGAGACTATAAGAAGGCTATTGATCTTGAACCAAACCAGTTACTGTCAGTTATGGTCCAGATTCACTTTTTCTGTCCCTGAAGAGTGTAAATATGGAGTTAAATACAGGAACGAAACAGACCTGAGGCTTGGATCATGTTTTCGTGAGGCCCTTTGTTCTGTAGTAGCTTTGGAGAAGCTGAGATCTGTATTATTTTTTGTGCCCAATGTAAAACCACAGTGAACTTTAGTTTCAGTGTATTTATGTTTGTGTTTATTGTTTAGGCTAGATAGCAGTGAAGCTTAGAAGGGAGAACATGAATTGAAACAAATACAGGCAATTTGACCATGTTTGGAAATTTCTCTGCTTGTAGCTGAAGAAATAGTTCATAATGCTTCTCTGCTTGAAGCAGTCTATCTAGTTCATCTTGTTTATCTTGTTTTATCTTATTTTTGCAGCTTTCAGCATGAAATGGATTATTACTGAATTTTGCTGTTAATGTATTAAAATGTATTTAAAATGTTAAATGTATTTTAAAACAATACATTTTAAAAAGCCAAGTGCTGGTGCATGATAGCCTGTTGCAGTATATAGTTACCATGTACTTGAGGGGTCTTTTGGAGATTTGTGATACATAAGGCTGCATATTAAGTCAGTCTCTGACAGCAACAATCTCTATTTTCTAAGGTTCTTAGTATTTTCAATATAAATACCTCTTTAAAGTGTAATTGTTGGTGCCTGATTTAAAGATGCTGATACTGAAATTACTCAGTTTTGCATTTAGATTCTACCTTTTTGTTACTATACAAAACAGTATAATGCTTGGATCTGGGTCTTTCATGGCATGACTTAATGTGCTTTGTATATTGTCTGTTGTGCAGGCAGGATTATGTAATATATACAGGTTTTACATAGCTGTTGGTATCGCCAATTGATAGAGAAATGGGAAGACTGATTTGCTGATCAGAATTTGTTTTTACTGAGATTTCCAAATGCTTATATACTATCCTAAGACAGCTAGTTATTTTTTACTACAATGGTTAGGTTAAACGTCACACAGACGAACTTATACATTTTACAACATGTCTTGCTTGCAGAAGTTTGATTCAGTCTTCTTCTTAATTCAATCTTCCCGTAATCTTCAAAGCTCTGTTTGTTCTTGCCAAGGCATCTTGGTTATCAAACGGACTATGGGACTATGCTAATTAAATCCGGGGTACCCACTTTGCCATGTCCACAGTTGGTAGTTAGCTCAGGAAGCAAGGAAAGCTTTTCACTTAAAATAAGAGGACTCAGAAGGCTGTGTAGAATTATCAAGGTAGATTCTGCTCAGTGATTACTACATTAACACTTGACTTCATAGAAGGTAATGGAGTAAGTTTTGTAAGACAGAATTTGTTCTCATGACATGTAACCTTTAACATTAAATCTTACTTTTTTGTTGTTTTTCATAGTAAGGTGATGATCAAATTTGTAATAGATAGTTGATTCATGTTTTTATAATAATGTTGTTATGGTGGCAGGTGAATTATATTTTTGTAATAACACTATTGTAGCAAATAAAACATAAGGGTAAAAGGTGTTTGAAAAACCAAAAAAGGCAGCCACAAAACGAAAACTGAAAACCGGGTTAAGAGGAATTTCGCAAGAAGCCTCCTTCGTCTCCAGGCAAGGAAACAGAAATTACAATACCGATGACAGGCAAGGAGGAAACTAGAGGGGGAAACTAGAGCAGCCATGATCAACCTCTGATAAGGACTGATGGCTCAGAGACAGTATCATCCGGCCTGGAACATTAAGAGTGCTTGAGGACATCCTTACACCCAGGAAGCCTATTCAAATGGAGTTTCTGTCTCTCAAAATCTTATCAACAACTACATAAGGAACAAAAAGACACATAGAAATTCTGAAATTGAATAGCAGGAGAGTTTCAAGGCCCTCCCAGCACCTGGATGGGGAGACAAGCCCAGACATGCACTGGGAGTCCAAACTCGGGAAGGGTATAAGACTAGCAGACCTGGACTTGAGCACTTGTGAGACCTCAGGGGTGGTGTGTCACGGGACACGCCAGGAGGCTCACCCAGTGCGCACTGACCGTTTCCTTGCTTCGCAGACTCTGTCAATTTCTTTATTGGCTTTGTCAATTTCTTGTCAATTTCGTGTTTTAAATTTCTGTTGGCAGTAAATAGTTTTTGATTGAAATTGGCTCCAAAAATTTATAACAAAATTCTTATGAGAAGTCTAATCATCCGACCAAACAGATGTCAAAGGAGACTTAGCAGATCAAGAGCTCTTGAAATTCTATGTAAAGCAAACATTGAATATCAAAATTCACTCTTAGGATTTCTAATTCAGTGGATGCCATCACTGGTACACAGATTAGGCATTATTTTTTAAAAATCCTTGTCACATTGGTGTATCAGGATGCTGTAACTGTATAACGTTTCTTAATCCTGTCCATTTTGATAGGGCAAATACTGGAATGCTTGTACGTGAGATTTGTAGTTAAGGGAATTCTGTGTTATCCTTTGTTCTCTGGCTAAACTCAGTGCATTTAAGCATTTAGCTCTGCTAGTTCATTGTCTGCATTAATTAGTAGGCTTGTTTTCCTCTGCTTTATCATCATAGAATATATGTCACCCTATTCATAGAGGTACCTCTAGACAAATCTGAATCTCAGTTGTTACTGTAACTGACTGGAGTGTTCAATTTGTTTCCTTAATTTTGAATTCTTTCAGAAAGAAAAATCTCTTGAAGTAATTGTTTTCTTTTTAGTCAGCTACAGCAGCAATGAGCAAAACTTTTAGGGTAATCATTTGTAGTATTTGTTTGGCAGTTGAACCTACTAATAATTATTGGTTAGGATTTGAAAGCCAGTTTTGTATTTTCTGGAAAACTTAGCATGTTTGCATGGGATTTTCTTCCTGTTGTCTAGTGGTGACAAGCAGAAATTATGTATGTAAGAAGCTTGTGGAACTATATCATCAAGAAAAGAGGTAGTTTGAGTACTTTACTCTCTCCTAAGAAGAAATTTCCTTTTGATCAGAACTACCTATTTTTCATCGCAAGAGGGGAAGGTGGGATTCCTGAAGCCGATTGCCTGTGCTTTGTGTGCTGCCTTCCATGCAGATGATGAGGACAGGCAAAGTTGCCCCAGGGCACCCCTAGCTTTGACCCACCCAGCACTCTCCAAGTTCCTGTCAGCACAGCCTTGCACAAATAATCAATTTACTGAGAGGTGGAGCTGTTAAATGCAGTTAAAAAGGGTCCTGTTTTCTCTTTTTCAGCTATTGATTTTTTCCACACTGAAATTTCAACATGGGCTGCTGCTGTTCTTCTCTTTGTGTTCATAGTGCTAGAGATCCG
Organism: Phylloscopus whistleri; assembly: GCA_017589585.1. NCBI lineage: Eukaryota > Metazoa > Chordata > Aves > Passeriformes > Phylloscopidae > Phylloscopus > Phylloscopus whistleri. The sequence continues at coordinate 24,315 of JADMLD010001380.1, forward strand.
ATGAGGCATTCTTTTCTTCTTAAGGGTTTATCCAAGGGCTGTCTGGGTCTACTCTTACTGTTGATTTCATGCAAGAGCCAGAGTCAGAATTTGTACTCTTGAGGTCACCTCACGTACTGTACCTTGGAAGATGGGCAGGTCCCACACAATGCCCTGGGACTTGTTATTGCTCAGCTGGAAGCGGGTAAATATGGCTTGTTACTTTAAACATTAATCCATTGTGTGAAAAAGGCATATTGTGTGTTTGTGGCTCTATGCAGATATTTACTATATATAATATGCTAGTTAGAAAAGTTATGCATTATTAACATTTGAATAATATAGTAAATGTAGTTTTTAACGTTAAGTTTTAGTAAAAATGTGTGTGTAAGATATTTTCTTTAAGCTGCCCAGGACAATGTTTCACAGAGATAAGATTTACAACAGAAGAAAAAACCCCCTCAGATTCTTCAGACGGAAAATGCATATCTTTCAGAATCCACAGAAACCAGACATCCCCAATACACGAAAGCAAGACTCCCTGACGCCAGGGGTCTTAGCAGGGGACTCTCGGGGAACCAGTTTGTCTTAGATAAAAGCAGGCATAATTATGAAGTTGGAGTCCTCAAAAAGAAGAAGATTTCGACCAAAGGGGCCTTTCACCTGACTGGCTTGGTCTGAGAAGGAGAAGGGACGATAGTCTAGACTATCTTCTTTGCCCTTTTATTGTCTCACTATTTGTCCTGTCTCTGAAAACTTTTTAAACTTTTATTCGTATTAATTTTTTTGTAACCAATTTTATTCTTTATTAAATTTTCATAAATTTCTAAAAATGAGTGATTGGCATTTATCACACATTGCCTAGCCTAATATGGTAATGCTGACAGTAGGTGGAAAACTTGCATCAGACCTCCAGTTCTTTGAAGAGTGACAGGATGGTTAATTTGTCCCTGTTGACAGGTGGCTGAAACACATAAGAAACTCATGCAAATGAAAGAGGAGGAAGGGGCAGAAAAAGCAGAGCTGCGTCACATTTGGAAGAAGATGCTCCAGTTACTGAAAGACAGTACACAGAACCAGGTTAATATGACTAGACAATAACGTTTTTGACTCCTACTCATCAAGATACATATATAGATACAGTGCAGCTGGACTTAAAATGGAGTCTTAAAAGTCTTAAAAATCTTGGGGCTATTTGTCTCATTAGGGTTAATTCGTGTTAAACTGCTCAGGAAAACTGGGTGATTTGACCTCTTGCCTTGCCAGCTGTGCCACCCCTGTCCCATCTGGCCGTGCTGGGGTGCGGGGTGGTAGCCAGGGCTGAGCAGCGCTGTGAGCCCCAGGTCTTGCTGCCTGCACCTGGTGGGATTGGCGGGAAGTGCTGGTGGCAGCAGGCACCATCTCCCTCAGGGGCCACGGGGCTCAAAGCCCCAGGGAGCCACTGAAGGGCTGGTAAGGCTGTGGGCACTGGGGCTGCCACAGGGACAGCACCTCTGAAGGCACCCTGCTGCTGCTGAGGTGCTGCTGGTACCTACAGCACTGAGAGGACAGTGAGGCAGTGGAAGCTGAGGGCAAGCAGCGGAGATGAGGGCTCTGGGGGAGCTGAGGGCGATGGCAGCGGAGCCTGGGTGGGGAGGGAAGAGGCAAGGGCTGAGAGGGCTGGCGGGGGCTCAGGGCACTGAGGATGTTCAGGAGGATGGCAGCACTGGGGGGACTGATGGGCTAGGAGGCTTTGGAAGGACTGGGGAGGTTGTGAGTGTGCTGAGGCTATGGGGGTGTTGAGGGCACGCCGCAAGCGACTCAGTGCTCCCTTTGCTTCCTGTAGATCTCCATCTGCTTGACATTTCCAGAAGGGCTGCTCTGTGTAGGACCAAGTGGCCAAGGGGGAGCAGGGGGAGGTGGACTGGCCTCGTTCTGTCTGTATCTTGTCCTATCCCTGTATGTACTGCGTTACCGTTGTGCCTGTATGTAGTTATGTCTCTGTCTGTCTCCAGTTCTACCTCAGTATGTATGGAGCATTAGAGCTATACACAGTTCTATGTCTTTAGTTACAGGGGGATGGAAGTGTAGCTGGGTACTTTGCTAATTGTATAGTTCTTTATGGGCTTGTGTTGTGTATAGCCATTTTTATACAGAAGCCAATGTATTTACACAATGCGGATTGTTATGTTTCTCTGTCTATCAATTGCTATTGCAAATGTGCATGCACAGCTCTATGCATGAATTTCTATGGTAAACCTGTGTCGCATTGGATGATGTTTCCTTCAAACGGTGTTTAGAGAGGGAGTTTAGAGAGGGACAGGAATGTTTGTAACTCTCCCTCCATACATATATCTGTACAGCTACCATTTTGTAACCTGTCAGTGATGAGATCTTGTGAACTGGTACTGATCTTTGTCACTCACCATGGAGTCAGCAGAGACATAACTATGTGCAGTAAGTGTGTAACAGAACTTGTTAATTGTTTGGAAGAAGCAGGGGTACAACAAGCTGTAATACATTTCCTTTTCCAACTCAAGTGGGCTTTGGTGCACTTCTCTCTGAGCAGGGCTGCTGGAGCAAGGTGTGATCAGTGAACCTTTGGAACTGAAATGGGTGTTGGTTTGTGTCATTGGGAGCAATTAGCAGATGCCCACCTTAGGATCCAGGAGAGTTTTGGCAAGGAATGCTGATGGGGGCTAGGGAAAAGTGGCAGGTGTGCCAAGCCGATCCGCCAGTTGTGTAAAGGTGGGCCAAGAAACTGTAAAAAGGTTTGGGTAGCCGGCAGAAAGTTTGGGGAGAAAGTGCTGCAAGGGCTTGCTAAGGAAAGCTCCAATTGCCATTGGGAAAGTGGGCAAAGGAAAGAAGGCCCAAGTCCAAGAGGGCATCTCCTTTCTTTTGGAACAGCTCAACCCAAACCCGTTTGTGCTTCTAGGCCTATCTTGTGTCCTGTTTTTCAGGTTTGAGTGTAGGCAAATCACCTGCCCGTCAAGAGCCACCCTTGATTTTTCACCTTGACCTCCAGAGCTGGAGGCAACTCCTCCTTCCAGGGCAAGCACAGTGAAAGCAACCAATGCACTGCATAGGAAGTTTGGTTACAGGCTCTCTAGCAATCAAGGGCAGAGCACAAGCCCATGTGATGGAGGAGTCCCATCACACTCTGAAGAGATGGGACATCCTAATGCACACTGGGATCCTTTGGACAGCCTTGACTCAGGCTTAGGGGCATGCAAAGGAGCAGCACTGTACGGATCATGGCCAAAAGTGCTGTGGCTTTCCCCTGAGCCTGGGAGGCCTTGGGGACAGGTTGCCTAATAGCAAGGTGGAGGCTTGTCTGCCCTGTGCTGTCCTCTGCAGGTTCTGTTGACGTTGAGTGGTGCAGGGCATGTGCTGAGTTGTTGCCTTCTAGCCTCTAAAATCAAGAGCCAAACAAGACCGAGTCAAAAGCAGTTAGTAATTCATGATGCTCCTCCAGGTGTGCTTATGGCCAAACGCATATGTGATGCAGGGCTTCAGCACTTGTAGGAGTTTTGCAAATGAGCATCACAGACAAGAATCCCCAGTTAGAAGTACAGCTAATGAAGTAATTTCTTCTCTTGGTTTGGAGCCCTGCTGAAGCCTCTGCCTTGCTTCTAGCCCCCCACTGATTATGTCAAAATACATGGGAAAGCAAAGTGGCCTTGGTTCACTGAAGAAACAAGATTCAAAAAGGATTCCAGGAATGTGTTTGTCTAACAGGGTAGGAAAAGTACTGCAGTTAGCTAAGAAACTAGAGACTTAGACAAGAATTGTTTACAAAACTAGATAAGAAAGAAGTAAAAAGCAAAACTCTTTTGGCATCAGAGTATCCCCTCAGACAGCAAGCAGAGAGCATGCCACTGATGGGTGAGGCTCGTGGGTGGGAGGTTCATGCTGCAGCCAGGCAGAGGGACCTTGAGGGCCTGGAGAAGGAGCAATAGGTGGCTTGTCCTCCTCCAGGAGGAGCTGGTGGTCACCAAGCTGCAGTAAGAGCCTGTGAGCTCAGCTGCCTTTGCCCCATCCCTGGCTCTGAGCCTGGGCACAGCTAGTTTTGTCAAAGTCCAGGCCCCAGCCCCTTCATGCTGGATGCACCAGTGTGTGTGCCAGCATCAGTGGGGTGGAGACGGGGGACACACCAGTACTCTGTGCCAGGGGATGCCAGGGAGGACACCTGCAGCTCACTGCCTTCCTCTGCTCTCTGCTGCTGGGGCACCACCCTGCACCCACTGCTCTGCCTGGCCCCACAGCAGCCCAGTGCAGCAAAAGAAGTTTTGCACTCTCAGTAAATCCTGGGTTATGCAGGGTGTCAGTAATGATCCCATGGGCACCTCAGTGGAAAACTGCAGTGTTTCTGCATACATTTTACACCAAAAGGAATATACCACCAGGTGGAGACTTCTCAGGTATGCACTCAGCTGGATGAGTCACAGATGGCTGGTAGGAGGCTGTGGTCTCCTTCATGTGGGAGCCACCAAGAAAAGGCATTTGGTAGAACATGTGTACCTGGGCAGAACACACAGATGGCACTGTATTGTCTCCATCACTGCACTCTGGCCCAGACAGAAACCTGTGGTTGGAGATACAAGCCATACACACATTAAAACGTCCTGTTTGGTGGGCTGTATTGATCACCAAATCCACAGTTAATAGCAGTGATCTTCAGGAATGTGCTGTTCCTAGAAAGATCCATTTCTGCCCTCTGGTTAAAACACAGTGGAATCAGTGGCAGAGGACTCTGCATCTTAGAAAAGGAGGCTGGCAATAAGGCTACAGCATCACCCTGCAGCTGGCCAAATCACTGGCCTGTTATCTGGTCTTTGGACTGTTCTGGGGTAAAGATGTGGCTTTGGTCTGTTTGGTTTGGCCATTCTCCACCTGCCATCCTCCCCTTTCCCATTTGAAAGTCCCCAAGAGCTCTGCCAGTGTCTTATCTGGCAGCATCTCTCACAAGGGTTCAGTCTCTCAGATGTTGTAGAGCAGGCCTGATCATAATGAGAGCATTTCAGCTCCAACAGGGTAATTAGAAATTGGATTTTTGTTTCCATTGTGTGCTTTGGGATCTTCTGCAATTGAGCTATCAGATGTTTTGAGGATAATTGTGATGATAATGCTGCTGGTATATTATTAGTAGTATTAGTATTAGTATTAGTATTAGTATTAGTATTAGTATTAGTTTTAGTATTAGTATTAGTATTAGTATTAGTATTAGTATTTAATATAATAATGATAATGATAATGATAATGATAATGATAATGATAATGATAATGATAATGATGATACGGAAGATCATAAGTATTTCTTGCCGTTGAATAGCAGTCTGAGCAGTTATTTGGGAGAATTTTTATTAAAAGCCTCAGCATATGCCTAGAACAAACCCATTATCCACCTTGTTTGGAGCTGATAATGGGAAAAATGATGTTTTTCCTCACTTCTATTCAAATTACTCACCTTAGGCAAGCAGGGAAAAGACTTTTTCTGGTTGGATTTATTTTTTTTTTTTTCCCAGAGACTTTGCAACACTTTACACAATAATCAGCCATCATATTCCCTTGAGTTTGGGATATCGTCAACCTGTATTTTATGCCCACGGAGATCCTATGCAGGAAAGCTCATGGTCACACAAAGAAATCAGTTGGTTGCTGCTTGTACTGGCATCCAAGGCTCCCTTTGGCCACTTCTGTTCTATCAACACCTCAAAGGCTCTGCCAAACCCCTGCTATGTAAAGGAACACTTGCGCTCCTACAGCCTGCAGTGTGAAAGGCAGAAGCAAAGACAAGGGAGGTGATGTGAGAACAAATTTAACAATATCACCATTGTCTGAGAGATTTCTGCTTACCATCACAGCAGCCAAGCCATGCTTGTTTGTCACTTACCCTCTTCATATCCAACCTGACTTTCTTCAGCAGGAAAAGGTACAGACAGGTGAAACACTAACATTTGACTTCAACTGCTACAGGGTGAGGCATGGGGAAAAAAATTACCTAAGCACCTTCATGCAAATTGTTGCTTGCTGAATTAGAATAGAAAAAAGAGATTAGAGATTGGACACTAGAGACTAGAGACTAGACTAGACTAGAATTGACTAAGAGTAGACTAGAATATAGAATATAATATTTCGTTTGAAATGGACCTACAACCATCATCTATTCCAACTCCCTGATCCCTTCAGTGATGACCCAAAGTTAAAGCGACATTAAAAACACTGTCCAAATGCCTCTGGGATACTGACAGGCTTGGGGCATTGGATATCTCTCAAGGAAACCTGTTTCAGTGTTTGGCCTCCCTCTTGGTAAAGAAATGCTTCCTCCTCCTGTGAAATCTGAACCTCCCTTGACACAGCTCTGAGTCATTTCCATGTGTCCTGTCATGAATCCCAGAGAGAAGTCATCAGCACTTCCCTCTCCATTTCCTCCAGAGGACGGTCAGTTTGTGAAGTTCCACATGGGCAGTCTTTCTACCAAAATGCTTTCTTTGAGCAGGCATGGCAGGATGCTTCCAAAATTTTACTTTACATCTTTACTTCAGGACAAAGGTGGAGTGAGAGAAGACATGGAAGTATCAGCAGAGGAGAAGAGACAGGGACAGTGAAGAGACAGGGACTGGGAAGAAGCAGATGTGGACCAGAGGTCTGTGCTCAAATGTCACCTCTTTGCTTGTATGCTGTGCCCTCATGTTTTCCTAAAGCCCCATGGTTACTGTACCAGGAAGGCTTTGGCAGAGAAGTGTCATGTTCCAGGCTCAATCCTCTCAGCAGTAGCTCGGAGAGAGAAGGTGCAGTGGTGGTTCAGTGGGCCAGGTTTTGCCTTTTTTTTGTTTGTTTGTTTGTTTTGACCCCAGGTTGCACATCTGTAGAAACTGCTGTGCCATCAGCCCACACTGTCTTCTGGTCCATCCAGGGATTTTCCATATCTGGGTAGGAAAGCTCCATTTATTGGGAGGACATGCTTTTCATGACCTTTCAATTAAAATGAGGTATTAAAAACCCAAACAAAAACCCAAAAGCAAAACAAAAAAGCACAAAAAAAGACAATTAGAAAAAGAGAATAAAAGGAACGAAGCCAAACGCAGGTACCCCCACAAAGGAGTTTGTCTCTTGTCAAAGCAAACGTGATCCAGTCCTGCCATTAGGGTGACCTCTGCTCAGCCCCTCCAGTTTGTCCAACCTCTCTCCTGTCTAAACCACAAATAACTCTTGTCACCGGGGAGCCAGAAACTTGTGGCCACATGAACATGTTCATCCTTGTGCCTGATCAGCTTTTTGCAGGGTTTTATCAGGCTCCGCAGAAAAATTCCCCCTCTTCCATCCCCCTAGTCCATCCCTTCCTTATGTGCACTGCTTGCAGGGCAGGTCAAGCAACTAACTCATTGCTTAGGAATGCTCCTGAACATCACTAGGTTGCCGTTTTTATCTGCTTTCAGCCTTTTCTGCCTCTCTTAATCCACTTTAACCCCATCTGTAAAGAAGAGAGAGGAGCGTAACAAATCATGTGAACAAGTTCACCAAAACACTGCGTTTTTGCTTGCTAACTTTTCAAGCCACCATGGATGTATCTTGGTACTTTAGTCTTTTCTTTCTCATCAACTTAATAGTATCCAAAATGCACAAAAATATACTGTAAAAACAAAAGGCTGAAAATCAGTAAGGTCCCCCAGAAACAAATGAAAACCAGTCAATCAAGAACAAACTGATTGGAGCTGTGCCTGAGTGCTGCGTGTCTTTGATTGAAATCACTAGACCTTACATGTCAAGGGATTTGTCAATTGCTGCTTCAGTGCTGTCATAACTCAAGGAGGATGCTGAAAATTGGACAGCTCCTGGTTTTTCAAGGGAGCTCAAGGATTTTGTGTCCCTGACTCCAGTAAAAGGAAGCAAACCAAGAGAAATCTGGAAAGCTTAGCACTGAAAGACCTCTACCTTGACATTTGAAACATAAATGCTGAAGAGAGAGGTGCAGTATTGTGAAAGACTTTGTGATTAAAGTTGAGGTAATTTTAGCGCTTGCATGCACTAAAGACTTCCCATGTCATTTGAATGCCTGGGAAGTCCAGTGTTCATTGATTCCATTAAAATAGAAAGGGTATGCAAGCTCAGTGTGTAGACATCATCTCTTTTCAAAACAAGTGTTACAATTTGACTCATAAAACATATTGCAGAGCATTCTTTGCTTCTTCCTGAAATGGACACATAAGCAAATACAAAAGAACATTTTGAATTTCATGAGAGTGGCAATTTTCTCTAGGTTACAGTATGAGAATTTTGAGTATCTCAAGAGTAATAAATAGATGAAAAAATATTTAGCTACAGTTGCCATACACTGATTCCTTTAACATTGCTGACACAGCTGCCGTTTAGGAGATACTGTGGTGGTTAGATATAAGGAAGGATGTTCATGGCCTTGTTTTTCACATGTGACCCATTTTCTGGGATGTTAACCCAAATGGTTTAGAAGCTTCCATAAACTTGCTATTTCAGCACCTTAGTTTCGTCAGTGTAACACCCTCAATACTGTCAGTATCCAAATGAATTATTGTTAAGCACTGCAAAAAGCAGATCACAGATGTTTGAAATTATAATTTTGATAATGAAAGTTTAAAAAGTTAATCAAGCCCTGGGATATCCTTGGGGAGCTTTTGTTTTGGGGGTGTTTCTGCATTCTTGAAGTGATCACTTCAAATGCCTACTGCCTTCGGGGAAGACAGACAAGAAGAGCAGGGTAAGACTCTAAGAGGATTTGGGATGACTACTAAATGTGGGGGCAGAGTTCTCTCTGACTAGTGTGAGGCTGCCTAAGACACAGGCACATTGCAAGATGCATGCACCGCGATTCATGGCAGATACTCCACACACTCCCATCTCACAGCCTCCCCCAAAAGGAAGAGGCTGTACGTACTTGGCACATTTAGGCCAAATGACCTTCCCTGCCAGTCATGCTTTTGTCTTAGTAATACAAAATTTCAACTAGTTTTATCTTAAATGATTTTGTAGGAAGGGAAAACTTGAATAAGAGAGTGAGTAGCACTGGGAGACAAACACACCAGGAGTTAGAAGAACTTAAAACTTGACATAAAAAGCTAGTGGGAGAGGGGACAGTTGATTTCCAGCCCTCTTCGTTTACAATCTACTCTAGTTGAGACACAGATAAATACATGAGTCTGTTTAGAAAAATAATATGCTTTTATTAGACCAAGCAGGAAGGAAAGTCAACAAAGCAGGAAACCAAATGGGATTCAATGAGGAAAGCAGATAAAGGGAAACTGAGTCTATTGCCAAATTAAAAAAAAAAAAAAAAGGCCAAAAAACAAACAAAAAAAACCCCTGATCTATTTTTCAATCATTCATTTTCAGAAAAAAAATTCTATTTCCATAAGCCTTTCACTACTATATGATTACACTGCCAGTTTTTGACAGTCCTAAGTAAGTAATTTTTCAAGGCCTTCAGCTGACAGTGGTGAGCATCTGGGGTTTTTTGAGGTACAGTCATCAGTACAGTTAACAGCAGAAGCATCATCCAGTTTGAAGCTCTGTTCATGGTAGAATTTGATGCCAGCTTTCATGAGTTCAATCAGTTTCAGGGCCAGTGAGCTGGCAGTGACTGTCCAACTTTTAGAAAATACAGAAGCAGCAAGCAAATAAAGCAAAATTATGACCAAGTTGTTGTCCACAATGCCCAGACTCTCATTTCTCTGACTAAAAGCCATGTACCTATTGTTGATTTTCCCATTGCCAAACACTGAAATGTGGTGCTGTGTCATAATATAGTCATGAAGTAGGAAAAAAGAACAGCTCTGCGACTCTCTGTGATGCTACCAAGTTTATACTGGCCAGCAACAGCAACAACAGCAAAGCAGAAACTGGGGTTTATTTCATTGTTTGCTTCTTTGGGCCTTGGTAAACACTTCTGACAGAGAGATTCTGGTGGAACAAACAGCCTGGGGAAAAAAAGGTACAGCTCTGCATGGAACAAAGAATCTGTGCCAGGTGTGCATCCTCCAGTGACAGTAATTTTTGCTGCCACAGTGATGTAATTATTTTTGTGAAATGAAGATGCCTTTGATATCAATGGACATCAAGCTGGGTTTGGGAAGGCAAAAGAGGATGAAATCTCTGACCAATATGCCTGGGATTGAATATGCAGTGCATTCCTTAGATGTTACCATGAAGCTGCAATGGTTTCCAGCAAACTGCACAGCCCTTCAAAGTCAAGTCTGCCCTTGGAAGAGTCACTTTCCTATTTTAAATTGTCCATTGCAACTTGAGCCCCACAAAAGTTTGATATGTTTTTTTAAATAAGGTTCAGAACTAGACTTACATACAAAACTAAGCCGAAGTAGGCAAAGAAATACCCCAAACTATTAATTTGCACAGCTGGAATGAGAAGCATATGCTATGAGATGTGCAAATGTGTGAATGGATTTTAATGATTTTGATGATTTTGATGAAGAAAACATTTTATATTGGAAGAAGTCCATTCTAATTGCACCATTTCACAAAATACAATGATAGATATTCAAAGCAAACAGCTAATTTAAGGCACTCCCCAAGCTGAGTTTTACTGATTCCTGTGTAATCAAGCTCATAATAGAGTTGCTTAAATGAGTCAAAGAGTTGTTAAACATTTCTTTTATTATTTTTACAGATATTTCAAATACCATTGTTCTCTCCTGATCATTTAGATCAGGAAGCAAAGATTGCTTCCTGATCTAAAATGAAGCATACTATGCTGGCACACACATCTTTGTACTGGGTTTGATTGGGACTGAACTAATTTTCCCCAAAGTGGGTGATATGGGGCCTTCTTTTTTATTTGTGCCATACACAAGGTTTGTAATATGCCGAACTTGCACAGAGTCATGATCTTTTCTGTACCTCTCCACCAGTGAGTAAGCTGGATCAGTGTCAGCTTATTCATGGGGTTACACTGGAGCACCTCAAACTGTGTGTGGCTTTGCCTATTGAACTGTCTTTATCTCAGCCCACAAGTATTCCCACTTTAACCCTTCCAATTCCTTCTCCCTGGGAGAGGAATGAGCAAGCAGCTGTGTGGGGCTGAGCTGCTGACTGGGCTTCAACCACAACAATTACCAAAAAGACCTTTAATCACCGTGATTTTGTTCCCACTGTAATTCTTTTCCGTGGGGCAGAAAGACAAAGATTCTAAAAAATCGCAAACCTCTCAAAATTTATTGAAATACATGCTTATTTTCAAATCTAAGTTCTGATTGCAGTGTATAGCCAAATATCTATTATCCAATGAAAAAAAAACCCCTGCCTCTTTCATCCATCTTCGGATTTTTCCTGTCTTTGTGGAGGTATGTGGTGTCAGATTTTAGCAGTCTAGAATTCAAATGTGATATTGAGAAAGAAGGTTACCTGTCGGGTGATTGCACAGCTTTGCAGTTTAAATAAATTCCTATTTCCACTTACAAATTCACTTATTTGATCCCATTCATCCACTGTGAGCTCTTGTGAAGCTCCTCCCTTGTAATACCTAGAACTTACCACGCTTTCACATCACCTTTCATCATTAATGAAAGGCATTTTTGATGAACATTGCGTTTACATTCATTTTAGTTATGAATAAACTGAAGCAAGGAAAAATGAAATTACTCTAGGAATAGCTAAATGAGAAAGAGAACTTCTAGTCCTAATCCAGTCTACTGATCTACTTCTTGTACCCAGGATTCCTAGAAGACTGAGGTATTACGCTGAAGACTACTTGGACAAAGTTTACGGAAGTTTGAAAGGTAAAATAACTACAATAGGGAGAATAAATCCCATTCTTTCGCTATGAAGAGGTTCTTTTGCTTAACAAACCCTTCAACCACAAAGTACTGCAGACTTGGGAGGGCATCTCACTCTAAATATCAGTTTGTTCTTTCATGCTTTCTGGAAAGCTTTACTGGTTGCTGTCAGACATCAGGTTTTTTGTTTGAGACGAGTGTTGCCATTTGTATGCTACTGTAAGTTCTTTTGTGGGGAAATGCATTAATCTATCCTCAACGTAAAAGCAAGTTAGTGCACCATCTTCCTGTCCCGCACAGATATGACCACATCAAACATACACCTGTTGTTTTCTTTTTGGAGAAAGGGCCTTGTATGCCTTTCTATCAAAAAACCCCCAAAAAACAAAAAAACAAAAATCGAGGCTGAACTGAACAAAAATACAAGCAGATTTCGAAGAGGCAACGTTAGGACATCCTTAGAAACACTTCCATTTGATGTGGATTAAAGAGTCTGAATCCATAGGACAGGATAGCTCCTCAGCACACAACTGATGTTTTGTGCCTGAGACTCCCACCAGGTGTTTCCAGCCAAAGCCTGGCCCTGGCCACTCGATCCCTCACCCAGTGACACAGGGGTGCTGTTAGTGTCCCAAGGCCATCTCAGCTGCAGGCTGAATCAGACCCAGCCCCAACCCCTGCTGCAATGCCATGGTACAGGAATGTTGTTGAGACTGAGCTGAAAGCTTTGCCTTTGTGCCAGGACGTCATTCTATTGCGTAACTGAGGAGACAATAAACAGCACATGCTAAATGCAAGTCATTAATAGGGTAGGTATGCTTTGCATTTGCCATGGCCTACAGAGGATCACTAAGGTGAAAGACTGTATTTTGGGGTTTGGTGTGACTTTTTTTCCTGGTTCGTGTGGTTTCTTTTGTTTGGTTGGCTGGTTTGTTGTGTTGTTTTGGGGAGCTTTTCTTTTGGTTGGGTTGGTTTGGTTTGATTTGGTTTTTTCCCTGTGGGATGGCTCAGCCTAATTTTCAGAGAGTAGCTATTGAAGTGCAAGTAATTTTTTTTTTAACTTTACAGATAAAGCTATTTCCAGATAGTTTCACTAGGAAATCTTTTGGAAAACAAGGAAGGGAGTTTTGATGTGAGCTGAATGTGGGATTTCTGTCTTTTCCTTCAGACCATTTTTTTCTTCCTTTGCCTTCTTTCTCTCCCTTTTTCTTCCCTCCTATCAGACCAGAGCAGTAATGGCATCACAAGTGTTAATTGCATCACATAGAGTTAAATGGAAAAGTATTTGGTCCAGGTGTGAGTCCAGGACTAAGTTAATGATGTTTGGTCAGGTTTTCCTTGTGAGTACAAAGAACTAATTTCTATTCTATTCTATTCTATTCTATTCTATTCTATTCTATTCTATTCTATTCTATTCTATTCTTCCAACACAGAGCAGAGGGATATTTTTCTGAAGAACCTAATAGATTAAATCCACTATTTAAATAGGCTAAATTTCTCACCATCAAAATCTGTTTTGCTTGGCAATAAATTAACTGTCCCTAATTCAAATTTGTTTTGCCTTTGACAGTAACTAGTAAGTGATTTCCTTGAGCTATTTCGTCTTATTTCCTCCTCCTATCCTGTTAAGGAGGGGGAATCAGAGAGTGGCTGCATGAGCACTTGGCAGGAAGGTTAACAAGGTTAACCCTCCACAGAGCACTTCAGGAGCCCTGCATTTAATTTTAGATATAAGAATATTGAACAGTTGAACATCACACCATATCGGTGGTGGTCATTCAACTTGTCATCCACTTGTAGAAAGAGAGAAAATAATTTATATCATGCTGTGCTTTGGGGTTTGTTTTGCTTTATGGGTTCAAAGTTCAGTGTCTTTCTAAAACTGATGTATAGCTAAGAAACATCCTCCTTCAGGAGAAAGGATATATGTATGGATATATAACGAACATTATATATATATGTATATATATTTTATTCTTTTTGCTCTGACTGTCAGGTGATCCCAGGACTGTGCCCAGATATGCTGCTCATACCAAGAGATGTCTCACATCTCATGACTGCTGAAGAAACAGATGATGGGTGATTTTAGCAAGCACCAGGGTCTGAAGTCATGCTCTGTGCTGCCTCCTGCCCTGCAGTTTGTGAGTTCAGAAAGCACCCTTTTGGCACAGTGAGGTGGTTGATAGTAAAGTGTGATTCCCATGAGAGTTTGGTGCCTGTAGCCTCTTCGTTGAGAAAACATTCTTCAATATAAAAGTTATATCTTTTATTCTGAGGGCAGCTTTTATTCTGAAACCACCAGCTCTGGTTCTGAAAAGAGTTTCCTCCTTAGAATTCACTGTCCTACCAGTGAAACCCACAGGTTATGCAGCCTGGCTTTTAAAGCCTGGATGAAAATAATCACGAGAGTGCTTTCAATGTATTTAAAGCTGGCACTTCCCTTCACTATTTGAGTGTCCACGGAATAAAATCTGTGCTTTTTTTGCTTATGTCAGTTGGATTGCTTCAGAAGCTGCCTCTGAAATTGCTTGTTACAGATAATTTCCATATGGTGCTTTAAAAAACTTCAGGAAAACCTAAACAAAATACTCCTTCTGTTTAAAATTTTCTATGTCTCATTCTGGTCAACTATAGAGATATATTTTCAGGTTGTGTTTCGTCCAGTATTTAGGCCTCAGAGTTAATATTTTAATAATAATTTAATATTATTAATAATTTGATACATCCCCTAGTTTTGAACAAAAAGCTCTAACATAAGACAGCATGTGAATACAAAATCAAAGAGCATTTCATCTTAGTAAATGGATGGTGGCATTTACTCAAGTGGTTTCTGATTCCAAGGTCTTAATGCACCCACAGGAGAGGTAAAATAATGCCCAAAGGGTAAAAATAAATATAAATACTTTCTTTCTTGCTAGGTGTGCAAATGGTAAAACTCAGCCATGAGTTCTGTTCTGCCTATCTACAGTTATTTTGATTTCCACATTGTTTCCCTCCCCATTCAGACCGTCTTACAGGTAGGTACAAACAGTGTTATATATATGTTCTGAGGTTAAGACAACAGAAAGGAGGTACTCTTCATTTATGCAAAAATTATATACTTTCTTTTCAAGTGATCTGAACAGGTCTGTCTGCAACTCTTGGCAGAAAACAAGTAATTATGCTCAGGACAGGTGTTGCTTAAACTTCTCTTTAGGCCATGGTAAATTCTCATACATCAATAGATGGAAAAGATAGATTTTAGATTCCAAAAGGGGCCAAAAGATGAGAAATGTCCTGAAAAACTTTCAGTGAATTCAAGCTTTTGCTGCAAGTGATAGTCGTTTCAAGAACACCTATCTCTGACTTTTTTTTTTTAAATAAGGGAAGGATCGACATCTTCTCAGGTGATCAAGTAAGCTGAAGTAACAGCAATTTTTATTGTGTGTTATCACAGCAAATTCACTGTGTACATGACTGTAGAAGGATAATGAATTAATAATTGTTGTTCTTTTTTATATGGCTACTGTCCAGTCGCCTTAGCTGCTCCAGCAGACAGAGTCAGTATCACTAAAAGTGTGTTTATAATAACATCTTGTGGCAGCCTCTGGAGAAATTTATGCTGGATAAAGCTGGAAGAGAACTAGAGAAATAGAAACAATAAACAAATACACATTCTGACTCATTGTTTAATGATTTCCTCCCCAGAAACCATCACTCTTCTATGCCTTTTGGAGACAAAATGATGCCTTTTGGAGAGAGAATGATGTCTTTTGGCAGTATTCTCAGGGGCTTAATGGCACTATAGGGTGTTAATTGTGTTGTGTGCCTTTCACAGACTGAGACGCCAACATATTAAATGACAAAATAAGAGTTTCTTCTGAACAAAATCTTTCCCATTCTTAGATGGACACCCAAAAAAGATAGCTCAGTGTAAGTTATTTAATAAATACCATTCTTTTCTGATTTTTTTTACTAGTATGATGGAAGAAAATTAGACTAGGTAAAATTGTATGAGTAAATTAGAGTTCTAACTCGTTGAAAAATTAAGCTGGATGTGAAACATGGAACAGAACTTAAAAGTGTTCTTTACTGCCAGTAGAAAATTATAGGCTTTGAAGGATTTGGCATCTGAGAGTCTGTATGCACTCAGGTATTGATGCATGAGACAAACAGAAGTGGGCTTGTGGCTTTTGAGTCTTCAGAGAAGAGAATAAGATACATCTCTTTGTGTGAATATAAATCTGCCAACAGAAAAATCTAGAAATCTAGACAACAGGGGAAAGATGGATGGTAAAAACTCATTATGACATCTGACGGAAGAGTGGTACCTCAATCAAAAAGCAAACAAATGAGTAATTGAAGGACTGCCTTTGGAGTCCAGGGGTGACGGTAAATTTTGAAGAGATACAAGGAACTCTGACAGTGTTATGGAGACCAATCAAGGTTTTAGAAAGTTGAGTCAAAAAATCTAGAGGTCTTAAAAAAAGGTATAGTTTAGATATACATAATAGGTGTAGCATTTAGGAACACAGTTTAACACCAAGCTTGGGAGTGCTGGATTAACAGTTGGACTGGATGACCTTAAGGGTCTTTTCCAACCTAAATGATCTATGATTCTATGGTTCTATAAAGAAAATGTATTTACAGGCTTGATTTGAGAGGATAGATTCCATGTAGTGATTCCACCAAGTCATGTTAGGCTTATCACTTAAACTATGCTCTTGTGAGAGGATGACAGGATTACAGGGGCAGGTGAGGAAGGAAAGGTGTCTGAGGCCCAGTCCTTTCTGCTTTACCTGTTTCTGGGTCAAAGTACCCCCAGAGACTGTCCATGAGCCATGGTTATCAGACCTGAAGTGCTCTTGCTAATGGGGCAACCGTACACTTCTTAGCCAGACATGTATTAGCTTTTGAGGGCCTCACAATCAGCTTTTACAGCTTTGCTGCATGCAAAATACTTGCACGTCAATAAAAAAATTAGGCACTAATGTACTTAAAAAACACTGACATCAGCCACATAGATATGTGAGTGCCTGTCTGTATAGACTGAAATACCTCAGAGTTGGAAACCCTCTAGCAAATATCACCCTATGCGGCTCTCTACCCTAACAATGGAAGGCAGAATGGCAGATTCCACTTTTTCATTTTCTCTACTTTCTTTAGAGCACTGTGCATATCTATTACTGTGCATGTCTATCAGTGTGCCTGAACTTTTGTAGTTATGGCAATAGTCTGAAAATTGAAAACACAAAAGTACTGCTCTCCCATAACTGTTCACTAATACCTGTTATTAGGAAAGACCATAATCTTGTGAGTCCCTCAGACAGAGATTTAAAAACCTTGCAGTTTGCTAAGGAGCTTGTCAGAGGTAATTAAAGCCTGGCAGAGCATACTTGCTTTTAAGAGACCCAGAAGAACTTGTTCTGTTTTTATGAAACAAAGATGCTGCCTCAGCACAAATCCCCTCCTGATCAATGGCTTCTGAGACAAATCTATTAAACAGCCCTTCTCGGAATGGTGGAGACAGCATCTCTTGAAACGTACTACTGCAATTTCCTGTTAATTTTATGAAAGATACTTCGTGAATATGCAGGGAAGAGAGTGAAACACAGGAGGTATAGCTGTTTCTAATTAAAAGGAAAATTGACCAAGGGGAACTGTCAGGCAGAAACTAATTAGCATCCTTGGCTTTTTAAAGATCGTTTTGCATTATTTCAATTGCAGAGATAATTTTGCAGTGTGGGAAAAGGAGGATACTAATGAGTCTTATAACCCCTTCATGTTTGCAGCAGTTGTTTTCCTTTTTAACGTCTGCGGGTGTCACCCTTCTCTGAAAACCAAGCACACTGCAGCTTACCTCTGAGATTTCGGTGCGTGCTGCTGTCTATCATGCCTTCTCAATGTCTTGTCTAACTCATTACAGATTAAGTTGCCAGTACCACCTGGAAAACTGGACAGCTTCAGCCTGGGGTTTATTCATACTGGAATCTCCTGGTGCAATGGTGCTCTGCATCCAGCATGATCAAGTCTCATCTCTTTTGGTGCTGCCACACTCGTGCAGTTCCTGCAGTATTTCTCATAATGTCACAATTTATACCCATACAGAGAGTTAGTGCCAGAAATCATTGCAGCACTGGAGTTGTCTCAGGCTGTCTTACCATACTGATGCTTTGCAAGTATTTTTAGTACTGAGTAAAAGGAAGACAGACAACGTTTTCCTCCACTGTTAGCCTGAAATGTGTCATTCATGGAGAACAGAGGAGAGCTTGGATAGTGATGGTTAGTGGTGAACACCACAATAGTCACATCCAGAATTTCCAGGTGTTTCATTTGTGTACCAGTAGGATTTTTTTAACGTGACTGCAGTAAGGTAACAAGGTCATAAACCATCTGTATTTAATTAATTTAGCAATAAATATAAACATAGAGGACTTGGAAGATCTAAGTGGTATAATTGCTCAGCTCCTGTGAAGGGTGAGTAATTAATATTGCTGTAATTATTATTAAACCACAGTGAGCAGAGAAATTGGTTTTTTCTCCTTTGAATTGCCTCCTTCCCTCCAAATCTGTATTTCAATGAAGGTCTTTTATTGTTTAATGTATCTGTCATCATCTGGTGTCAAGATAATATCAGTCAGATGCAAGCACTCTCATTTTATCATTGTATTATTTTCCTTTTGTTTGCCTTGGGAAAGATGTTTTAATTGCTAAGGATAAGGACAAATCCACAGATCTAGAAGCTGAAGGGGAATGAAAACAATGTCAGTATTTGCATGACTGGGAAGACTGTCTGTTCATATAGTTCTGTAATTCCTTTTCATTTATGACTGGAAAAATCTGACAACAGTAAACAAAGAAGGTGGCAGGGGAGAGGGGGAGGGCTGTGAAGGACTACACAACCTCTGTATTGAGGGGATTCAGAGGAACTAACAGCAGGGAAGGTGTAAACCCAGTGCCAAACATTAATCATCGCTACTAGCTCCACCTCTCATTTCTGAGGACAGGAGAGGTCTGGGTCATACTGCTGAATACCGTGGACATTCTGATGATGTCTGATCCTCCAGCCTCTGTTTTGGAGGGCAAAGGCCAGACTCAAAACTGAGATAAAAAGAAAACAGATTTTAACAAGGGATAGATCAAGTCAGATACACTATGTAGGTCTTGGTACATCAGTCAACCAAATGTCCTGTTCAGATGGCCCTGTCATGGCTGAGGCTTGCTCAGCACTTGGAGAGCACTACACCAAGCAGGAACTGGGAAAGTAGTGGAAAAACCATGCCCTTGACTGGCAAGGACTTCCCTTGCCAGAAGGCTGGGATCAATACATGACTCAAAAAGGGTGGCTTGAATTGAACACAGAATCACACAAAATCAGTTATTGTAAGGCATCTCTTGAGGTCATCGAGTCCAAGATTCTGTGCAGATATTGACTGGCTAAAGCAGGTTACCCGGGACCACATCCGGTCATGAATGCCTCCAAGGATGGAGGCTCTACAAACTCTCTGGCACTCTTCTAGTGTTTAACCACTTTCCTAATAAAATAGGTTTCCCTCTCTGTTTCACTGGATTTTCTTGTACTTTGTTTTGTGATTATTTGCTCTTACCTTTGACCACAGAGACAGCAACTGCTTTACTCTCTCCCATCAGGTATTTATACACATGGATAACATTCCCCCTTAGTCGTCTTTTCCCCAGATTCCTATGGAATCAACCAAGGAGAGACCAGACACCATCAGCAATGCTCAGAAATTCCTCAGAGCAGTTCAGAAAGTTGCACTTTTGAAAGGATCTGAGACTGTATGTACATGCTTAGGTTTCGTTATACTTAAGTTATTTTTGTAAATAATGTGTATTATCTAAATCCCAGAATAAAACTGTGCCTAATTTCAGTGACATAAAAAGGATTTAAATAAATATTTTTATATTTTCTTCTCACCTTGCCTGCCTTTCTTCACTATGTGATGATGAAGTAAAAGACAAAGCACACACTGAGCACAGGTCATCAGGTCTAACAGATTTCAGTTTTGTTTGAAGATATGACTGTCAAAATTCAGTGCAACATAATTAAACTATGTAGGTTCATCCTCAGTATTTCCTTAGAAAATGCATAACTTTGACTTACTATCATCATTTGGCTTCTGAATACCAAATAACAAAGGAAATGTATTTGGACAAATAGAGAAAAAATAGTTAATACGGAAATCAGCTCGTCTCAAGTGGAAAAATATCTCATTTGCATTCAGATTCTGTTTCTGCTGCCTCTTCCTTTGTTTCCAAAGTGACAAATGGTCTTTCCCTCCTCCCCAGCCCTTTCAGAATCTCATTGAAAGGTGCAGAAATGAGGCTCGAATGGCCCTATGACCTTCTTTCCTTTGGGGGTCACACGCAGAACACAATTTAATCTGGCCCTACTGGCATATTTTATCAAGGGGATTTTTTTCATCAGGACACAGTAAAATAGTACAGAGTGACCCCAAACCGTGGTAGTACAATACACATAGCGATACACATGCCATTGTTCCCAGCAATATATTCCGATGGCACACAGATTGCCATATAATGCAATCTTCCCTCAATGAAAGGGAGTTTGAACAATAAATGGCTCTATCACAGGCATGAGTTGCATTTTGAGAAATGAAGTTTCTCACTGATTTAACATTCTTATTTGCTGCACAATCTTTTTAATAACAGGAGACTGGTTGGTTTGTTTCCAGCTTACTTTACTCCTGTTATAAGGTGATTTACTCCTGAAAGCACAGGTATGAGCAGCATGGTATTTAAGTGTAACTCTGAGAAATACTTGTAGCGTATAGCAGTCATGGAATTTACAGCTGAGATTGCAATGAATTTCATGGCTAGCAAGAAATGGACAAGAGCCAGCATTACTATTAAACGTAAGGATCCCTTCAATATCTGTCACTGGAGCAGAAATCTAAACAAAAATGGAGCTGTTCCGAAAATTGTTTTCACAAACCTGGAAAATCTTTATCCCACTTTTCATTTGGGAAGCCTCTTGGAATTTTCAGTGGCAGACATGCATCAGTATTAAGGCTTGAAATAGTATTTTGTGCATTTATGCCTTAAATATTTCAGTAATTCCATTAATGGCCTCCTTCAGAGAAGTAAACCATCAGCTGGTCCCTTTTATGTAAATGAAAAGCTAATGTGACAAAATGTCATAGCCAGTTACTGCTGCTCAGAGTGAAAAAAAGACTCCACTAGATAACATGATAGCGACTTGACTCAATATCATATAAGGACCTTCCTTCTAGAACCTTGCGCCTTTTCTTCTCCTACAGGAAAACGTGTGTCCTTTGCTCATGTGGTTGTGAACAGGAACAGTGGACATTAACTAGTACCTGCACTGCTCTGACAGCGTATGCCAGCTATGAAAACTATTTTAATGTTTTTGGACGAAGTTACTTAAAATTATAACAGTATTCTGCAAGTCTTAGAATAATTTGCCATCCATTTAGAGACCTGCAATAAATGGTAAAAAGCCATTAATCATGCTACGTTGGCAATTTGCTGATACACACAGCCAAAGTTCAACTTGGCATGTAATATCCATTTGTCTATCTCAGTCACTCCTGAGACTTCACTGCACTTGCCCAAATGTAACTGTATCTTGTTTAGATTTCCTCTGGAAATGAGACTCTTGGATGGGGGAAAATGGGCATTTCATCAGTTCCAGCTAGGAAGCTGCTTGCATGCCCTACATACAATACATTTTGTGCCACAACCAGTTATTTTTCACACTTGCTACATCCTGAAGTCAGAGGTGACTCTGTGTTTGGCACAGGACATCTGCAGAGCTCTTCCAGGGTAAGAGACAGCCACTGAGACAAAATGAGATGAAAGTGTCTTAACAGTGATTGGGGTGAGGGGGTTGGTATTGGGAGGTTTGGGATGGCTGCACCACTGATGACACAGAATTGTGGAATCCAGGTTATTCCAAGCCACCTACAAGGACATCAGCTTCCAGTAATTATCTTGGATTGCAAAAGTTAGGTCATGGATGCTACTGAGGAGCGCACCCAAAACCACCCCCGTATCAGCTCTGTATAGGTTGTTGTGAATTGTTTTAAGGTCACTTAAATAGTAACCAGTGAGAGTATTTGCTAAAGCAGATTTATTATTGAAGTGAAAGCACAACAAAGCATGTTGGTGAGGTTCACTCTACTGCTTACTAGACGGTTAAAGCAGAGAGAAAAAGCAAACAAAAATCCCAAATCAACTATCTATGTGAAGGCTAGCAAGAGGTGGGGGGAGAGGGTGTGAGGACAGGGGAAGCAGTGTGGAAGGGAGTGGGAAGAGAAGAGGATAGGAAGGAGTAAGGATGGAAAAATACGTGGAAGACCCTTGTGTTGGGTCACAGAGGACATTCCCATATTAAACTGGGCCCAGACTGGGCCTACAGTTTATGCCAAACACCCAGAAGTACTTACCCTTAATGTCACTTAAATTTAATAGCATTTAAGCCTAATAACACTTAAACATAAAACACTTAAAATACTTAACAGAACTTAATATCACTTAAACTTGACAGAACTTAAAATTAACATCATTTAAACTTAACTTCACTTGAACTTAACAACACTTAAAATTAACAAAAATTAAACTTAACAGAACTTAACCTTAACAGAACTTAAATTTAACAGACCCTAACCTTAACAAAACCTGACCTTAACAGAACTTAAACTTAATAGAACTTGAAATCAACAGAACTTACATGTAACATCACTTAAATTTAAAAACACTTAACTTCACTTAAACTTAATAACACTTAATAGAAATGAAACTTCACAGTACTTAACAGAACCTAAACTTAACAGCACTTAACCTTAACAGTACTTAACACTTAATGACACTTAATAGATAATTCAACTTAAACTACTTAGCAATGGATTAATATAGAATTTACTATAACTTACTTACAGGCCTAACTCTAAAATACTTGAACTAGAACAACCTTCCTCATGTACTTGCTCCAGCATTTTCACACTTGCATGCACACAAACATAAAGAGTCTCTTCAAGGTATACCTGTGAAAAAATACCTTTGAGTTCAGTGAAGTAATCACTTTGGATGCCTTTGCATCTTTTCGGTGGGCTTAAGGTTGAACCTTGAGGAGTGGGGATATGAGCTTAGAAATCATTGTTGTTTGGAGTTTGTCCTCCAAATCTGGCAAGCTTGAGTGTTGTCTGGCTCTGAGAGGCCCCACTCAGAAGGAGGTGCTGATTGCAACCCCCTGCAGTCCAGTCCCTGAGGAGAGCTCAAAGCATCTCACTTTGGACCACAGTTTAAAATGTCCCAAGAGAGTGACCTTTAGTCATAGTAATTTTCCATCCTGACCTCAATTCAGGTCAGTAACTCTCTTCAAAAGCTCAATAATAAAAGTGTTGTCTCAGTTGGGGTTTTTTTTTCAGGTGAGAAAAATAAGTTTCCAAGGCTGTTCTGTAGCATCGTGCTACTGTGTGTCCCTGAGAGTGACCAGTGCCTCCAGGGCCCAGTGCACTCTGATGATAAAGGCGAGGAGACAGGGCTCCATTTGCAAATCTGAGTGCTGTTTATTATCGGTGCATCCATCATGGGTACAGCCTCAAATGTAGACCAGGGACGAGAGCAAAAAATGGGCCAAGGATCCAGGGTTATATACCAGATAAAAGGGGTGTTTCTGAGGGTCAATAGGGATAGAGAAAAATGGTGCAGAGGGGCGGCAAGGAACAGAGGGGACTAATAGGATCACCAGGGTGGAACACTGCGGCAAAATTAACCCAGTGGGGTCCAAGGGAAGGAAGAACTTTCTGTCATGTGTGCATATATGGAAACAGGGTGACATAAACTTAACAAACCCATAGAACAATGAAACCTAAGAGATATTAACATGGGCAAAGGCCCATGGGATGAAAGTTTTCCTTGCCATGATCTAAAAGGTTATCTTTCCCATACAGATCATTAAAAAACTGAAGCTCATTAGACAGCAGCAGTTCCTGGACACTGACAGATTAGTCACCTCTTTCCTCTGTGTCTATAAACAAAGATGTATAATGCTCCAATTTTAAATTGATGGAAATTCTTGACCAGGTTACCTAAATAATGGGGTTTTAAAGATTGTTTTGAACATGATAAAACAATGTTATAAGTGAGGAGGTCTGTACCACAGCAGTACATGTCTAGCTAGTATATACACTAACTGGGGTGACGGTAGGATGTATCCCCAATCGTCTGTTGGGTTTGTGTTGGATATTGTACTCTGTGCCTTTAATTTGGACCTAAGAGTGAAGCGGGGAGAAAAATGCACAGTTTGTTTTCAGAAACCTCTCGGACTGGCCTTGAAGAGTGGGAGTCACCAGATACAGACAGCAAGGGTTTTTCTCGGCACTCACTTTCACTTTGCTTTTGCTTTGTAGCTAGTTAGTGTAGCTTAGGGCTGAGCAGCTTCAGATTTCTTTTTTTCCTTTTTTTCTTTTTTTTCCCCTTTTTTCCTTTTTTCTGCCTGTTTTCGGACTGCTCAAACCTCCCCAAACAGACCGGGGGAGGGAGGCTCTGCGGGAGTCTGCACCGGACCCACCAAGATCTCTCCAGTTCCACAACCTTTTTTCCCAGCGAGGAAGCGAGAAAGACCTGAGACCAGAAACCATCTACAGGAGAGACTTTGTTTTCCCTAATTTGTCATCTGTCCTGGGCAGCACAAAGTTCTTGTCATCTGGTATTGTTCAATTTATTGTGCTGGGGGAGTGTTTTTGCCAGTTTAGTAAACAGGTTTCTTTCCACTTCTCTCTGAGGAGGTTTCTCCCGAACCGGTTGGGGGGAGGGGAGGGAGGGTCTCCCTAGGAGTTCTCCTCCCAAATTTGCCTTAAACCACTACAATATAGAACTATGTTCAACAATAAGAATAATACAACATAAATCATAAAAATTATAATAAAGTGCAACATCATGTCTAGAATTCCTGTTGCAGTTGATGAGCACCCCTCTGCCTCACTAGCGATGTTCTCCATTTTTCTTCACTCTTTCCAAGATCGTTTTTGTGCTGTGTATTATTTCTGTACCATGATGAAGAGTGATTAGGCTTCTGTGTCCATTGCTTTGGATGCTTTCCAGCAGTTGACACAGGTCATCTTGCTGCAATAGTTTTTTCACTAGTGCACGGTTCATCCCAAAGGGGTTGGGCAGTAAATCTCAACAGTATGTGTAGGTAGATTGTAGTAATTCCTGCATTGTGACAGGAGCTGGATAATTAAAATCACATCCCCTGATATTGGGTGCTTTTTTCTATAAACCTAATGAGCATTTGTCAGATCACAGTGTAGCCTATATAGTTACAAAGGCATATTTGAGTTTTCTGCAGTGGAAAAGATGTTCATGTGGAAAAAATACTTAATCAGAGACATTTTTGATATACACACAAAATCGTGTTCTACTGGATGGGTGAATATTTGCCTGCAAGGAGGTGAATAAATTGCAGGCAGTACCTAACACGTATGTAACAGCATGGGTTCTCTTCTTAGAACATTTTCTTGCCAATATGGTGCAGAGACTCCCTCTCTTATATTCCGTTTACAGAAAGAGTTTCCAAGTAGACAGTTTTTGCATATTTTGCAAGTCAAGACATTTGGGCAGATGTGGAGTTGTTTCAGCATACCTGGTTACCACCAGTTTATCTGACAGAGGAGCAAGGCTGCTTGGTCCAATATTAAAAAAAAAAAAGGACAGCTACTAAAATTTAGAAAACATCTGTATAAACAGCTGCCTTCAGATTGCTCCAATTCTGCTCCTTCTAACCCTGGCACCCTCCAACGAGCCCTCTGGGACCTGCAGAGTCAAATCAGGGATTTGCAGGGGTTGCTCTGGAGGGCCTACAGGTGGCTCTGGGATCTGGAGATGGAGAAGCAGGAGTGAAAGGCCAGGAACAAGGAGTTGTGGCAGTGGCTGGAGGGGCTCCAGAGGGAGCAGAAGGGGAGGAATACCAGGGTAACAACCTCAGTCTCTGGGTGGGCTCCATGGAGTTGGAGCTGTTAGAATTTCAGACAGAGCTGGAGCAGAGCAGGTGCAAGACTGAGGTTTTGGCAGATGAAAAGTGGTGGGTGTAGGTAGAGGAGCAGCAGTTGTGGGAGCATGGTGAGGCCAAAAGCTGGGAGTGGGTGCTGAAGGAGCAGCTGAAAATCATGAAGGTCTGCTTGAGCCAGCTGAAACACCATCTGCAGGTTCATGTGGAACACGTGGCCAAGCTCTAGGACTTGGAAATATTCCAGAAAACCCTTCTGGAAGAGCAGAGAGTAGTGCTTCCACAAGCCAGGAGCTCAAGAGGAATATCCCTGTGTTCTGCTGCCAGTGGTTCCAAAGGAGTCAGACTGGCAGCAGGGGCTGCAGCACCTGAACTTCATCCTCCAGAAGCCCAGGACACTAGTGTTGAAGTGGACCTAAGGCGTCCCACATGGGTTGGGAGCGCAACCCTGAGCTCCAGTACAATGTCAGCTTCAGTGTGTTCCCAGCCAGAGCTTACCAGACGAAATACTCCAGAAGATTCAGCTGCTCATCCAGGCAACCCTGGGCAGATATGCATCTTCACCTAAAGCCAGCTGGGAAGTTTTTTCCTCCAGTTTCCTGGAAATCTACACCAAACCTCAGTGGGATATGATGCTGGGAAAGGGGGATTGTGGAATGCAGCTGGAAATCTGACAGACTGGCCTGGGCAGCAACAAGCTCCATGTGCACACCATCATCTGGATGTCTATGATGCAGGAGGAGAAGATGCTGGATGTGCTGCAACGCACGTGCGCCAGGCTTAACGACCCAGAGGTGCTCCTTATGCCAGCTGTGTGTCCATGGGGTGCACTGTGCACCTGATATCCCTTGCAACTGCTCCCTGACTCTGGTGCATCTGACAGGGTCAGAGAGCCTTGACAAAACAGCATCTGGCAGGAGCTGGCTCCAGGAAATTCAACCCATAAACTCTAGTCTCAGTGCCCTGAGGCCCATCATTGTCACCTTCTACAAAAAAAGAAAAACACCCAAAAAACAACAAAACACAGCAACAACAACAACAACCAACCAACCAACCAACCCACTAAACAAACAAACAAAAACAAAAACAACAAAAAAACCCCCCAACACAACAAAACACCAAAACAAAACAACAACAACAACAACAAAAAGAAGCACCATCCCCACTGGGACAGCAAATTGAATTGAGCAAATTGATGGGGCCTCTACCATCAATGGTAGATGGGGCTAGACCCTATGGCTCAAGATTTTATATGCACTTGGTGATCCTTGGAAATGGAACAAGAAGAGAGAGAGGGAGAGAAGAATAAAGTGGTAAATACAATCTATAAGCTATCTCTAAGCATTGGGGGTAGTCTATAATTCTATACAATGTGCAAATCAATTACCAAAACAAAAAACAAAATGATTAACATTAAAAAGACAAGTAAAAAAAAAAAGACAAGGATTTTGTTAAAAATCCTCTCTGCTGTTGGCAATTACTTAAATAAAATATCTACCCAGTAGTGTTCCATCACACAGCCGCCCTTCACATCCTGATGAACAGAACCAGTCTTTTTCCCTTTGTCTTGTACTTGCTTCAACAGCCATTTCAGGTTGTCATGTGGCAGCTTCTTTACCAACATAAGGTTCATGCCAACAGGAACAGATTGTTAGGCTGGGAAAAGGATAGTCAGATTCAGTAAATGGTAAGAGGTAACTGGAGCTCAATAATTAAAACCGTGACCCTTAATTTGTACTAATTTTATGAACACAAATGTTAGATTGAGTACTTATATCTACAATAAGGTTGACTACAAGTACGAAATAACAAAGGGTTCTCATTCAGGATGAATTCTTGTCCATTTCATTTCAACACACTCTATGCTCCAGAGGATAGAATATACGTCTGCTGTGATTTAATCCTGGCACAATGATTAGGCATATGGTATATACCAAAGGATTGCCTATTGCTGAAACAAAAACTGGCTTTACTGTTAGTGAGGTCTAAAGTGAAATTGACTAGTTACCACCAACAGTGGAATTTCCTTCCAAATTTAGCTGGGTTATTCCAGGATACCTTTTCCATTTTAGAGGACAAATTGCTTTGACCTCCTTTATAATTGCTGCCACAGCTGATAAAATCTATGGTGTAGAATGTACTATGGGTACCATACTGCTTAGCACGAATAAAAGAAGTGTCTCCCCTCTGTGGGTCGAGCTTATTCATGCTTGTTCATGTGTAAAGCAAATTTGGTTCATGCTGACAATAATTGCACCTGCAAGGAGTTATCCTTGTCCTTCAATGGTTAACCTGATCTTCAGTAGTGCTGTGCTGACATCATTCCTAGGAAGAGAAAACAATACAAGCCTTAGCCAGGTTTGTTTAACGGCTTGGAGTAATGACACAAGTCCTCTTCCCCACTCAGAATATGTTCTGTGTCTTTAAACACAGTTGAATTGAATAGTAAAGATCTCTTCAGTCCATCAGGACCAGTTTGGCCTTGACATCTCTCAGGTGGAATCTTGTCTTCTACTTCACAAAGTGCTTCCCGCACTGCTGTTGCTGCTTTCCTCACCTTTTCTGGGGCTCAAGCTAGTCTCCTGCAATTAGAGTTGTCTTCCACAAGCAGGATGCTCTCTGAATTTGAGTTAACTAGTTCTGCAAAACAGCACAGCAGTGATTAAAGGCACAGTATTGGCATTCAATTTTCTGTAATAAACCCATTAAGCCACAACTGTCAGTTCGGCTTTTTCACCAGCCGAACAGGAGAATTAGAAGGTGAGTGTGACTGAGTGGTAGTACCTCTTTTCTCCAAATCTATTACCAGCTGTAAGTGTCCAAACATCTGCCTGCCTTGTGCCTGTTGGATTGGCAATTTTGGGTACCTCATCTGTTAGTGGCACCAAATCTAGCCAGAATTTTAGAAATCCCAGCTTGCTTCACAGCTAACGTCCAGGACTGATATACCAGCAATCCTTGGATCAGAGAGTGCAGGCACTGCATGGAGCAAGCACACTGCAGTCTCTGAATTTCTTTTGGGGTTGGGGTTAATGTTTGAACCAAATTACCACATTTGCCATCCAGCAAACACCAGGTTTTATAGTTCAGAACACCGAGCCACAAATTTACATTGTGATATTTTATTGTAAAGCAAGTAGTCAGCATGTTTCTCACAAAGGAGCCATAAATTAAGCTTAGAAACTTAGCAGATAACACTCGTGCTGTTTACTTTGGTGTTTTTAACTCTTTGCCATCTGGGTCATAGACTCAGCTTCTTGGCATCTCACTGTGTTAATACTGAATGTAGAGCTCCTGTTTCCATTAGAAATTTTAGTAATTGTTAAGGAGAACCAATTGTAATCTGAGTGTTTGAGCCATTATTATGTATTCTTTGATAGAATTCCACTTGCTGGATTTCAATACCTCTTGGTTTGTGCACATAATGCCCTGGCAAATCAATCACCTGAACTGGAATCTATACAATGCCAGGTAAATTGGGAACTTGTTTAAGCATCAACTCTACATTTTCTTCCAATTTTGGGGGTTTTTCTTCCTTTGTTCCTTCAATGGTTTCTGCAGCTGCTCAAATTTCAATGACAGTAATAATTCAGCTGCTTTCCTCTCCTCTATTTCTTCTCTTGTTTCTTTCTACTATGGTTATCCCCAAAACTCCCCAATAATTCTCTTTCCTTACACTCTGCCAAAGCAAGTAGAATCCTAAAATGATCATTCTCAGTCATAAGTTTATCAACTTGTATTCTCAGTCTGTCTCCTGTCTCTCTCTCTCAGAAGCTAGTGATGTCTTTAATACCTCATTTGCTGCCAGTTTTATTTTTGGTGAGCCCACCTTATGTGTTTCCAACTGCTGTTCCCTTGTTCACTTAATAAGGACAGCAAGAAGTAATTTCCCAGATCCCAATTAACAACACCAGCCTGTGAGGCCATAGGAATGTTAAGTGTCTCAGGACACTGTGGAGTTCTGATTCCTGTGCCATCCTGTTTATCCCACCTCTGGCAAGGGAGTGTGACTTCCTTTACCCCAGGCCCTGTACTACTTCCTCAAGAACAGCAGCAGACAATTCATTTATCATTCCTCAGAAATTCCCTTGTGCAAACCTTCCACACACAACACATTCCATTGGACACTAGGACCCTGCTGCTCTTGTTTGGGAGATCTGCTCTGCTGATGCAATTTCAACCTCCTGATTGCTGTTGCTCTAACTGGCTCCTGAGCTATTTCCCCCACATTAAGGGTCTTTCCTGATTCCCTTATCTGCCTCTCTTCATGCTTAACACTCACCTCAAGCAGTCTTGTAGTTGTATCACAAAACATTTTATCACACCTGTCAAACCTCTAATCACAGGAAACATATTTGGATTGGCAACCAGTGACACAGCTGAGGGCTGTCCCAGAACCAACCATCTGTTGTTCATCAATGGCAAACCTGCTGCCTCCTTTGCACTCTTCATCACATGATTGGTAGCTGGGGTCTCTATCCTGACCTTGATCACTCCTCTCGAAAGGTGTCCAAAGGGTATCCAA
Organism: Phylloscopus whistleri; assembly: GCA_017589585.1. NCBI lineage: Eukaryota > Metazoa > Chordata > Aves > Passeriformes > Phylloscopidae > Phylloscopus > Phylloscopus whistleri. The sequence continues at coordinate 54,553 of JADMLD010001380.1, forward strand.
ACCTCCTGATGAATAGACAACCCTCTGAGTTAAGGACCCCAGCTCTTTCTGGTCACTCACCACTAAAAACACTCCTGTACATCTCAGGCTTCTGCCTCAGACAACCTGATTTAATCAATTCTATCATTCTCCAAACACATTCAGTTTCAGATTCCTGTGAGAGTCTGCTATCCTTTTCCTGGAACTTTGCTATCCTGGCAACTGCAAAGAGCACAACTTCAGTAACAGTTGTCTGGCCCTGACCATCATTAAAAGTTTCTAAATCCTGACATTCCTCCCATGATATCTTCTCTCTCTCAGAAACACCCTGAAACTCTGCCTGAAGCCTGCTAGTAGGGCCACATTCAGCAGTGAAGAACGCCTCTGCCTGCAGCCTGCTCTCCTTTCCACAATCATGCTCAGCAATGAGCAGCCCCTTCACTTGCATGGTGGCATATCTGTATTTTTGGGCAGTGGTTAAAGCTGCTTCCAAAAGTGCACCCCAAATGCTTTACCTTTCCCCTTCCATAACTTTTGTTCACTTAACACCACATTTATGTGTTTAAATGCAGTCTCAGGGGTATACCAATTTCCATTTGCCCATTCTCTCAAGTTTAGCAAAATCAGGGAGCAGTCAAATACTGATATTTCCTGAACAGTCTTGGCTTACAGCTGCTCCAATCCCTCCTGGCTGTTAACAGCCACTTCCCAGCACTCTACCTGGAAATGACAAGTGGAGTGGTAATATCACAAAGGGACCCATTTGACAACAGCAGAGCATCCTTGATGACCCACCTTAAGGGGAGGGAAGCCCCTAAGATTTGTAAGTGCCTATTGGTTGAAAAAAACCAGCAAAAGTCAGGTCCACAAACAATTAGAAAGTTCTATTAGCAAATGACACACTTGGCATGGAAATTGGTGTGGTAGTCCTTGATCTACTATATAAGAATACAGCAGTGGGTTTTAGATAAAAGGGCGGGGTGAAAGGGAAGAGAGGGGGAAGGATTAAGGGGGAAGGATTAATTGAAGTGAGCAAACGACAAAGAAAAGGAAAAAGAAATCGGAAGAGAGCTATAAAAAAGAGAGATGAGGTCAAGAGCAAGGGCAGGGCAAGGGCAGGGCAGGGCAAGGGCAAGGGCAAGGGCAAGGGCAGGGCAGGGCAGGGCAGGGCAGGGCAGGGCAGGGCAGGGCAGGGCAGGGCAGGGCAGGGAAGGGAAGGGAAGGGAAGGGAAGGGAAGGGAAGGGAAGGGAAGGGAAGGGAAGGGAAGGGAAGGGAAGGGAAGGGAAGGGAAGGGAAGGGAAGGGAAGGGAAGGGAAGGGTTTAGGGGGAGGGTTTAGGGGGAGGGTTTAGGGGGAGGGTTTAGGGGAGGGGAGGGTTTAGGGGGAGGGGGAGGGGGAGGGAGAGGGGGAGGGAGATCAAAAAAGCCTTGCCAGGCTAGTTTCGATTCTGCTTTCAAACAAATAAAAAATTGTCTTTCTGTGATACTGCAGTTGAACAGTGAGAGCTTATCCAGCTAAAGAACAAAACTAATTCAGAATATAAGAGTTTCTTAGAAACCTCACAGATTCTTAGAACCTCATGGATTCTTATGAAATGCTTATTTTATATATATGCTTAACTATACTTTTACTGTTTGTTAAAATAAAACCACATACTTTAGTATTTCAAAATGTTTTCTCTTTTCAACATGACTCTTCCTAAAAACTTCTTTTTACAGGGAAGTGCAAGAGGAAGTGTTCCCAGTACTTCCAGTGGTTGAATAACATCCATGACGGCTTTTAAAGGGCCCTTCTAACACAGACCGTCCTGTGATGCTATGATTTGTCCCAGTGATAAATGATACAGAGAGCACAAGGCATCTAAATATAGAGACGTCACAGCTACTAAATTGCAGTGTTCAGAGAGAAGCAGCTGAGATGCCATGCGAGCAGAGATACTCATGGCAATGGAAACAGTTGCCATGGAGACAACAAAGAAAGGCCAAGCAAAGGAATTAACAACAAGCATCAGTCTAAGGGTGCCTGATGCTGAATAATGCAGGATGCTGCTATGGCAGCCTCAGAGCTGTCGTGGAGCCCCGGGAGCTCTGAACATGCAACTTTTGTTTTGTTGTGCTGCAGATGCTTACAATTAACAACACCAACCAACCAACCGAGCAAACAAAAGATAATCAAAACAAAATTTAAAAAGGGAGCAGCAGCAATAAATAGAGTTAAACCCCTAAAATTAAATGGTTCCCCTTGCCTGCGCTCGAAGAAGCATTACTGCTGATGCTGTTTCTTAGCATTTAGCTCACAGAAAACTGTCTTGACATGAGGAAAGAAGAGAAGGAAAATCAATAATACTTGATCATTGGAAAGCTAAAACCACTAGGAGCACATGGAAGATTGGAGTTCTCATTAAGGCACGTATTGCTCCTCCCTGCACATCTGCTTCTCTGTTCTGCAGTTTCAAGGTCGCATGCAGTGAAAAGCAGCACAGCACTGTTGAGACAGTCCTGGGTTTTTACTTGGACCAAAATCAGTCATTGATATAAAACACAAAAATAAAATCCATGTGACAAATTAAAAGAAAAAAAAAGGATCACAGGAACCTCTTGTATGCAGCAAGGAAAATAGTGTTTTGTGACACATAAAAATAAAAAGTTCATATTAATTCCACTGCAGATTGTTGCCATTCTTCCTGAAAAATAAAAAATGTATTTTAAAATTTGATAAATTTGATAACTGTTCTGCACAGCATTATTACTACTTTAGGATGCCTGGAACAAAGTCATATCCGTTTTTAGAATGTTGTCATAGATGGGAGGACTTTGAGGATATATTTTGGCTTTACTTTGAGTAAAGACAGTGAAAAAAGAGAAACTGCTGCTTTCGCAGAGAAAATGGAAATGTGGAGATTTTTCTGCTGAACAGCAAATATTAATTCTACTTAATTTGTGCTGTGTTATCCATAGCACAGCTTTGAAATAGGTGTGCACACAGCTTTTCATAGGAAAGTGTAAATGCCTACAAGGCCATGAAATGCTTTGTCAACAAAACACATGACACAAAAAGTGTTTTCTGTTCAAACAATACACATACAGAAAAGTAATTATGCATTACTTAAGCCAGAAAATTAAATCATAAAGATATCAGTGCTTGACTTCCCTGTATTCCTTGGAGAACAGTCCATGGTAACTCAACAATTATTTTTAGGGTATGTACTACTATAGCAAAAGTACATGTGCTAAAGCCTTTGAAGCAGGAACTTTCAGGCTGTCTTTTTTTTGTATTAAGTCACTTGTTAATTGCAAAGATACCAAATTAAAGGATTTGGTTGGGCTTACATGGGTATAACCTCTAGCTTGGAAACTGAATGCTGGGCAATTTGAATTGTTTCACAACCCTTTGCTTTGCTGACATCAACCCCTTCCCTTGGGAGATACAGAAAATTAAATTAATACTTTTGGAGAGTTGTGGAGGTCTTGTAAAGAGAAGCTATAATACAGTAAGTGTGCAATATAATTAATATAAACACAATAGGATTTTTTTCACCTAAAGGCTAAAATTATACAGCAGTAATGAAAGAAATATATTGTTCAGAGAAAATAAGTTGGTAGTCATTCATAATTCATACACTCTCTAAATTGTCCCTTAACAGGATTTAAGTAGTTCTAGGAAATACACAGCAAGATTTTTTTGATGGGCTTTTTTATTTCTTGGAGTTTAAGTTTTAATTATCCTCTTGTGGCTTTCAAAAGGGAGGAATGAAAGACCTCAAACCAGGTCACTCATCTAGATGCTCTGTGGTTCCTGTGGGTTGACCCAGATCAGCAGCTAAGCATCCACAGCTTAGCTATGCATGGAGGGTGCAAACCCATGGGCCAAGGTAAGGACCATTTAATAAGAATGAAGATTTTTTTTTTCTTAAGTGATACAAAACCAATCACTAACTACCTGTCCTTAGCAGATATACCCAGACAATCTCTGAGCAATGGCAGCTGTGGCAAGAGCAGCCCTCTTGTCTTACCCATGGACCTGATGTTGTATGATATGGAATATCCCTTGGCAAGAGCCTTAAGCCTGTTTGCTTAAAAAATTTTGTTTTCCCAACCACCATTTAAAATTATAATTGAGCCTACAAAGGTGTCTTCCTCTTATTTGAAAGACTGTTAACAGATACCATGCCTGGAAATCAAAATGTGTCTCTAGAGAACCAAAACACCAATGGTTAGAAATACTTCTTGTTTAGGGTTTAATTTCCACTACTAAAATCTGAACTCTCACTATTGAAATCTGCATTTTGAATGCAAAACAGTGTAGTGAAGTTAAACTGACAATTTGATACACAGCTACTGAAGTCAGCATACACCTAAAATTATTCTGAAAACCGGCATCAAAGAAAAGCACGTGTGAGGGGGATGATGGTGCTGCACAGCATCAGAAGGCTGCTTAAACAGCTACTTCTAATGGCATTAATCATTCTTAATGAAGATGAATCAAGTTAGAATCTTCAGATAATTCAATACAAGATATTTAAGATTTTCAGAGTTTGCACTAAGATGTCTCCTAAATTTCTTTTCAGGCTTTTCCTGAAATTTTCTGGTTCTCAGCGGGAAACAAGCATTTATTACAATTTCCAGAATGTTGCCACTTTCAAAACTGCCTCCTTCATTTTGCAGTTTTGTGATAATCACCTGGCTCTATTCAATTAAGCAGAAGGTTTTCAGTCAGCTTCAGATATTTTCCTGAATTTCAGTCAGTGAATACAGATGGAATTTTATCTTTTGTGCTCATCTCTAAACTTTATTTACAAGTCATCTGTATTTTGTTTTTATAATCTTCAGCAATCTGGTTTTAATGTCAGTAAATACATGTCAAGTGTAACACAGAAACAGTTCAACATTCCTTACGAAAATGTTGGGGACAGAAGAATTTATTTGTATATGAAATTCTTAAAAACAAGTGGTTTATAGGTTAGAAAGATATTTTGAAAAAAACTCAAGTGTTTCTAAAAATTTGAGTGTACTATTTCAAATACTGAAAATTTTAGTTATGATTTATTTAGTTATTTATTTAAGCACAATTTAAAAGTACTTGTAAAACAAGCCAAATGTTTTACAGTCATCCTTAATTTAGATTGATGAGTTTCCATTGAGAGTAAATTTATTCTTAGCTAATTCTCTATCATCCATTCCACTTTCGGAACAACTCAGCCTGATATGTAAAAAAATCCCCACAGTTACTGTTTTTGTGATGTTAGTCTTTGCTGTGGCTCCATATGATGTCTCTGTGGATAAACTGTTGAAACAGATTTTCCACCCAAATCCAAACAAGCATCAATTTCCTGATGGAAGCATTTTATTCTCGGATAGAAAAAGCTTGAGAGGCATGGCTCATGTTCTTCCAACAATCATGCAGAATAATCACAGGGCTTAAATAAAAACAAATAAAAATAACATATATTTATTCTTTTTGAGTATGAATATCAAGTATGTAACACGCTTTTCATCCCACTAATAAAAGAAGCCCCCGAACAGAAAGAAATTCAAGGCGAAAAAGAGATGAGTACAGAGAAATTCAATACAGCTGTGACAGAATTGTCAATTTGACTCTAAGGAGTCATTTAGCTATAGCGACATATTTGGACTATATTTTCTTATGGTGAAGATATGTCATGCAAAGAAGTATCAGCCAGAGGTATCAATCCACTCTCCACACTGAACACTTAGAGCAAGTTCACAAATACCAGTTATTATAATTTCTGTGACTGATATTGAAATGCTGTGAAGATCTAGGTAGCCTTTAAAATTTAAGCGAGGGAGATCCAAACACCTATTCTGCAACACAGTCTGGAGGAGTCAGGTTACCTCATCCTTGCTCTGTGGCAAGCAGGAAAGTGTCAAGGATCACCTTGGCTCCAAACCAGCAAAGATCTGTGAGACAGATATTACTATTTGTTTTATGAAAGGGAATATGTAGCATTCAATTCCAAGGTTAGCAAATCTGAGATGGAACAGTACTTACACTTATAATTTCTGAAGAAAGGAAAGAATGAAATGTCACTATTCTCTAAAAGAAAAAGAAAAACAAATCTTCAGTTAGATCTGCTTGTGACAGTTTTGCCCACAAAGTGTGGAAGTATCTGGCAGAAAATCAGCTTCCAAGATTCAAGTGATATGTCCCCAACAACAGCTTTGCCAAGAAACTGGTAACCCTTTATGTTTGTTTTTCCACTGTACCCATTAGTCTTTGTAGCTTTTTGCAGTATTGGCAGCTGGCAAATTTTAAGAGGGAACCCAATTAATTCATTTGGCAACACAGATCTTGTACTTACACTGGGTATCTGCAAGTGTTCAGACTGCCTGAAGCAATGTGAAAGAACAGGATAAAAAAAAATCTGCTGATAGAAACACTGGCAAAGGCAGCACACAAATTTACTAGTTCAGCCTTAAAATAGTTCTTCAGAGCAGAAAGCAATTATCAACAGGAGTTGATAAAGTTTTGGAAGCAAAACTCTGCATGAAAAATGTAGTGCAGAGACATTTAGACATTTATCTATCAGTCACAAAGCTGTCCCAAACATTCTTTATGACAAGATACTTATATTAAGATCTCCTCTTTGGTGATACTATGTGTTAGACTCCACGCATGTTCATAGCAAGACAATTTCAGGTTTCTAGGAGCTATTTTGTTCTTGAAACTATTGAGGTTTTTCCTCAAATTTGGGAAGAAGAGTTTGAGTGAGAATGGGAAAAACACATTTGAACAGAGTTGCAAACAAAATAGATCTGTGGAGACAGTTCACATTTAGGTATATAGGAATGGTCACATGGTCCAGGAGTGGTAGTGCTGCCTTTTAGCAGCCATAGGAAAAAAAGGAAAAATGCTTCTTCTGGATTTTTTTTTTTTCAAAATTACACCTACAACATGTTTGCTTAATGGTAAGGACTTCGGCTTTCCATTTTCTTTTCAAATGTTTGAGGGTGGTTTTATAGGGGTTCTTTGTTTCTTTGTTTTCTTTTTCTTTTCCATATAAATACTCCCTATGCCAGGATGTTATCTCTTGCCATGAAATTCAGCTCATTACACCGACTGCTGTATACGTTAAGCGGCTTTTTGTTTTTCATTGAGTCATCCTCACAAATTAGTTACATGGCATAGCACATTCACCTACGACCTCTTGTTACCACAATGAACAAGATCTGTACTTACAGTCAAGAGACATAGTAGTTTTTTCAGTAAATTTATGATTGTCAAATGACCAGCTATGAGCTCAAATGAGCTTTTCTTCCAGCTAAATCTACTAATAAAACTGTCAGTTTACAATATTTAATGTGAAAGACAAATCATAGACCACAAGCAAACCTTCAAAATAACCACCAGGATAATGTACTTAAACTAGCCCTGTCTTAACCCTCCACTAAAAAAAAAATTTAAAAAAATAGTAAAGATTACTCATTTAGAGGAAATAATAAAATATTTTAATGTCAGGCCAGCAAATCCAAGAGATTCCTTGGATTAAGGGGGGGGATTAACAAAGAGATTGAGAAATTCTCAAAGATCAAAAAGGTTGCACGGTTGTGTTTCTGGAAAGGAAAAGTAACAATGTTTATTCATTGGGAGGGGAAAAAGTAAATGATCAGTATTCTTACACCAAGAGTCCCTTGGTGTCCTCCGGAATTGAAATCTGCAGTGCACCTGGAGCAGGAAGTTCACAAGCCACCGCATCCTTACACTTGATGATGGAAATTGTCACCCAGGTATTTAGCCACAAAATAAAAAAATAAAATTTGTCTTCTTCACTGATATGCCTCCTGCAGGAGAGGAAACTGCTCCCTCCGATGCAGAATGAAAATCACCAGGTATGTATGAACTCTAGTGGGTTTTGTGAGCTGTGGGTATGCCTTCCAGCAAAAACGGCCTTAAGGGTTGGACAGCCCTCAACAGAGCCTCTTTACACAGAGTCACAGAATAAGCTGGGTTGATAAGGACCCACAAGGATCATCAAGTCTAGCTCCTGGCCCTGCACAGGACCATCCCCAAGAGCCACACCCTGTGCTTGAGAGTATGGTCCAAATTCCTTCACTGGAAAAAATCAGACAATCAGTTTCCTTCAATATCTCTTGAGTCAGCTGTAGACATTCTTCATCACATGCCTGGGTTACACAACCAAGGGATGAGCCTATTGGAGCAGGACCTGTTATAAGAAGAAAAGAGGGCATGGTTTTAAAATGGAGGACAGTCAGTATAGACTATGTAGAAAGAAGTTTTTTATGGGGCAGTAAAAACACTGGCACAGGCTGCCCAGAGAATTGGTGGGTGCCCCATCCCTGGACACAAACAAGGGAGGGTTGGATGGGGCTCTGAGCAACCTGATCTCATTGAAAGTATCTCTGCTTACTGGGGAGAGGAGGACTAGATGACCATTAAAACTCCCTTCCAGCCACAACTACTCTATGATAATATAAATCCTTAAACCCATAAATCTATGTGGAGTCCAAACTAGAGAAGCTCTTTGCAGGTCAGGATTCAGGTACAAAACCAAATCAAAGTGTCTCACAAAGAAGAGATTAATGATTTGTCCTTTGTTGTAGGAACCTCTGGAGTGCAACTGAGTTGTCCCCACAAGTTCTAATATTTTGCTCCAGCAACTTTGAAAGGTGAGCATCAATGATACACCAGTTTCCCTGTATTAGCGCATATACCCTTCTCCAGCTGGCAGACACAAGATTCACAAGATAATTTTGTAGTCCTGCTTGAGGTAGATATTTTGAAGCCCTTGGCTGAGGTTGCCTCAGTGGCACAGAACACATAAGTCAAGCTCTCCGTACTGTCACTTGCCCCCCTCTACTGAATGTTGTGCTTCCTTTCAAATCCCAGAGCTTCATGATCTTCAGCAAAATGGTTTTTTTACTGAGAGATAGACAAGAGCATGTCAGAGCTGCCTGCAGTGCGGAAGAGGTGAGATGTCACTGTGCAGTGGAAAGTCCTCAATCAACCCAGGTCTGGTAAAAGTGGGAATGATGGCAGAGGAGGGTGGAATCTGGGGATGTAGTGATAGATTTTGAGGCAGGATGTTCTGTTATGTACTTGTGAACTCACTGGCTTTGCTAAACAGGCTGGAGAAGCAGTTATGGGAATCTAGAGTTTTACTGAGGGCTAGACTATGGCAGCACAAAGAAAAAGCACTGTAGTGGCACTACCACATCATCGGGGAAGAAAAAATTCAAGAGAGAACAGGAAACTAGTAACTTTGGAGCAAGTTAATTGCCTGATAACTTGATCTGTGTCTCTGGGCAGATTTGTTCTGTGATTTCATGCAGAGGCGCACTGACACATCTGAAACACAGAAATATTTTATGCATCTGGAAGTGTCATATCACATCAAGCTGTGCATAGCAGAGCAGTTCATCTGGCAAAGGCATAAAAAATGTGTCCTTGTCCTAATGCACATAAAATAAGGGGAATAGCATCCTAATGGAAAGAGCTGATCATTGAGACAGTAGACTGCAATTGGGGGATGGAAATCACATATTTGAGGAAAGAGATTCCCTTCCAATTTGCATTGATATAGCAGACCTGAGACAAAGACAAGCACATTTTGGTTTGTCATTTTTATGCCCCCAGATTTTGCTTTTCATTCTGTATTTAAAGAGTTATATTATAAGTTAACCAGCCAATACTTATTCCAAATGAAGTGTCTCCTCTTGAAACTAGACCAAACTGGGAGAGGAGAGGAGATGCTTTGTCTCAGACCTATAGGGTTTCAGTCACACAGAGGTCCTGAGCACAAAGGGGTTTTTTGCTGTTCCTAATGGAAATTAATAAAATACAAAGTCTTTCATATTTCAAAGCAGATGGAAGGAATCTTTGGGGTTTGGTTTATAGGAAAGGATCAAGTAAATGAGGAGACTAGAAAGGATGGTTATATTCGGGTGATAGATATTTTCCCGCTGTCACATTTCAAAATGAAAAATTTTGAACCTTCCCGTTTTGGGTGCTAACAAAAATCTCAGTGAATTGACACTGTAAAGGGCTGCTTTTATGCAAAGGTTTCTACCCTGGAAAGATCAATTTTGTCACCACCAGCTGAGAAGGAAACTATTATGACATCAGGGGAGAATATGAGTTTTGATTAAACAATTCTAAAGTGAAATTCTCCCCAGAGAAATGGCACACAGGAAAATCAAGAAGAAACTGAGAACCATTAAAAAACAGTCTAGTGGAATGGTTGTCCCAAACGATAGAATTATTACAGAGCAGCCAAGTGCAAGAAATAACAGAAGAATGTTTGCATTTATTGCAAGAGTTTTTCTCTTCACCCTCTTCCACTTTGCCCCGTACTACCATATGTGGAAGAAAAAAAACATTTTCAATCTCTTTTCAAAAGTGCCTCAGCTGGTGCTTTTCGCTCTGTTGCACAGCTATTAGCTGTTGCACAATGTTGCTAGCCCCATAAATGTGCAAATGGACAATTTATGCTGCCACTTCTGCTGAGCAAACAGCTAAATTGTGCGTTATCACTTACTTCATACAACATCTCTCAAAATGTATATGTCAGGGGGTGGTTTATGACATGACACAAAGTTAATAAGAATTTGGAAGCAGGAAAAAAACAGAAATTGGTGAAAATATTGGACACAATCCCAAATATTTAAAGAAGGTTGAAAGCATTTAAAATACATCTCTTCCAAGGGAAAAAAACCCCATTTTTCAGGGCATAGAAAAGTAAAAATGAATATCAGTAAGACAGTAAAGACACAAGAAAATTAAAAGCTCAGAATTGAAGTTATCAACTTGTATGTTGAAAACTTTAGAAATGGTCAATAACATGGAAATGTAGCAGTTAGTCATCTTTGACTATTTGAGGAGCTACAAAATGCAAATTTTGATTATGTGTCAAGGAGGCTGATTTTAGTCCTCTGAATGATCAAAATGCTGGGCTATCTGTTTCAAACACAGAAAAAATACTATCTGGACAAAATCTTATTGTTCATAGTAAATACAGTAGCAATCACTGGAAGAGTGAAGAAGGGCAATTCAGGAGAGATTGAGCAGGTTCTTGCCATGATTTGGTGGGCACTGAACCAGGCTGTGGTGGTTTATGTCAAAAGCATTTGCCTGCACAGAAGTTACAGTCAGACACCACCATCAGAGATGTTTTGTAGAGCATATGGAATTAAATTTATTTCTGCAGTAAAAAGAATGAAAACTGTGTATGTTCTACCAGAGCAGATACTGCCTGAGGAAGGAGGTAAAGGAGAGAGAGAGAAGGGAAGAACTCATCCAGACCAACAGCTCTTCAAGTGTCTGCCCTCAAGTTCATCACAGCAATGTCTAAAATCCCTGCCCAATGAAGGCTGTGGGTACAAAAAGGTCTGCTCCTCCAGGGAATGCTCCTGTGTGGGTGAAGACATAACTCTGGTCCCCAGCAACATTTCTGGTTCCCTGAAAGGAAGCAGAGGAGAATCTCAACTGAGTCCATGGGACAGTTTCAAATTCAGACTGAATATCTAAACACCTGACCATATGACTTGATCCTAGAGGTCTTTTCCAGCATAAATGATTTGATGATTTTGCAGCAAGTTAAGCAAGCTGATGATAAGTTTGTTACGGGAACCATACCCTCACTCAGGTGCTTCACAGAGTAAGCGCATCCTGAGGAGGAAGTCACCTCAAATTGGATTGTAATTTGGGATGACGCTGACTCAGCTACCTGCTAGGAAGCATAGCAGGTTATGAGCTTGTTTTTCATAGAATGATGGCATCATTAAGGCTGGAAAAATCCTCAAAGACAATCAAGACAATCCAACTACTAACCTATTACTGTCAAGGCCACCACCAAAGCATATCTCCTAGTGACATATCTACATGTCATTTATATACCTCTAGGGATGGTGACTCCAGTACAGCCCTGGGCATCTTGCTCCACTCTTGACAATCTCTCCATGAATAATTTTTTCATAATATCCAATCTAAACCTCACCCGATGCAGCTTGCAGCAGTCTCCTCTCGTCCTATCACTTGTTGCCTGCAGTAAGAGCCTGACCTCCACCTCGCTGCAACTTCTTCTTAAGGATTAGTAAAGGGCAATAAAGTCTTCCCAAGTGTAGGAAACATGAAAGTTTGACAAGAAAGTGTCACAGATATATATGCTTGGCAGAAAGCTCTCCGAATGCGGAACCTGAGAGCAGAATAGAGATGGAAGCAAGTATCGATATAAAAGAATAAAAAATGTTTAAATTAGGGATTGCTGAGTTAGTTGTTACTGAACAAAGGTTCAGTAACAAAGGTAATAATAATAGTTGTGATAGGCTATAGGTAAAAGTAAAGGTATTGTGTATGACACTGATTAGTTATTATGTAGTAAGATGCTCAGTAAAGAAAACTATATAATACATTGCAACCAGAACTAAAGTAGCTCCAGGTTTTGCCTATAAGCTGATGCTGACAGCTTTAGGCTTGGCTCTGTCACCCATGACCCAGGACCTATGCAATAAACAGCATTTTCTGAAGAGCCTGCCTGTTGTCCCAACATCCTTCATCGACACTATCGTCTAAAAATTGGTGACCAACGTTTTAGAGGAACAAATCAGATTTTTATGGCTGTAGAAGGCTTCCCCGTGAACATGACAGTCAGTGAAATGAAGTGACAAGAGCAGCTGCAAACAAGACACCTGAAATGAAGGTGTGTGCAGCTGCTAGTGAGACAGCATGCTTGAAACGAAAGTGTGCAAGCACAGACTAGCATTGCTGCTGCACAGCATCTAGTCTTGGAGCTCTTCGAAAGATGCCTGAAACAAAGGCGTGCCGAGCATGGACTGACATTGATGCTAGACAGTGTCTAGTCCTGGAGCGCTTCGAAGGACACCTGAAACGAAGGTGTGCTGAGCACAGACTAGCATTGACGCTAGACAGCATCAGGTCTTGGAGCTCTTCAAAGGACGCCTGAAATGAAGGCAGGCTGAGCACAGACTAGCATTGATGCTGGCCAGCGCCAAGACCAGAGCTCTACGTGAGAAACCTGCCATGACAGGACAAAGGTGAGCACTGGGTAATCTAGTCTTGGGACAGCATGCATCTGCTCAACAGAAGGATGTTTATCAGCAATTAAAACCTTTAATTAGATCTAGTGCAAGTAAATTGCCAAAAAAAGAGCTAAAAAACCTTGTTGCATGGACTTTAAACAATTTCCCAAATGCCAATCCTACGGTTGTCTTTACGAAAGACTTTTGGGGCTCAGTCAGAGTTAAATTATTTAATGCTATATCTCACCAAGATGAAAAAGCCACAAAACTACTCCCCAGCTTGTAGAGCGCCTGCAGAACTATTTGCTGCGAGACCGCCACCGCCGCCCCCCATGCCGCCGCCACCGTCGTGCCCATCTGTGCAACCACCACTGCAGTAAGGGAAACAGACGAAACAAAAAGCTACTCTACTTCTGAAGACGAGGCTGATCCTTTAAATCCAAGACCAGCAAACCCCGAAAAAGAACCAGATTTTTTTAGTCTTTTAGCTATGCCTGTGATATTTGGCCAGCAGCCCGGCAGTCCCAGAACGTAGGCTCCCATTCCACCTCCTGAAATCAAAGCACTGAGAAAGGCTGTGAGAGACAGTAGTATATGCTCACCATACTTTAAACAGTTGCTGAAAAGCACCCTGGAAGGGCACACTCTTACCCCAAATGACTGTAAATTTTTTTTTTTTTTTTTTTTTTTTTTTTTTTTTGCTAGCATGATTCTTACAGACTTACAGTATATGTTATGGGAACTCAAAAAGAAAAGAATGTCAGGATATGCTTCGGTTGATTTAAAAAAAAGGAGGGGGGAGCAGCGGGATTTGCTCTAGACAATGCCTGCTGCTGAACTCAATCACTGAAACAAAAGGAGCAGACTGATAAAGCAAACTGCTCTAAGGCGAAAAGCAGAAGCCTGCTTCAACAGGTTGTAATTCTTGCAAAACTTGTTAAAAGCAGTCCCACTCTTCCACCCGCTGAACAATCAGTTAGAGGAAACCACAATAAAAACCTGTGGGAAACAACAAATGTAGTACAAAAAACACCTCACAAAATAAAAACTAAAACTACACCTGAATAAGTCAATGTAATTAACTGTTTCTCTCAGGCATATTTTTTGCTGAGAAGTTTGTGTCTTTTCTCTTTTCTAGGAATGCCAAACATCCCTTGCATCCAAGATAACAAAAAGAACGAAGAAACTGAAAACAGCTACTATCACACCTAAATGTGATAACCACTTCTTCTCATAGACTCTGTTACCAACACATAAAATGGAACTGCGTGAAAAAGGAATTTAAAGTGCCACCCTAGTTGCTTCGTTAGTTTCTTAATGTTTTATTTGTCTGTATTTTCTTTGCAAGTAACTTAGTGAGAAGACAAATATTAGTTAAAGCATTCTACATAATATTGAATTCAATTTTTGCATAATTAGTTTTGTCTTTTTACTGAAAAAATAGTATAGCTAAAAGTATTATTTGTCTCAACAAATCTTATCCTGAGAGTTAGTAAAAAAAATACATATTTAAAATCATAGAAATAAGTACTAACTTTCCCAGTCCTGACTCAAAAGGTTTCAAAACTATTTTAATTTGAATTTTTATATCTATTAATTAGTGTATTAAAAAATCTTAACAAAACACAAGCAAAAGCTACACAAGAAATTATTAAATACCCCTTCCTAAATCAAAAGAATTAGCCATAGATTACAAATAAGATGTGAATAAAATACAGAAAAACCTTCTACCAGCTCTCAGATTAATGTACTGTTGAATTTCATGCCTTTTTTCACCGAATTACAACAGATGGACTGTGGGGGTGGGCGGAGCCCTGGTGGCTTTGCCCTGGAGGGAAGCATGCTGAGGAGTTAAGAAGAATTTCGCAACCTCACCCAGACGCCTAAAGTAACAAAGCAAGCCTTCTTGTCACGGAGACTTTTCTGAAGACCCACAAGCCCCTTTGGGACCCTATGTAGATCTGTTGTAACCGATCTTGTACCCTTTTTCCCTCTCACTGTTTTCCCTATAAAACCCCCTAGAAGTCTCCCTAATCCCTAGGGCCTCTTGTCCTCGGCCCCCTTCACTGATGCCTCTACAATAAAGCCACTTCTGCGGAACTGCCGAAAGAGACCCTCTCTCTCTCACCCAGGCTGGCTACAGAAGAGGCGAATCTCACAGGGGCAGGAGCTGGAAATCACTGAGCTGAATCATAAGAGCTGAATCGCTGCTCTGCCCCCTGCTGAGTCGCTCTCTACCAGCTGAGTTTGACCCCCTGACAGAACCGTCTCCGAGGAGATACTTTTCGGGGTGGCTCAGCCTCCTGGGGTCCAGAGCTACGGACCCCCCTGACCAGCTGGAATAATGGACCATCTTAGATAGACAGTTTGATGGTTGGAGCTTTGCACCTTGGCTGAAGAAACTTTGTAAAGTAGGCTTGATTGTCTTAGTAGTGATAATTGTAATTATAGTGGTGGTCCCCTGTGCACTTCAGTGTGTGCAGAGAATGACGAGTAAGATGATTTCTAGCATCTTTGTTGTTCATCAGAATGGGGTAGATGTTGGGAAAGATGAAAGTTTGACAAGAAAGCGTCACAGATCTATATGCTTGGCAGAAAGCTCTCTGAATGTGAAACCTGAGAGCAGAATAGAGATGGAAACAAGTTTTGATATAGACAAATAAAAATGTTTAAGTTAGGGATTGCTGAGTTAGTGCTACTGAACAAAGGTTGAGTTGGAAGGAAACTTTTATGGCTAAGAACAAAGGATAAGTAATCTACAAACAAAAATATATTTTTACCAAGTAGGAAAAAAGTCTAATAATTTTGCACTGCAAGAAAACACAAGCAAAGCAAACTTTAAAGCAAACTTTAAGCTCAAAATGTAATATACTAACTTGATATGATTGGATAGTACTAACCATAATATGGTAATAATAATAGTTGTGATAGGCTATAGGTAAATGTAAAGGTATTGTGTATGATACTGATTGGTTATTATGCATTAAGATGCTCAGTAATAAAAACTATATAATGCATTGCAACCAGAACTAAAGTGGCTTCAGGTTTTGCCTATAAGCTGATGCTGACAGCTTTAGGCTTGGCTCTGTCACCCACGACCCAGGACCTATGCAACAAACAGCAATTTGAAGAGCCCCCTGTTGTCCCAACATCCTTCATCGACACTATCTTCTACACCCAAGCCTCCTTTTCTCCAGGCTAAACAACCCCACCTCCCTCAGTCACTCCTCGCAAGACTTGTGCTCTGTATATGTATCTGTATCTGTACATTCTCTGGATGTATTTCTTATTCAAAGAGTAACAAATGAATCTTGTGAAGCCTTTGATGTTCCCTCTGTACTTTAAATAGCTATCATTTAATCTGTGGTACATACACGGGATGCTTTGTTATGCATACTGAATTGTACACTCTGCTTCTCAGAGGAGAGATGATTCTGAGGGTTGCCACTAAAAACCATATCCAGCCTGAAAATCTTAAGATTTTTGTCTACAAAATGCACCAGAAAGAGTGTAGAAGGCTTCTAGCCTTTTCTCGGTCATCATTTTACTTTCGTAATTCCACAAAAAATCTTGACTGAAGTAATTTAAAATATAAATGCTTGAGAGTATTTTCTTAGGATAAGAAAAAAAAAATTCAGGTAAGTTTGTCAACTTAGTACAAAATCTGTCTTTATTTTCCATAGTATGCTAGTGAACTTGTTCACTGGCAAAAGTTTACAAGAAAACAGGATCTTTTATCCTTTTAAAAAATCAGGAGCTCAAATTCTGAACATGCAAGTGCAGGAATTTCTGCAGTCAAAGGACAGGAGCATACAGCAGGACGTTTAAACCATAGGCATTCTATGAAAATGATCTAGTGTCAGTATGAATATTGAAGACTGGAAATAAGCTGTCCATAAATCCTATCCAGAAATAATTCATTGCGTAATTTTGATTAATTAAATACAGTATAACCAGGGCCTTGTGAAGCAGTTTGTAACAGCACACAGAATTTCTAAATGTATTGTTTTTAAAAAACAATACTGTAAACTAATTGAGCACAAATGCAAGAATTTTTAAAATATCTCTTTTTTTTCTTTATTTCCTTCTTTCTTTCTTTGTGATAAAGACCATGGTCACCTAGAGAGCAGGAATTTTTCCCAAGTCAACAATTTAGCTCAACATATTCCTATTTACTAAGATATTTGCCACTATGAACTTGGGGTAGCCTGTAATCCTTTCAGAGGGGCTTCCCTTTGTCCTCCAGCCAGCATGCTTGCCCATCTGGAGGTGGCCAGTCCTGAGGAGTCTGGTGCAGGAGGGAGGCAAATGCTCTGCACAAGCCCAACTGGTTTTTTCCATTCTCTCAAGACTTTCAAGTCTCAGGTGTTCGCAAGTGCACCACAAACCACAGAGCATGTGGTTTGTGCCCTGAATATTTTGTGCCATGGAGTCTTGAATGTCCCCTCATTTAACTGTATAAGGAACAATTTAAAAACCTGGTGGCTGTTGGTTGCACTCAGCCCTTCTCTTAGCCTATAGATTATTTACAAGGCAGGGTTTTCATAATGAGGGTGGTTAAAGAATGGCACAGGTTGCCCAGAAAAATGGTGGGTGCCCCATCCCTGGAAATATTTGAGGTCAGTCAGGACTCAGAGCAACCTGATCTACTTGAAGATGTCCCTGCCTGTGACAGCAGGGGTAAGGCTCCTTTAAAGGCTCCTTCCAACCTAAACTACTTTATGGTGATTCTATTGTTCTTATCTCAGAACAACCAAGCAACTCCAGAAATAATGTCATTATTTCTCTTTTCAGCCCAGCATACATGGCTGTTGATACACTGTGTTGAAATGCTTGACATGCTAATCCTTCTCCACAGTGTGATGAATGGCTCACCATTTCCACTTCAAAATTGCCAGGGTGACCAGCTTTTTGAGGATAACAAGTCTGTCTTGGTTTGACAAGACAGGTGTCTGCCAGGGAAACTGGGGTTTCCCTTAGAATAGAGAATGCAAACCCCCCACCCCTGCCAAATTATAAATTTTCAATTAAGGGCTCTCAGGCAAAGATTTGGGAATAGGAATAACAGTTCTTTACTAGGAATATCAATAATACAAATGTGGTAGGAAACAAAACTACCCCACCAAACCAGCAAACAAACAACAACAATTTGGGAAAGCCCTGACAGAATCAGAGCTGCCACCTGGCACCCTGTTAGTCAGGGTGTTGGAAGCAGTCCAGAAGTGAGTCCTGGGATGACAGACGTGGCTCTGTTGGAGCAGGGACGATCCTGTAGCCAAAAAGGGTCTAGGAGTGATGAGGAGGGGTCCAGGGGTGAGGTGATGGTGAGATGGGGTCCGGCGATGATGAGATGGGGTCTGGCGAAGATGAGGTGGGGTGCCGTCTTCCTCCCAGGAATCGGGGTGAAGCAAGTGAAGTCTGTCCCCGGCCGGCTCAGTTTTCCCGGCAGCAATTGTAGACTCCCCCCACTGGGCAGGGCATCCCACAATAGGACCATGCATGCAGATGGGGCTCTGGGGGGAGCGGGTATAGTCCGGGGGTATAGTCTGTTGATGGCCCATTACCCAAAAGGCACCCGCCCCTCCCCCCCGTCCCCCTCCTTCCAAAGTTACAAGAAATAAAGAACAATTCCCCAACTGCTTTCAGCAGATGAAAATAGAATACACATTTTTGATTCCATAACCCAGGACATTATCCACCCCTTATTCTATTATCATCTGCATCATACCTAAAGCAATGAACTACTATGCAAAATGAACCCCTACACTCAGTTCTTACTTAGGATTAGGTTTTCCTGGGGTACACAACTGGTTTTTCCATCTTTCTGCATTACCCACCAAGTGTAACCAGGTCCTTGAGCAAAAACAATCCCACGGATGGGTTCGCCTTTGCCTGAGGTGGGGTTAATCCAGACAGTCTTTCCTAAAATACCTCTCATGTGCACCACAGGGACTTTATCTCCATCTACTGTGTGCAAAGGGGTAGACTGGGCAGGACCAGCTCGATTGATGGAGCCTCGGGTGTTGACCATCCAGGTGGCCTTTGCTAAGTTCACTTCCCAGTTCTTAAAGGTCCCTCTGCCAAGTGCCTTCAGAGTGGTCTTAAGTAGTCCATTGCACCGTTCCACTTTCCCGGCAGCTGGTGCATGATAAGGGATGTGATGGATCCATTCAATGCCGTGTTCTTTAGCCCAGGTGTTTATAAGGCTGTTCTTGAAATGGGTCCCGTTGTCTGACTCGATTCTCTCAGGGGTGCCGTGTCTCCACAGGACTTGTCTTTCAAGGCCCAGGATGGTGTTCCGGGCGGTGGCATGAGGCACAGGATAGGTCTCCAGCCACCCAGTGGTGGCTTCCACCATGGTCAGCACGTAGCGCTTGCCTTGGCGGGTTTGGGGCAGGGTGATGTAATCAATCTGCCAGGCCTCCCCATACTTATATTTGGACCACCGTCCACCGTACCAGAGGGGCTTCACCCGCTTGGCCTGCTTGATGGCAGCACACGTCTCACAGTCATGGATAACCTGAGAGATACTGTCCATGGTTAGATCCACCCCTCGGTCTCGTGCCCACTTATAGGTGGCATCTCTGCCCTGATGACCTGAGGCATCATGGGCCCACCGAGCTAGGAACAACTCTCCCTTATGTTGCCAATCCAAGTCTATCTTAGACACTTCTATCTTCGCGGCCTGATCTACCTGTTCGTTGTTCCGGTGCTCCTCATTAGCCCGACTCTTGGGAACATGGGCATCTACATGACGGACTTTCACAGGTAGTTTCCCTACTCTGGTGGCGATGTCCTTCCACTCATCAGCAGCCCAGATTGGTTTTCCCCTACGCTGCCAGCTGACCTTTTTCCACCTTTCCAGCCAGCCCCACAGAGCATTAGCTACCATCCACGAATCGGTGTAGAGGTAGAGCTTTGGCCACTTCTCTCTTTCAGCGATGTCCAGGGCCAATTGAACAGCTTTGAGTTCGGCAAGCTGGCTTGACCCACCTTCTCCTTCAGTGGCTTGTGCAACCTGTCTTGTGGGGCTCCACACAGCTGCTTTCCACTTTCGGTTCATCCCTACGATGCGACAGGAACCGTCAGTGAAAAGAGCGTAGCGTGCTTCTTCTGCTGGCAGTTGGTTATATGGTGGAGCTTCTTCAGCCCGGGTTACCTGCTCTTGTTCTTCTTCCTCGGTGAGACTGAAGTTCTCAGCTTCCGGCCAGTTGGTGATCACTTCCAGAATCCCAGGGCGATTCGGGTTTCCAATACGGGCGCGCTGAGTGATGAGGGCAATCCATTTGCTCCAGGTGGCATCAGTGGCGTGATGGGTGGAGGGAACCTTTCCTTTAAACATCCACCCCAGCACTGGTAGTCGGGGTGCCAGGAGGAGTTGTGCTTCAGTGCCAATCACCTCTGAGGCGGCTTGAACTCCTTCATAGGCAGCCAAGATCTCCTTCTCCGTGGGAGTGTAATTGGCTTCAGACCCTCTGTAGCTTCGGCTCCAGAATCCCAGTGGTCGGCCTCGAGTCTCACCAGGCACCTTCTGCCAAAGGCTCCAGGACAGACCATGGCTCCCAGCTGCGGAGTAAAGCACATTCTTTACCTCTGGTCCCGTCCTGACTGGGCCAAGGGCCACCGCATGAGCGATTTCCTGCTTGATCTGGGCAAAGGCGTGTTGCTGCTCTGGGCCCCAGTGGAAATCATTCTTTTTGCGGGTAACCAGGTACAGAGGGCTCACAATCTGACTGTACTCAGGGATGTGCATCCTCCAGAAACCTATGGCACCTAGGAAAGCTTGTGTTTCCTTCTTGCTGGTCGGTGGAGACATCGCGGTGATCTTATTAATGACCTCTGTGGGGATCTGACGCCGTCCATCTTGCCACTTCACTCCCAGGAACTGGATCTCTCGGGCAGGTCCCTTGACTTTACTCTTCTTAATGGCAAAGCCAGCTTCCAGGAGAATCTGGATGATCTTTTCTCCTTTCTCGAAAACTTCCACTGCCGTGTTTCCCCACACAATGATGTCATCAATGTACTGTAGATGTTCCGGAGCCTCACCCTTCTCCAGTGCAGCCTGGATCAGTCCATGGCAGATGGTGGGGCTGTGCTTCCACCCCTGGGGCAGTCGGTTCCAGGTGTACTGAACGCCCCTCCAGGTGAAAGCAAACTGGGGCCTGCACTCTGCTGCCAAAGGAATGGAGAAGAAGGCATTGGCAATATCGATGGTCGCATACCACTTTGCTGCCTTGGACTCCAGCTCATACTGGAGCTCCAGCATGTCCGGCACGGCAGCGCTCAGTGGTGGAGTCACTTCATTCAATGCACGATAGTCCACAGTCAATCTCCATTCCCCTTCAGACTTACGCACAGGCCAAATGGGACTGTTGAAGGGTGAGTGGGTTTTGCTGACCACCCCTTGGCTCTCCAGTTTACGAATCATCTCATGGATCGGAGTCACAGAGTCTCTGTCAGGACGGTATTGCCGACGGTGCACTGTTGCTGTGGCGATTGGCACCTGTTGTTCTTCAACTCTCAGCAGTCCCACAGCAGAGGGGTCGTCGGAGAGACCAGGCAGGGTATTTAGTTGTCTGATGTCTTCCGTCTCTACAGCAGCTACTCCAAAAGCCCAACGATATCCTTTTGGGTCTTTGAAATGTCCATTTTTGAGATAGTCTATGCCAAGGATGCACGGGGCCTCTGGACCAGTCACGATGGGGTGTTTCTGCCACCCATTCCCAGTCAAACTCACTTCGGCCTCCAATACAGTCAGTTGCTGGGACCCCCCTGTCACTCCAGAAATAGAAATGGACTCTGCTCCCACATACCCCGACGGCATCAGGGTACATTGGGAGCCAGTGTCAACCAAAGCCGTGTATTTCTGTGGGTCAGATGTGCCAGGCCATCGGATCCACACAGTCCAATAGATCCGATTGTCCCTCTCCTCTACCTGGCTAGAGGCAGGGCCCCTCTAGCACTGGTTATTCCCTCCCTGAGCATACATACTAGAGGTTCCAGCATCCTGACTACTGACAGCCTGGGCATAGGAGGTTGAGGATACTTTCATTTTAGTGGCACCCCTTTGGTGAGTGTTCCTCTCCTTGAGCTCACGCACCCGGGCTGCCAGAACATAGGTGGGTTTCCCATCCCACACTCCCATGTCTTCCCCATGGTCACGCAGGTAAAACCACAGGTCAGCTCTCGGGGTGTACCCTCTCTCTCTGGCTGGGGGTCGTTGGGCTCTGACTCTGGGGCCTGTGACTCGTACCGGTGCCACATTGGAACTGCTCTTCCTCATCTCCTCCCTCACCTCCCTCATTTCCTCTTTGAGCTCTTTCACCACGGCAGAGATATGAGCCTGCAGCGGGCCATTGATCATGCTCTCATAATTCCTAAGCTTAGTGGCAACAGCCCCCACTGTCACTTGGTTGTCCTCAGCATTAATGGTTGCAATGAATGTAGTATACTGAGATGGCCCCAGATTTGCCAGGTTCCATAACATCTGCGCTGTGCATCTAACCTTGTCAGGATCATTATCATGCTGTCCACTCCTCCCAAAAAGTACCTCTAGTACTGCCACTTCCCTCAGCTGTTGGATTCCTTCCTCCAGAGTTTTCCAGCGCATTCTATGGTGGTGCTCCTGCATTCTTTCTCTGTGGACAAATCTTTCTCTCACACTCGTTAAAAGCCGCTGCCAGAGGGAAAGAGGTCCAGGCTCCCTTACAAATACCTGATTTATACCTGAGTCTGGGTCAAGGGTCCCAAATTCCTGGCCTCCCCACCATCTAGTTGGACACCTGTGCCCATAAGATCCCAAACCCGAAGTAGCCAGGCAGTGTAAGCCTCACGTCCCCGCCGTACAATATCTTTTTGCAGATTACGGAGACTTTCATACGACAGGGTCTCAGTGATGATCTGAACATGTGATTCCCTTGTGTCTTGTGAGGGCCCTCCCTTCTTATCTTTACTCTCTGGGTTTGCTGTTTTCACTTTAGATTTCCTTGTTTCCACAGGGGCAACTGCTGCTGGCTGTGACTGCCCCTGTGTGTCAGCTGGAACCTGGACAGTTGTAATGTCTGCGGGTTCTGTATCAGATTCTCTTTTGTCAGGGCAGGGCGAAGGTTTCTCACCAGCTGGGGAAATGTACTCTTTCAGCATCTGGTTCATCTCATGCATTTCTTTTATCAGAGCCTTCACCCAAACCGGGTGGTTTATGCCTGAGGCTGGCTGTGGGACAGGGGTGGGCTCTTGGGCAGCATCTTTATTCTTTGGGGTAGTTATCAGAGTGCTCACCCAGGCCAGTCTCCCTTTATCTCTGAATACCAAATAGAATAGGCCTATAAGCAGCACCAACCACTGTATGACGTCATTAGCATTCAGAGGGAAATTTAACCCTTGAAAAGCTGGTGGAGTAGACCCAAAAAACTGAGTGAAGGATTGGGAGAAAATTTCCCCAGGTGCCATTTCCTCACAATATGTACCATTATTAAAGTAACCCCAGAAACACAGAGTTAGTCTATGATAGCCCTGAATCCATGTGCCTGCTTTCCAAAGGAAGTTAAAAATCCACGAATTCCTCACCTTATTAACCCACAAAATAAACTGGATGCCAGCCACAGTAGCCTTGGTTATAGGGCCCATGTTTAGATAAGGGCCAGCAAATGGCAGAAATACAGCCACAACCACGTGCCAGCCAAACCAGGGAAAGCTGGACCACATGATTTTGAGCAGTAGACTTCTATCTAGTACACAAGAACTGTTATTCCTCTGTCTCAATGCCCTTGTGCCCCACACTTGGGCGCCAAAATCTGTCTTGGTTTGACAAGACAGGTGTCTGCCAGGGAAACTGGGGTTTCCCTTAGAATAGAGAATGCAAACCCCCCACCCCTGCCAAATTATAAATTTTCAATTAAGGGCTCTCAGGCAAAGATTTGGGAATAGGAATAACAGTTCTTTACTAGGAATATCAATAATACAAATGTGGTAGGAAACAAAACTACCCCACCAAACCAGCAAACAAACAACAACAATTTGGGAAAGCCCTGACAGAATCAGAGCTGCCACCTGGCACCCTGTTAGTCAGGGTGTTGGAAGCAGTCCAGAAGTGAGTCCTGGGATGACAGACGTGGCTCTGTTGGAGCAGGGACGATCCTGTAGCCAAAAAGGGTCTAGGAGTGATGAGGAGGGGTCCAGGGGTGAGGTGATGGTGAGATGGGGTCCGGCGATGATGAGATGGGGTCTGGCGAAGATGAGGTGGGGTGCCGTCTTCCTCCCAGGAATCGGGGTGAAGCAAGTGAAGTCTGTCCCCGGCCGGCTCAGTTTTCCTGGCAGCAATTGTAGACTCCCCCCACTGGGCAGGGCATCCCACAATAGGACCATGCATGCAAATGGGGCTCTGGGGGGAGCGGGTATAGTCCGGGGGTATAGTCTGTTGATGGCCCATTACCCAAAAGGCACCCGCCCCTCCCCCCTGTCCCCCTCCTTCCAAAGTTACAAGAAATAAAGCACAATTCCCCAACTGCTTTCAGCAGATGAAAATAGAATACACATTTTTGATTCCATAACCCAGGACAAAGTCAGACAGGAAAAAATACTCAGCACACATCCACAGAGCCATAGAATCATGGACTGGTTATTGTTCAGCTTAGATACAGAGCATGCTCTTTACACTTGTGGCAGATTCACACTCAGAACATCAGTGGCTCTGTAAATATAATGTTCTTTTAAGTCCACTAATATTACTGTCTTCAAATGACAAAATCAATGGATCACTATGAATTGCACAGGAAAAACAGTATGTGCTCTTATTTTCCGTCGCTCTTTAGTAGTGTTTTAAAAAACCTGTATACAACAGAAAATATAACCTAAGCTAAACAGCTTTTAAAAGGAACAGATATGAATGCTCTAATGAAAGTAAACCAAACATTTCCAGGAACCTTAAGTAGATAGCGTCCTACCCTACCATCCACAGAAATGCAAGAGCAGAAGCAGATGCAAATCGTTGTTAGGGTTCACTTTGACCTGTAACTAATGCTGATCAAAACATTGTATCTGCTTTCCTACACACACCCGGGTGAAATTAGATCACTGGCTGAAATATTCATGAACACGCTGCTCATGCTCAAAGTGAAAAACACGGATTTCACAGCAGGCACAGCAGTATTTCTGAAAGTGTCATGGTGTCTGTTGGGCTAAAAACAAGCAAGTATTACTAAGAGGAAATAAAAAGGAAAAATGTCCCGGATTCCAAATGATGACATTTTTTCTGTAGAGGGATATCAGTTTGGCATAGCTAACAAAAGTGAAGCTTTTTTTAGCAAGTGGAGACAATGATACTATTCCCTAGGATAAATCAATTACCTATGAGATACCCTACGTAAACATATTGTAGCTAAAAACTCCAGAGCTCTTTTTTTTTTTTTTTTTCCATGAAGAATACTTACTAGCATAATTAATTTGCAGGAGTTAATTTTCATTTTTCCTGGAAATAGGACTAACCTAAAACATATGCCCAAAGACATAGAGGACATCTGCAGCTGAATGATCATTGTGCTTTTCATGTGCCCGTAAAGCACTCTAAGCTTATATTATCATTTCTGTGATGAAAATAGTAGTAACACAACACATATCAGACATACCTAGTTACTGAGTGCATTTTACTGCTTCCACACCAACTTTCAGGGGAATTGAGTAGACTTTGAAGTTCATTTGGGTAGAAAAAGTAGGATTTAGCTACATTTTACTGGAAAAAATTATTTCGTTAGTCTTGCAATTTGGCAAAATATTTTTCAAATCTCTCTCTTTATAGAAGCTTTTAGCAGAGTGGTGTGCAATTTAATTTGAGGAGAATTTAATCATTGTAGAGAGTAAAATTCTCACTGTCAAGTGCATGATGACTCAGTGTTTAAATTAATTTATTACAGTAATACCCAAATGTGGCAATATATAATGACGTTGACACTTGGGCCAGTAAAGCCAAATAAAAGATATCCATGTGCATCGAGTACCTCAAAGATTTGCAAACTGCTTTTTTGAAGCCACCAATGCACTTCCATGCTGTGCTGATTTAGCAGACATTCTCAGTGCCACTGCTATCCACAGAACCCTGAGTATGTCTCTGAGCTTTGCTTATAAATAGATATATTTTGTTAAGGTGTAGGGATGAAATAGGGTTGTCCTGTTGTCCTTAAGGCTGTCCTTAATATGACTGTGCCTCGCTATTTCACTGTGTCCTGAGCCTTTGCATCTTCACATTTTTCACACATCTTAGTAATGGACTTTCTTTCACCTGCAGTACAAATATGAGAAAGCCATTTCAGAGGTGCTAATTTTCAAATGCACCTTATGTCCTGCAAAATCTGAGAACTGCTTCCAGTTTGTTATTCCATCTTCAAAATATTGCTTCTAGCAATGCTATTAGTTGGTTGCCTGGGTCCTGACCAAATGGATCACAACATGTAGCTGGCCTAGTTTAATGATATATTTTACTCAAAAACATTATAAAGTCTGCCACTTCAAGGGGTTTGGTCTATGAATATTGCCACAACATGGTATCTGCGTTCATCTTTCGCATAAAATTAGGAAAACAGTATTGTAATTCTAAAGTGAATTAACACCAATTTCTGGTGACTGCTAAGCTGTGTTGAGCAGAGTGGTTGTCTGATGTTGAAGAGGGGAAATGTAGTTTGTATATGTAGTTTGGAAATAAGAAAATCTCACAACCTTGTGTTCTGCTATGTCAATGTTATGCTGGCCAGAGACTCAGCTGTACCATCAAAAATTGATCTCCCTTTATTCAATGAAAGCATTTAACTAAGCAGCAGAAGACCTTCTTGTCCTCATTCCTGAGCTTGTTGTGTACCACATCATGCTTATCTCCAGGAACTCAAGTAATGTTTGTCCCTTTGAAGAGCTGCCCTATCTCTGTCTGGCTCCCCTTCTCCAATCAAATCTTGTTTTTTCTCATGGCTGTGTTAATAATAACACTTCTTCCTCATTACAAACAATCCTTGTCTGTAAAGGCCAACAGTCCTTGGCTGGCTCTACGGCCCTCCAGCTATTGGTGTTTGAGACACATATTACCCCCTTATCTTCTGGAATTCTGCAACACTCAGCTACTTTAACTTACCTTGCTGTGAAGGAAATACTCACTCATTTCCCAAAGAGCAGAAGAAGACCCTTATACTCCAGGTCTTGCTGGCTGTGAGCATCACGGGTACCAACTCCCAGCAGTTCTTTTTCTATCCTCACTAATATAACATTTCCATCAATCCTTGAGCTGCTTATACTAAAGTGCTTTGAGACTCCATACAAGCAGCTCTTTACTTTCATCCACTGAGCCTTCTACGAAACAGTATTTTTAAGTCCAATGCCTGATTCTTTGACTAAAAGACTATTAAAACAACAATCAGGGCAAGATTCATAAGAAATGGTGTAAGAGATGGTCCCTAAGTTCCTCATCTGCCTCACGACCATCGTCAAGGATGGAGACTGATGACTCCAAAAAGGACTGAGACTAAAACCTGAGACCCCAATAACAGGAGTTCTGGCCTGGCTGAGGTGGGATGTCTGCCAACCATTGCCTCCAGGTGCGCTCGTTGGACCGATGCATCCCCATGGGAACCTGTGTGGAAAGAATGGGCACACCACAGCGGACTGGTTTCGAACTGGTTTCAGACTGATTTGTCCTGTACCTGTTCCCTGAGTGGACATTTGCTCTACACATGGACAAGCATTAGAGCGCTTTGTCCTGTCTCAATGCACCTGCTGTTGATCTCCCCACCTTCTGGCCAACTGCCTGTCACTTTGGAAAGCACTAGAAAGAGATCCCCCAAGATAACCCCAATTTGAGATCTCCCCACAGAAGAAGACACGTCTATTGGTCAGTGTGCACCATGAGGGCTCCGCCTCTCCGTTGGTGGCTACACCCCCTCTTCTCTCTCTCTTTACCTCTTTATCTCTCTCCCTTCCTCTATCGAATATAGCGCTGTGTGCACTTAATAAAGTGTACTGCTGTTGAGAGCAAATTGTTGTTGTCATCCCCAGCTGTGTCTTTTGCGCTCTGTGATCACTCAAACCATCATGACTCCTGCCTGCATTAGCAGGTCATGAAACGTGGTATTTTTGCAAGTGTTTTCTTTCCCAGGTGTGTCCATTTTCAAGCAAGATTTTTCAGAACTCACTCATGATTTGGGTCCTAGGCAGTGTACATTTTTCAGGAGGTGTGCTAATTCAACTCTTTCAAGAATCCTGGGCCTGATTGAGAGTTTCCATGTACTCATCACTTTGTTTACTTCACCCTCTAAATTTACCTGGTATTAAATGCATCTTAGTTGAACATCTGAACCTGCTGGTGAGGGGTTGTTTACTGATATCTTTAACAGCAATGTTAGAATAAGAAGTTCCTGCCTGCACCAACATCTATTCGCTAGTAAGTGGTGCTCCACACCACGTGCAGCCCTGCACGAACAATTGTGTCCAAAGAACTGACTGCCAGGCCATAGCCTGGTTTGGCCTGAAAAGAACAGCAGTTCAACAGTTTTCAGAGAATGGCAGGTTGGTTGTGGCTGGAAGGGACCTCTGCATGTCATCTGGACCAATCCCCTTGCTCAAGCAGGGACATCTTGAGCGTGCTGTCCAGGAATGTTCCTGGATTGCTTTTCAGTATCTCCAAGGATGGAGAATCTACAGCCTCTCTGTACATCTTGTACCAGCATCAACTTTTAAAACAGGTAGTAGCCAGTCTGACAGCATTAGAATTCTGCCAGTATATCTTTTGGGGTAGAAAATGGAAGTACAGAAGCAAAATGTGTGGGTAACTACAAGTATTCAAGGCTGTCTTTGTCACCAAGCTTTCTCACGGTGTGGGATATGAAGTTTAATCTGCACTCTATTTTCCACTAAGTTCTGTGCAGTTGGAGAAGGAAGCAAAACACATAGCAAGAAACATACATATAAATAGAACATCTGAACAGCTGCATTTCATGCCCCTTAAAAATAATTTGCTTATCTACCTTAGTTCAGATAGATTCTTTGAGGAATTAATCACAAACATTTCATATTTTCAGTAGATACGCTTCACCAATTCATTTTCAAAAGAGAGATAATTTGCGGTCTGACTTCCTACTGTTTATGATTTGAGTTTTCTTTGTACTGAGGGCAAAAAAGGAAGACAATGCTATTACTATTCAGTCATACAAAAAATCATTTCAAAACTGCCATGAAGTAATTTTATATGTGGAAAAACAGGCAATATACAAATTGGTACTTCCACCACTGCATGAACGAAGGACATCTCTCACAGCAGAGTTTCTTTTCCATTTAGTCACTGTCATGAGAGACCAGCTTTTGAAAAAAATTATGGATAGCTGATGTCCACTGACTGGGAACTTCTCTCACAGAAGGGCACCTATTCAGCATTTGAAGCAGATGAGATATACTCTTACATCTCTGAAGACCTGGTCTAGACTGGCCATTAATTATTCTGCCTAAAATATGTGAACTTCAAAAAATACAGCTCTTTCAAAACTCTGAAACGGGAACTAATCTTTTGGCAAAATCCGGCTTCCATCTGAGTCAATTAGAAAATTGTTTCAGACTCCAAATAAGAACTGTAGGATGAACTTCAAGCATGTTCCATTTAATATAATAATATTTTCTTTGCAGGCTGTGCCATTCCCACAGCTGTTCAAACACAAAGGGTTTATTTACAGAACACAATTATCCCCTTTTCCTTTATTTTTCACAAAAAGACAGATGATGTAACAAAAGATGCACATACATAGAACCACTCACAGCCAAACAAACACGCACATATATATCCACATATATATATAACCTCACATACACATACAGGCTTCTTAGACAAGAACTGCAGCCACCTGAACAGATGGCAAGGCCACAGGCAACTTTGCATTTAAAAGAAATGGAAGTCAGTAAAAGCAGAAAAACACTCAGGGGAGTTTTACAGCCTAGACAGCTTGTCAGTGCCAGACACAACCTGCACTCACCAGAGAACCAAAGGTATCTGCTGCCAGCCATGACAATGATGTTAGAGATGGCTGGCTAACATGGGGGCCAGTGGCTTGTGCAAAGGCACAGTTGCAGCCCCATGCAGCTTTAGCATGTGTCAGTATCAGGAAATCTGGAAGGCAGTAAAGCCATTCATTAACATCAAGTGAGTGTGCTTCAGTCCCAGAGCCTAGGGGATATCAGCTGGTACGAAACGCTACTGCGCTTTTTCAAACTCGGTGGGCAGAGTGCCAGAAGACTTATTTGACCAAAGGTGCAGAGACAGTTGAATGCCTCAGACTCACACTCACCTTCCTTCACCAGGTGAGGAAACACCAAGAAGTCCCATCACCTGCTCTGACCCTTCCCGCTACACCACTGATGGGGGCAGATGGCAGAGGAAAGCCAACAAAATTGTGAACCTATCACAGGAATATTTTCAGCATAAAAGTAATTTAAAAATTCATAAATGGGTGGGAAACTGTAATCCCACTGCTCATGCTTTTCCTGCAGTGCTAAAAATTTTATTTTAGCATCTTAAAAAAAGAGTTCATTCTCTTCAGGAGTTCACATGAGCCACTCCAGCAGTGGGAGTAGAAAGCCACTTTAAAGCCCAGATATGTACTAAAGAATCCGCACAAACCCAACCCATCAGCAGCTCAGCTTTGCTTAGAAATGACATTTCAGTGGAGCAGATGTGATAGGTTTCACTGAAGTACATGCTCAGTCCTGCCCCCAGGGTGCTTTGCCTGAGATTATGGACTCATGGGAAAAAAAACCCTTTTGTCATTGCCTTATGTATTTTCTTGGAAGGTTTATGCCCAATAAAGAGAAAACAGATGCCACTGAATATTTGATTACTTTTCTCACCCCTCAGAATCCACATGTTTTATAATTAATGGGCCCAGAAAAAACCCCAACATTCAATCCCTGTGCTTTTGAAACAGCAAGATATGGATATGTTTAATGCCCTGTGACAGAAGACATTTATATGTAAAGTTCCTTTTCTTAAAAGGTAAGGAATAAGGAAGATCCAGCTGGAAGATCATTGAAGAGCAGATAAGGAAGAATTCGATCTTGAGGTGAATCACAACCCTGCAATTTTATAGACTTGGAAAGAAAAAAATAGGAGTAAAATGACTAAATTAATAGAATGGAAAATACTGCTAAAACACCTTTGTAAGAAAATACTGCTAATAAGGTTTCTTATATATTCTCTGATATAAATGACTCAAAACCCTGGTGGGAATGAGTAAATAAAATTTAATTTGAATCCATTAAAAATTACTAAGCAAAGGGGTGGGGGGTGGGGTGGGGAACAGCAGTAGGAGGTTGATGGCAATCCTTCTGCCCACAGCTCATAAAATGGCATCACTGCCTTTTATACCCTGAGATTGTATCAGCCTCATTAATATTCATAACAGCTTTATATGTCCTTCTGGCCCCTCCCACAGTCCATAGCTTTGCCCATATATGTATACTTGATTCTTCCCCAGGCCTGTCAGTCAGTCCTTCCGTGCCTTTCCTTGGTGGAGCCCTTCTTGTATCCTGATTGGTGGTGAGACCTTGCCAAGTCTCTCAGCAGCGTCTCCCTACTCCCTGCTGCCTCTTACAAGGGGCAAATACACTCACTCCCCCACATGTTTTGACAGCCCTGTCAGCCAGAGCTGCCAGGCAGTAACCACTAAAAGGGAGGGGAGTATTGGAGGGAGAACAGAAAAGGGGTTTAAAACTATACTGTAACAACAAAAGTACATGTCAAAAGAACTGTAAATCCAACAAAACTTCTCCCTACCATACTCAACAACTCTTCCTCATTTGCATGAGCAAATCGCCACACCTTATTCATAACATTCTTTCTTTTAATTGCATTTGCTTTTTTTAGTCTCTTTCTTAATAGAGTCCTTTCCCTGAGTCCCTCTCTGACATTAGCACAGATCAAATACACCGTCTTTCACAAACAGCACTCAAGCTACCTCACCAAGCCCCCCTCCAAACATTAAGGCATCCAATTTTGTTGGACACACTGTCATACTGTCACTATCCTGCAGTGTGTGGCAGAAACAATTCTGACAGTCTAATCTTTGCTGCACAAGGAGAGCTTGACTTCTCTCTGAAAGTAAAATACAAAAAAATATATCCTTTCCAAAAGTTTCTTCTGAACAGCATTCTCCCTACACTACTAAGTGGATCTCAAATAAAACCAAGCATTTTGCTATGCAAATACAAAGATTTTTGAACTGCTCCCATCCACAGGGTTACATGAGGAGAATTCACTCCCTAGACTATAAGAAAGCCCTGGGAATTAATGATTAGTTTGCTGCAAACATCCCTCATGACTGTAGTTTATCCATCAGTCCAGAGGGAAACACTTTTGACAATCTGAGTTTGAGCTCATTTGCTGCACTGCCAGGGTTTGGTGCTGTAGTGTGGGACAAGGCTGTGTGAAGAGTGAAGTTCACACTTTGACAAGTGCTGCAAAAAAATAGAATGTGAATCCAAACCGCAGTATTTTTTTACCCCCTCTAAATTTGCTGATATGGACTCTGCTGATCACCATCTTAAACTTGATTTTTCCCACAGGATTAAGGGAAGATCACAGAACAGATGTGAGTGCAGGAGACCTCTGATTCAACCTTCTGCTCAAAGCAAGGTTGGTGCTGCAGTCGCACCAAATACTCAGAGTTTTGTCCAGCTGGGGCTTGAAGCCCCCAAACACCGAGATGTCAAAAACCTTGCTGGGAAACCTGGTCCCTGCCAGACTATCCTCCTGAGAAAAAGAGTCAGGTCTCCAGCATGCACTCCCCAGTGTTAGCTGATATCATGTGCCTTCAGGGCGAGGACTTCTCTGACAAGACAGGGATTTGGAGGCTGCTGCCATCAAGCAGTGGGCTGTGACATCATGGGCAGATGGATTGGGAACTCTTATCCCTCACTGGTTATATTTAGAGTTGGCAGAGCCTGGGCCAGTCTGGCTCCAGCCTGAACTCCATTTAAGCAACTCTGTGAGGTCGAGAGGATCACGCCAGGCTTCTCTAGTGCTGGGTGGCGCCTGTTACTGGCAGATCTTGGTGCCAGTCTCAGAGCCATCACTCCTGTTTCCCTGCCCTGCCTGCTTCAGGCAGCCAAGCACTGTGGATGCAGCACTGAGGGTGAGCCGTGCAGGAAAATATCGTGCCGGGGTGGCTGTGGGGGTGCATGATGGGATTCAGGGGGATGAGAGGGTGGCCTTCTCCAGGGGCTTTTCTTCCTCCGTGCCATTTCTTCCTCCCTGCCCCAGGACAGCCAGTGACCATGACCTCTTCCTCCTGCAGATGTGACACTGTCAAAGGGGAGGAGCTCCTTATCCTGCTCTTCCCAACATGCTGCAGAGGACAAAGATGGCCACAGAGACAAACCAGAGATGCCCCTTCTGGCAGGACACTTAGGATGACTTCTACTGCCACCACGGGGTCTGCCTGGACTATATGCTATGGTGGACACAGTATGCCCTGTCTGCAGAAGAACAATAGTGACTGTCTAATTTTCTGATCATGGAGAAGATGACTATCTGGAGACATCCATCACAGTCCCTGAGGAGCTGCCAGCAGCCAACAACCAGGGAGGAAGAGCTCCTGACAGCCTGGATGAGACCAGTTGCCATCCTCCTGTGGTGTCCTGTCCATCTTCTCCACAGGACACACCATTCCAGGCCATGGGCAATGTCCTACCTGAGGTGTGGGCAGAACTTTTCCGTCAACAACAGCATGTCCTGGACCCTGTGTGGACTTGGCTACACCAGAGAATGAAGGCCGCATACAGGGGCCAATGGTGGCTGATAGCACATGTGTTGCATTGTGCACTGTCTCTGCACCTATAGCCCAGATGAGGAGATCATGATCAAGAGTTTGTGGGGATATCCTGGAGGAGTACACAGTGCCACTGGTCCAGGGCACCATCGATATCATTATGAACCAGTGCAGTAAGGGGGCCCAGAGGCTGCTGTGCTCCCACACTGCCAGGGATGAGACTCACAGCCCAGCAGCCAGCAGCAGGTCCAGCAGCTCCAGATCTCTGAGTTCCTACTCTTGGATGTGGGAACTCCCACCAGCAACCCTACAGTCTCTGTGGAGGAGGAAGAAGCTGGCAAAATGGAGGCTGCCCTTTGTGAAGGTCACACCTAAGCCCATAGTCACAGAGTGGGACCAGCCCCAGGACAATCTGGGGCAGGAGGTGATGGCGGTTGCAGGTGCCTCTGCCCAGGGCAGCAGCTGCAGTCCCTCCACTCCCTGATAGGGCAGGTACAACTCACCTGGGGAGTTCCAGTGTCCCCCAAAGAGGAGGGACTTTGGATGCCAGGGATGTCCTCAGCCCTGCAAGAGGCCACCCTGAGAGCATCACCAGCAGGGCTCCTGCATTACTTCTCCTCATTATTCGAGAAAAAGAAAATAAGCTGTTTCCCCCACACAGAATCTAGGCACTGCTTTCTTCTTCTGATGTCTTTCCCCTTCCCTTCTTTGCTTTAAGTCTGTGCCCTTGCATTCTTCTAAATTTCCTGCAGTTATAGTACAACAAATACTTGGGTATGGAATTGTCCTCTTCTAGTCTGAACTCTATCTTAGTATCTCCAAGAGAAAGTATGGTGCTGGTTTTGTGGGTTGGGTTGTCTTGATTGTGCTTAGGTTGATTTTAGCTGGTTTTTGGTCAAAGGTCATCAATCAATGCCATCAAGCCAGCTCTATTCTTGTTCCTCCTGAGTCCTTCCAAGCTCATTTGTGGGGTTATTTTTGAACAGAGATTTTCTGTGGGTTTTCTCTGGTTTGCTTTTCAAAAACAATTACTGCAGCCAGAAGCACTTTTTGAAACCATAAAATTTGTTAGTCTCCAGGGATGAGCACAGCCATTTCAACTGTTGTTTCTTCCTTCCGACAGCCTTGTAGTTCTAAGGATTATCCTGTAGTAATGCAGGAAGATATAGTCCAAGTACCAGATCCAAAAGCAGCCTGATTATATGGGAGATAAGACAGAGAATATAATGGAACTGATAAAGCAGCCTGATATCTTAGCCCTGGTTGAGGAAAACCATGGGAGAAACAGACACAGACAACTGATCCCTGGGGTAGAAGTGACCAAGAAACATGCTTTGTAAGCATTTGTGAAGCTTTGTAATGATCACCAGGTAACTGATGTCATAAAGAATGCATAACCAATGAGAAATTGTTGTAAAAAATCAAACCCTATATAAGTGCCATACATGAAAAACCCTATATAAATGCCTTGTATGCTCAATGAATTTGGCTTCTGATCAAAACTCAGGATGTCCCTGTCTCTCTGTCTTGGTTTGGAAAGACAGGTATCTGCCAGGGAAAGCTGGAGTTTCCCTTAGAATGGAGAATATAAACCCCTCACCCCCACTAAATTTGCAATTAAGGGCTTTCAGTCAAAGATTTGGGAATAGGAATAACAGTTCTTTACTAGGAATATTAACAGTATAAATGTAGTAGAAAACAAAACCATGCAACCAAACAAGCAAACAAAAAAACAAGCAATCCTGGAAAACCCTGACAGAGTCAGAGCTACAACCTGACACCCTGTTGGTCAGGGTGTTGGAAGCAGTCCAAAATTAAGTCCTCCTGGAGTGGCAGATTTGGTTTTGTTGGAGTAGAGATGATCCTGTGGAAAAGGGTCCAGTGATGGTAAGAGGGGTCCAGTCTTCCTCCAGGAATCAGGTGAAGCCAGGTGCCTTCATGTTCCTATGTCTCAGGTGGGAATGGTTGGCTCCCCCCACTGGATGGAACATTTCACAACAGGATGATGGAATGTGGATGTACTGCTTTGGAGAGGGTAGAGTTTGGGGATGTGTGCTTTGGGGGTGTCTTAATGGTCCATTAGCAGAAAACATTCCTCTGGAGGGAGGACGGGCAATGAAAGAGATAAGAAACACTGCCCCACTTGGTTTTAACAGTTGGCTCATTATCAAAAGGCACCTGCCCCCTTCCTCCCAGAGTTACAAGAGGTAAAGAAGAACACCTCCCCAACTGCTTTCAGCAGATGAAATAGAATACACATTTTTGGTTCTATAACCAAAGACACTCTCAATCACTGATATGATTCCATGCTGGAGCAGGCACAATCACAGCCTGCATTGTGACTAATCCTGCCAAGCATGCTTTCCCTGAAATTTCTGAAAAAGAATCTGACCATCCCCACTCCTGGTTGCAACAAGGTAGCACTATTTTCACGCCTTTTTCTTTTTCTTTTAGACTGTATAGTCATACAAAGTACAAGATGGCAGTATTTGCCCAACTGAAAGGCAGTGCTTGACACAATATGGTTTAGTCATCAATAAATAGTTCAGATAAATAGTGGGTCTGTTAACTAGTCTGTTTCCTTCTGGACAGCATAAGGTTGTACATAGGCATGCTTAGGGAATGCCAGTGTCTCTAGACTGGACAGAGTAATTCAATAATCCTTTAAAAGGAAAAATTAAGCTGCGCACTAAATGAAGTGGTGAGTTATAAGAATAACTGAGAAGAAAAAAGCTTTTAAATCTTGGTGAGACCTGATCATTTGAAGATGAAAATTGTCTTTAAGTCAAGATCTTCTTCACTAAACACTGAACTTCGGATAAGACATTTTCTGCTCTGAGGCTGGACCCCAGGCACAGACTGCTGCCAAGGACAGGTTGTTAGCTGTGTGACAGAGTGAGTGACGTCTCTGTTATCTCAGGGACTGCTCTGAAGCAGGGCTTTTATTTTTGTGTAGCTGTTTCTGAGTCAGCTCCTTTGGTGTGTGGCTTAATGCTTAAGAATTAATTCTAAGGAATGTCTCAATTCTGAAGAAATACGACAATAGGAGGAGTGAGACTGCTGTTTCCAGATGCCAGATGACAGTAAACCTGAATGAACAGATCTGGTGAAGAAGCTTTAGTACACACCTACTGATTTTTTTAAAAGCAGTGTTAATATTATAGAGCTGGGAAAACAAAATGAGATCTTCAAAGGCATGGGTGTCATCTAGAAATCACACATTTATTAATTTCCAGAAGTTCTGATTAACTATCCCATTCTTGACTTCCAGAAAAAATCCTCCCTATTAGTGTTAGTTATCATTCCTGAAAACACATTAACAGAAATAAAGATCTATAAAGAGCACTTGGCCCACTTTTCTATCAATATATATTTGACTCTCAAGCAATAGCTCCACTTCATCAAATACTCTTTTTCTTTCCTTTAATTTAATATCTGATGCATCTGTCTATCATGCAGTTCATTAAAGCTTTTAAATTTTAACAGTGCTCTTGGGCTGAAGGCATGAAAAAGGGAAGGCACAGGCATTTGTCATTCTGCTGTTACTGAAAAACTGTCTTGGCTATCCATCTTTAATTCATTTTTGGACATGAATGCTCCTAAAAGAAGCAATTTGGCCATGATTTATCTTCCCAGGCAGCCAGGCTACACCATTATATCACGCCTTGAAAAAAACCTTGTTTCTACAGCATGTACACAGCTTCAAGGCTTGCAAGCATATACTAGCTTGCAAGGGAAAATGAGCTTGGGAAAATACATTTGCACATACTTATGGGTTTTTCCACTGTTGCACTTCTCAGAATTAAAAGTTTTGAGGGAATTAATTTCTAACTAGGAACTATATTCTCTGAAGGTAATTAAGAACCTGATGTTCACTGGCTCCAATGGAGCTACATGTTGTAAGAATAAGCAATGATATGCCATGGCAAGATAATGCTAGAAATAACTTGGATTTAACACAGTTTGGCTTTGATTCATATTTTCTGTGGAAAACTGTGTATGCCACAGTCCATCTATGGGAATAACCACTGAGTGCTGCTTTGTGTCAGCTGTCTGAATCTGCAGGCTGAGAGGCTGAAGACAGCACCTAAGATAATATGGTGAAGGTGAGTAATGCACTAAACTGTGGAAGGGGATGCAGAAAATGAGCCAGTGAAAAATAAGATAAAGAAGTATCAGCCTATAACATCAAATAATCACTGCCATATTGAGGAGTCTGTGTGGTTGCTGTGCTGGGAGAACAGCCCAGTGATTGGTCACACCGGTGTATTCCCTTGGCACTGCGAGCACAGGCACAGACCCCTTGGGCTAGCCTGGGCTTCTTCCAGGACTCCACGCAGCATAGGACCCAGGTGTGGCGGCGAGATAAATGTAGCAGAAAGAGTCCTGCGTGTCCTTTTCAGAGAGGTTGGACAATCAGTGGAAATAGGAAACGGATCTGCTTTAATAGTCTTGTCCAGAGATTTTATTCCAGTTACAGCAGCACTTCTGAACAGAATGACTCCCAAAGTAGAACAAAGGAAACGTGGCTATTCCGGGTTTTAGCCTGGTAGAGGGGGAATGGGGAAGGGCATTGAGCCTACCAATCAGAAAGGGACAGGGCGTGACCTGAGGGCTAAGGCAGCCTAAAGGTCAAATCACCTGTGAGGAGGGGTGGACCCTTTCTGCTCTGGCCAATTCCTTCAATGAACTAACCCCCGCAGAATTCCAGAGTGGTGGGGAGACACTGTGTATTAAAATCATTCCCTCAGGATTGGCTCACAAAACCCGACCCTGGGGAGAGAGAAAACCCCCAAAGGGAGCCCACCTTGAAAACCTTAAAGACACAAGGCAAAACAGCCTATGTGAAAAATCACAGTAGTTTCAATGAAAGCCATGAAAATAGCTAACACTGACTTATACCTACCAACTTCCATGAACTTTATAAAAGCAGGTATGTTGTCAGAGAAACAACAAAGCAGCAGTTCGATTTTGAAAAAGCAACAAAAAGGCCACTTTCAGCACAGTACTGAAACATTCATGATAAGAATTAAAATTTAGGTAGTTCTACATTCTCTTTTCTTCCTGAAATACAAGAAATTGCTCTCAAGGACGGAAGGGATTAAAAATTGCCTTAAACTGGAGCATCATCAATGTCTCTTTGCTTACCAGTGCAAAATTTTTATCCTCCATTGTTGAATAACAGCCACTCTGCATATTATTCCTTACATGTGGCAAGACTTAATTAGGAACCGTTCAGGTTTTATAGGCATATTGATTCAACAGAATCAGACAATCTCAAACTGTTCAATTAAAGTTTAACATGATAAACAAACACATAAATAAATACATAAATAAATAAAATGCTGACTATGGGATGGAGGAAAAGAAGTCCTGTTGACTGGGAGAACTGAGGAACAATCAAAATAACCTCCTTAATGGATTACTTGGTAAGTGTTTGAAACTGGTAACAAATTTGAAGAAGGTGACTATAATATCAGAAGAATGCCAAAGCATTATTGTGTCAGAGAAAGTTCAGAAGCACCACCACCAACTAAAAAGAGTGGAGTGGAAGTGTTAGAATCTGAAAAGTTTGGAAATTACAGTCAGCACTGAGACATGTCAGTTTTTCCTTGCTTCCCAGCTTACATTCTCGCCTCTGAAGGGAAACTTACAGTGGCCCCCTGGCAGGACAGGCTCCAGACCCTGGGTCTGCCCAGCATTGTTGAGCTCCGCTGAGCTGTAACAATAGTGACAGGGCCGGCAGAAATATCAATAACTATGTAGAAATGACATGTGCCAAGAGGGCAGGAACAGACAATTGCATTTCCCCCAAGTCATTTACATAACTCCGATATTCCAAGGCCGTGTGATGTAGTGTGTGGCAGAGAAAGCTGTTGAGACGGTGTTTCAGTATTTTCTTTTGATCAAGAAACTTTTAGGGCTAAGGTTGTGCCAGCAAAAGGTGGTCTTAAATACTTCAAAAAATAAAGAATTCATTTGCTTAAAAAAACATAAAAATAAGTCTTATGTGTGATTTCCCAAGGAATTTTTTTATCCAGTATTGCCTACATAATTCATTTCTCCTGGTTTCTCTCAACATTTTCCAAATTTTGCATTTGTGCATCCTGCCTTCTTTTCACAGAGGAAAAAACATGATGAAATCTGTCACTGTCAGGAATAGAAGAGCTGAGAACTAAATTTAAAAGCTGCTAAAAACACTAAAAAAAAACCCCAAACCAAAAAAACTCACACCAAAAAAACCCCACCCACACAACATACCCCCACAATGGAAAAAAAAAACAACAAACAAACTCAAGAAACATAAAACAAACAAACAAACGACCTGGTCAACCATTGTTTTGAGTAAAAAATGGCAACCTCTGAGGTGTTTGCTACTCTCAGCCAGCTAGCCAAGACCTCCCTGGCTTCCCATCCTTCTCCTCAAATATCATCAATACTAGCTCACCTGTGGGTCAGACCTGCTTCAGCTCAGCAAGAACAGGTTGTACACACTCTGAAACTGCTGAATAAGAGGATGGTTGCTATGAAATCTGACCTGTTTCTTAATTAACACCATTTAATATGGTTCAGATTGCACAATATAAAAAAACGGAATTCTCAGTATTTCTTCCAGAGGTGAGGCATTTTCTTGTTGCTGTTACAGAGGAATTGAAACTTTCTTATCCAGAGTGGTGCTGAGCACTAGAGAATGTCACAGATGAAGGCAGCAGGCCAACTGCTGTATTTGGAGGCAACAGGAGATTTGCAAAGCTTTTGCTAAGGGACATTTACTCCTCTGAAAGGTTCAAACAAAATAGACTGGTGCCAGCAAATCTGACAATTCCTCATTGCTTCCCAGCAGAAACTGACTCCAAAAAATTATCAGAAATCAGTTTAGTTGGGAAATAATAATCCTACTCTGCATGCTAGAACAGGACTGCTGGTTTTAATTCTCTTTGGGCCTAAGGTTTTTAAACTTAAGCATCTTCTTTATATGCACAACCTTGATGTTAGTTACACCTTTGCTCTGTGTTAAAGACAATCATGCTTTCTCCTTTTGCCTTCCATCAAGTTTGTTAATTATTTTCTTTCATATAGAACAGCATGCAAAATACCTTTTGTCAAAGTCCAAAATCTTAAAAGAAGTTGTAATTTTCAACTCCTTTAAGGTTTTATCAGCCTTAAAGTGAAATTTACCTTTTTCTTGCAATTTTTAAGCAAAACACAACCCACCAAATCTGTTTGTAGTTTTGCACTTTCAGGTTCAAATGCATCTTGAATGAAAGGCTGAAATTCCTGTTAAGATGCCACATTAACACTCTAAAGATGGTCCACAACTTTTCTGTGTGGCAAAACTCTTTGTCTCAATTTCAGCACTTCACAAATGGGGATTGCTTCTGACATCAGACAATGATCAGGAGGATGGGTGCATTAGAGTCTAAAAAAGAGCTCAGGGCCGTTCAGATACGAACCGTAGGTGATCAAGGGAGTTTCTAGCACAGGAAAGTTGTAAATAGCTCTTTATCACTGAGAGATCTCTTCCTGGAATGTCTCTGAAAAAAAAAAAAACCTGTTTTTTTCACATACTGCTGCTGTGGGGAGCTGCACTTTGGGATAAATGAAAGTGAAATGGCTCTTGAGTTTGTGTTTGTAATTTTAGTGACAAAATTCAATTAGGAGCTGTATATGTAAATGCTAAAACACTCAGTTGTGTATAAGCTTATGTGAATATATAATTCACTTATAGTCTAGATGATTTAATAGTCACTCTGCTGAACAATGATGCTTCCTTCCCCACAGGTAACACAAGTGAGTACTACAGCCCACAAACGTGGGATTTAGCTTGTTTGGACGCCTCAAACTAAATAGAGCTGGAATGATGCCACTTGGAAAAAGTTCTCTTCTACGCACAAAATATTTATAATTTCAACCTCACCAAATGCGTACATGAAGACAGCTCTCTCAGAAACGAGTTCCGTGCACAGAACTAACCCAAATCAAATTAGTGCATTGGAGCTAAAGAGGACACTTTTAATCTCATTTCTCAGAAGTTTTTCAGTAAGTCATTAAAAAGAAGTTTTGCTTTTATATATGTAGATGTCTTCCTAGGAATGACTAGGAAATTACAGCAATAGATTTCCAAGGCTAAAAGTTAAAGAGCTCCACGCAGAGATAGGAAAAATCATCACCACCCAGAGGGTTTCTTTTTTTTGAAATTCATCATCTCTGTTAAAAGATGGAAAAAATGGAGAGTAAACAAATGCCTTTTTGACTGAAAATCCTGCCTATGTCCTGCGTGATTCCAGTCACACACTAGCTAATGTCATTTGCTTGGATACAGGCACCCACTCATCCTTGATTCAAGAAGCAGTACCAAAAGCAGGTTATTGCAGAGCAATGAGAAATCGAAGTATTTCTATTTTTAATGTAAACCTAAACTTTTTGAAGTAAAATAAACTTTTAATGAGGAGGTTTTTTAATGTTTTCCAGAAGAACCATCAGTCTACAGATTTTTCACACAGACCAAGTCTCCTTTTTCCCTCCAAAACTAATGGAAAACTTTAATCCTATCTTATTCTATCACAGAGCTCATTCATGCATGCAGAGATATCTATAATGCAGCACTGCTGTAGAAAAGCAATAAAGACGTCAGGAATTTTCCCCCAACCATAAATGCACTTTCACAGAGCATTTCAATGATAGATTTATCATTTGAAACTAATTAAATCTCCTAAACTTAGCCTTTGGCAGTGTTTTCTTGGAGGAAAACACCAGCAGGGCTAAGAGACCAACATGTTCAGCCTATGCAGCATATGGGCAGTAACAAGCAGCGAAGAGATATGAAAGCAATGCAGGGAAAAGGGAGGGTGACTGCCCTTTCCTCACAATGAATCAATGATATATCACTGCCTTGCAGTACTTTTTATTATGTACTTCCTTAATTTCGTTTTTCAGTTCTTGTCCATTCAAGCCTAAATCAAATGTTCTGGACGGGAAAAAAAATTTCTTTCACGTTTCTGAATGCAAAGGTGTTCTAGAATAGCTCTGATCAGAAAAAATATATTTTATACACAAAATACTCCCCATTTGAAGCAGGAAGAGTTCTCTGAGAAAACAGTTTTATAAAATGAATGGAGTCTACATACTCTGGACGCCAATAATTTTTTTCCCTTTTAAGTAGAAATTTTGCTTTATATTTTTCCATTTTAAACAATACTGCACTATGAAAATCATATGTTTCTACTAGTTATATCCCATTAATTTTTTTTTTCAGTATTGCAGTGGCTGGCATTTTTACATTCTTAGCTTTCCTCCAGAGAAGTGATTAAGTTTCTAGCCTTCACAACTCTATGTAAAACTCAATATATCAAAAAAACCAGCTTGAAACCCTGGAGGCATAGAGGAATGGAATGATTATTTTTTTAAAAGTCATATATTTCAGTATTTAATTCACAATATTTAATAACTGGGGATTGGCAATCTTGAAACAACTGAACGAGAAGTGATAATTTGAAGTGAGGTTTTTTAAGAAGATAACTTTATGCAGTGAATTATTTAAAAAGCAAGCTCCATTAATGCTCTAAATAGCAGCTTACATCTCTGAGTAGACATCTAGGTAGTTACTTTATGGGTTATGTGAGAAAAGCATGGATGAATGAACAGTAACTTCGAATTTACCAGGGAGTTCCAAAACCATTAGGATCGGAAGATGCTCCACCAGTGGAAGCTTTTACTGAAAGCACTCTCCCAAGTTCCCTATGTCATTTTGATGAAAAAGAGTAGCAATTTTTAGAGTTTCCCCACTGTAAACATTCAGCTCAGTTAAGCAGAAGAATCAGTACTACACTCTGATGTAATGACCATTTGTCCAAACAGCAATAATAAAATGCATAATAAAATGCAGAAAAATTACACACCACAAACACAATTGAACTTAACAGTTCATCATTTGCTCCCAGCTCCACATTTCTGATGCTGCGAGGAGGCTTTAATGTATTTCAGGTGTTCATGGCTCCCATTTGGTATAGCAGAGTATTCTGCTCCTGCAGGTGCAAGGTAGGATTGCACAGGCAAAAAAGTACAGACAATTCCTGCTTCCCAGCTGTCATCCCCTCCAAGCACAGGAGAACCTTCAATCTGCTAGTCACTTTTCTATCCAGCAGCTCTTGGCAGCCTCTTAACATGTAGCTTTAGAGTGGAGGGGAGCAATTCCAGCCCAGACATCTGGGAATTGCTTCCAAGACCAGTCCTTGGGATTGCACTTGTTTGAAGTATATATATGTAAGAGTGTTAAAACACTGGCACATGTTGCCTAGAGAGATGGTGGATGCCCCATCCCTAAAAACATTTCAGGTGAGCTTGTACAGGGCTCTGAGCAACCTCATTTACCTGAAGATATCCTGTTCATGGCAGGGGGACCCAAATCATTCTATGATTCTGTGAAAGTATTACACTGGAGTTGTTTGATTTTTTTTTGTAAGATAGCCTCCCATTTTAATAATTAATCACCTTTGTTCCCTCAGCAGTAAAAATAAAACTGTGCTTCCTCCTCTGATTGCTGCCTTATTCATGATCACCATGCTATGGGTATGTTTGTTACGGCATCAAGATGCTCCTTGCTCCTCCAGGGAGCTCAGTAGGAACAACCTATGCTCTCTTTAAACTATCCAAGCAAGATAATCAGTAGAAATGTTTTACTGTTGCTCTTGGCAGTTTTCTGGTCTTGTGGCATAAAATTCTCTTTAAAAATCAGCTGGACCTGGGCATTGGAGAAGAATAGTAACAATAATCATAAGGAAAATAATTTTCTTTTCACTTTTTTGCACTCAGTTGTAAGGATGTTTCCCAGCCACACCATCCCCAGCCTATAACATTGCAGGGGGGTTTTGTGGCCAAAATGCAGGACTTGGCACTTGGACTTATTAAACTTCATCTATTGGACTCCGTCCATCTATCTAACCGTTCCACGTCTCTCTGCAGAGCCCTCCTACCTTCCAACAAATCAACACATGCTCCCAATTTAGCT
Source organism: Phylloscopus whistleri (assembly GCA_017589585.1). Lineage (NCBI taxonomy): Eukaryota > Metazoa > Chordata > Aves > Passeriformes > Phylloscopidae > Phylloscopus > Phylloscopus whistleri. Next base: position 99,336 of record JADMLD010001380.1, read on the forward strand.
TCGTCTGCAGATTTACTAATGAAAGACTCAATACCCTCATCCATGTCATCAATAATAATATTGAACAAAACTGGCCCCAGCACAGACCCCTGAGGGACACCACTGGTGACTGGCCGCCAGCTCCAGTTCACCACCACTCTCTGGGCTTGGCCACTCAGCCAGTTCTTAACCAAGCAAAGGGTGTTCCTCTCCAAGCTGTGGGCTGCCAGCTTTTCCAGGAGTATGCTGTGGGAGATAGTGTCAAAGGCCTTGCTGAAGTCCAAATAGACAACATCCACAGCCTTTCCTGCATCCACCAGTCTGGTCACCTGGTCATAAAGGGAGACCAGGTTGGTCAAACATGATCTACCCCTCCGAAACCCATGCTGGCTGGGTCTGATACCCTGGCCATCCTGTACATGCTGCATGATGGCACTCAGTATAAACTGTTCCATTACCTTACCAGGTACTGAGGTCAGGCTGACTGGTCTGTAATTACCAGTATCCTCCTTCCTACCATTTTTGTGAATGTGTGTCACATTGGCCAGCTTCCAGTCATCTGGAACCTCACCAGTGAGGCAGGACTGTTGGTAAATGATGGAGAATGGCTTCACAAGCTCATCTGCCAGTCCCTCATCACCTTGGGGTGGATCCCATCTGGTCCCATAGATTTATGAATATCAAAGCAGTTCAGCAGTTCTCTGACTGCCTCCTCCTGGATAACAGGGGGACCATTCTGCCCCCTGACACCATCTACCAACCCAGGAGGACAGTTGTTCTGAGGACAAGCTGCCTTCCCACTAAAGACTGAAGAAAAGAAGGCGTTAAGCACTTCCACCTTCTCCTCATCTGCAGTTACTAAGTTCTCTCCCGCATCCAGTAGAGAGCAAAGGTTGGTCTTACTCCTTCCTTTTGCCATTAATATATTTGTAAAAACATTTTTATTATCCTTTACAAAAGTTGCCAAATTAAGTTCGAATTTAGTTTGAACTGAGCTTTGGCCATCCTATTTTTTTTCCTACATGCCCTAGCAACCCCCCTAACCCCCCTCCTGGGAGACCTGACCCTCCTTCCAAAGATGATACATCCTCATTTTATTTCTAAGTTCCTTCAAAACCTTGTTGCCCATCCAGGCTGGACGTTTGCCTCATTGACTCATCTTTCAGCACACAGGGACAGTATGTTCCTGTGCTGTCAAGAGCACTGTTTTGAAGCACACCCACCTTTCCTGAACTCCTTTGTTGTAAGGGCTGCAAACTGGTAGAAGAGGGAGTCATGGTCTTTTTAGCAGTGTGGGCAGAGGGATCCATTACCAGTGCAAGCACAGTCCCTGTAAGTCCAGACTGGGCTTGAAAAGGGGTCAGACCTGTGCTGAGTGGTGGACGGGAAGAGTCTGTCCTCACTGCCTTCCTAAAGAGGGACTGAGGCAGGTGGAAAGCAAGAAGCAAACATGAATCAGTATCTACTGCTACACAAACAATATGGCAGGACAGGTCTTTCTGGCAAATTCAAAGGGAAAATGCTATTATTAAAAGGCTACTTGCCTTGAGGGGGGCTTATTAGGAATATCTGCCAAATGAAATGGACATTTGAACCATACCCAAGCGTGGTGACTGGAGATGCTATCACATTTGTTGGCAGTTTCATTCTTGAATTGGGCAGATGCCCAAGAGAAACATCACACACAGGACATAATTCTCCCAGCAAAGTCATCATTTAATATTGCAGAGTGACCAGTGGTCTCATAAAAACAGACAGAAAATGCTGACTTCTAGAAAGGCTGTCGATTCTTCCAGCAGCCATTTCTTCATGCCTCGGCATAAAATGTTAATGCCATGACATTTATTGTAGACTTCAATCATCCTAATGAAACAAAAAGTGTTACTGAACTAATTCATCCCAGCATGTTCCACTGCAGATGTTTCATCAGCAGTTTTAAGATAATGAAATTAGAACAAGAAAAATGTTTTCTAGTTAGATTTGACCATATTTAACTTTATATGTTTATTAAAGAAAGTGTGTAGTCCCCATCACACATCATCTCTATTTATAAAAAGAATTTGTATTTAGGAAGGAAATTAGTTTTATTTCTTTGACAAATTTTTTTTTTTTTTTTTTTTTTTTTTTTCACCTTGAGAGAAAGGTGAACTATTTCAGAATTTCTTCAGTGGTAGGGAGAGTCAATGAGAACAGGATTGTCCCAAACTGTTCAGAGAACTCCCCAAACAATAGAAAGAAATTGTAATGGGATGGGAAAGATCATTCTGGCATGATTAGAGGTAACTGTAGTTTCATGCAGTAAATGATGAAAAAGCCAGTGCATCTGCACAAATAAAGGAACAAAATCTGAAAGACAAAGAGCTGATAACATGCAGTTTTTTTCTCAGTCTATTTTAACTTGCATAAATTTTTTTAGAAATTAGTGGATTCACTTAGGTAAGTTTAACTGGACTGATTTGGTACTACTTCAATGAAGTGTATTATTACTTTTTCAGTGAAGAGGTAATAATAAGTCTCACTTTTTATTAAAAAATATACTTCTTGTTCTGAGTAAGAGGTGAACAGACCCACACTCCAAGATATTTCATTAAAAAATTCCTTTGTTATCAGTAGGGTTATCAGTCGGACCAAGTGAAAAAACTTTTTTGATCTAAGACTTACAAAGAATTAAATGCCTGGCCTGCCTTGACCTATCTCCTAAATCTTACAAATTGCAAATATTCCCACTTGATTTACTTCCACAGCATTTCTCGGCAAATAGATTATTTTATCTATAAGCTTCATGTCCACCAAATTCGCCCTTGGCATCTCTCAAGAGATTGATTAGACTGACTTACACTAATGGGGCATCTCAAAGTCCTGAGCAACACTGGTACTATGTCAATGAAAGACAGTAGCTGAATGATAGACTGTAAAGCAAACTCTTGATCCTTGCCTGCTATCTAAGTGAAAAAATGAAAAATTTCTTACTACTCTGCAAGAGTTCTATATCTAGAAGTGACTCTCTGCTGAGTTTTAACATCTTGTTTTAGTTTGCATAAGCATCACTGCTATCTCACAGCCTCATAAGAATTTCAAAGGCTTTGGCAGAGCAAGTGAATTGAGTGCAAATTCCCATGGTTTCCCAAGGCATTGAAGTTCCCACTCAAGGAACCCATACACCAGCTAAGCCAGCCCTAGAGCAAAGGGTTTACTACTTGTGTGATGGTTCCACTCAAAGTGTTCCTGCACTCAGCAGCCGCCAGAGATGCCACATTAGTCCAGCCACAAGGGAGCCCTGTGGAGAGAAATGGTAGCATGGACATTGCATGTGCCTAAGGTGTCATTATTTCCATCTCTGACAGTGCCAAGTGAGCTTCACAAAGGGAATAGCTCCTTCTTGAGAGTCTGTATGGCAACATCCAGGTACTCTGAACTCCAATAGTAAGACATGTAGGCATGGGGACTAACTTTCATTCAGGCTGAAATTAGATATAGCACACTTCAGATGGCTGTATCTCTTTAGTCGAATCAACTTTGTAAAATAAAGGAGTAGACAGGCTATGGCTTCTCATCTGAAGCAGTAGGGCTAAATGCAGGTGGAGACAGTTAATAGAGATTGATACAGATTAGACCAAAGTATCTAGACAGGTGGATAAATTACAGAACCATTGAATCATTAAAGTTGCAAAAGACCTCTAAATTCCTCAAGTCCAACTGTTAACCTTAGCCCTGCCATCTTCACCATTAAACCATGTCCCTAAGTGACATATCTACACATTTTCTAAATAACTCCAGCAATGGTGACTTCATCACTGCCCTCAGCAGCCAGTTCCAGTGGTTGAAAACACTTTTGGTGAAGAAGTTTTTTATATTACCCAAACAGTTTCCTCTTGTCTCATCACTTGTTAACTGAAGAGGCTGACTGTCACCTGATTACAACCTCCTCTCAGGAAGTAATAGAGAGTGAGAAGGTCCCCCCGAGCCTCTTTTTCTCCAGGCTGATCAACCCCAACTCCCTCAGGTGCTTCTCATCAGACTTGTGCTCCAAACCATTCACCAGCTCCCTTGCCCTTCTCTGGACACATTCCAGCCCCTCAGTGTCTTTTTTGTGGTGAGTGGCCCAAAAGTAAACACAGCATTTGAGGCGCAGGCTCACCAGTGCCAGTACAAGGAGATAATCACTGCCCTGGTCCTGCTCATTACACAGTTCCTGACCCATAACAGCTTTTGAGCAGGAACCATGTGTGGGTGCTGGAACAGATCACTATTTTAGCAGAATTCAATAACTCCTAGCCACATTTCAGTGTTGTGTCACATACAAGATACAAAAATGCCTCAAGAGCTATCCTTTTCTTGTCTTGGTGGCAGAAAGTGAAGTGAAAACAACCAAATTAATCCAGTTGTAAAGGAAATGCATCAGTTTGAGCCCAGGTCTCCTTATCAGAAACATGCTACAGGCACACAGTAACTCCAGCATGTTACACAGCATAACACATTAGAAGAGCTGCTTTAACTTTGAACAGGGCTTCTGTCTGAAACCACCTTGAATTCATAACTGTGAGAAATCTGAGAGTTTTCTCATACAAAGTTTTCATTCTTTCCACTGTACAACCTGATTCACAAAAAGAAAAAATGGGGGGAAAAAAGTATTTTTATCAATATTAGGGGATGTGTTAGACCTGAAATTGTGGCTTGTCCTATATTAGTGGTCTTCTGACACTGACTTTTTGATCCACAGTCTCCAGCATCCCAAAAGTAAATGAGAGAAGTATTTTAAAGCTGCTGACATTATTTTTTAATTTTAATTTTGTAGACTATGTAGGTATATAGCCGTATAGACTATGTAGGAATATAACTGTCCATAAATAGTAATGTGTGGCATATCAAAGGATAGCTGTCAGCTCCTGCATTGTCTCACTAACTAAAATGATGAATAACCCAAAGCAATAAAAAGAAAACAACTGCAGAGGCTGGCTGTATCTAAACTGCATAATCCAAATAGGAGTAGCTGTTGAATGGCCATACTCTGCAGGATCTGCAGCTAGAAGTGGAATGAACACTCATATCCAGAGTCCCAGATATCAACCTATCTGAGATGCACACAGCAGTCTACCTGCACTGAATCCTTCTATATTTCAAAAAAAGGGACAGTTTGACTCCTGGCACAGGCAGAAACTTCAGTGGTGGCATTGCCAACACCCGAGAGTTGTGCAGCCCTAACTCTCTCTAACAAAGCTGAATGGGTAGGAAGGCTCAACATCCTTCCTGCTCACTAGATATGGATACAAATTCATAGATATATAACCTGGATAACTTCAACCTTTCTCTAGTGGGGAAAAGGGGTGTTGGTATCAATGAATTTGAGTGAAAGCAAAAGAAAAGTCTACCTTGAAATATGGGTCCCCAACTAGAAAAGTTGAAAGCAAGCACAAGATTAAAAAAAGATCTGTCCTCCTTGGATCTGCAGAAAAGATGATATTAACAGTTATTCAAAGTCATAAACTGATTATTAGAATCGAAGGCTTTTTTAGAGATCTGAGCTTTAACAAAAAATTGTGGTTCAAACTCAACTCTGGTTTGATGTTTCTGTAACAATAGTGAATTCATTAAAAAATACAGATTTGTTTATAGAGCAACATTAAGTCTGTTAACATTTAATTAATTCCCATAAAATTCTTCTGCAAATTCTTTATTCTTTGACATGAAGAAAAACAGGAAAATATTTTATTTTATCATGCACTGTCTAGTCAATATCACCAGATTCTGTAATCTCAGGGGTCACTGATGTTTCTCACCTTCATGGACCACAGGAAGAATATGTTTTAAAGTTTAACTGAGTTGTAGGCTAAGTTCACATGATACCTATATCCCAAGAGAAGATAAATTAAATACAAGTTCTTATGGTCTTGACTTTCCATACATTACTATCATTACCACTAATTTAATACTGGCTGTAGCTTAGGACCAGAAAACCCATGCATGGGAACCACAGAAGGATAATTACTTTCTTCTGATTTCAAGCCACATTTTCAGATTTTAGGAAGTTTTTATTCCTATTTCACTTTATATTCCAAATCTTTTAAGAATAAGATTTTTTTTTCTGAGAAAAATCATGCTTAGCTGTAATCCTTCACTGGATTTAGCAATGGCTAGTGGAACTTTTGTTGATATTTTGATCAAAGACCCTTTGGGTCAATGTTTTGCAGCAAGCCAGGGTGTAATCTCAATGAAGAGTCTGGTTTAACAAGGGTATTTAAGTAATCCTCGTAAGACATAGCTGGCCAAGGATAACACAGCAAAACATATGCCTCAAAACAAATGCATGACTTTCGATGGGGTTGGTATGACTTACAGCATGAGGTTCTGGTCAAGCCCACCAATTCTTGAAGCTGTGGAGGCTTGGTAAGGCTCTCACTCCTCAGAGACCCTGTAAGTCCCAGTCATAGCTAGTCTCTTTCTCATTCCTACACTCTTTTCATCTGTACAATACAAAATATTGCGTAATATTAAATTAGAAAGTCCAGCAGACGTATTTGGCTATTAAGTCTCTTTTTTAATTGACTTGGTGTCTATTGACCTTTAAGTGTTTGGGGTTTTTAAGTCCTGAGTTGCATCTCATTACCAAAAGACAGAAGGAAATGGAGGGGAAACTATTTGAGAAAACTGAAGAAAGGCTTGGGGAAGAGATTAACAACATGCACAGTAAATTTGTCATTCCTTAAAACACCCACTGGAAAAACAGATGAGACATTTTGTTTACTGCTGACTATTAATGACTGTTGCTCTTGCTTGAGAGCTGCTGAAAACTACTGGGGGTTTTCAGAAGCCATGGTACACTTCTTTTTTTGTTGTTGTTGTTAAAGACAATCCCACTTGATTTATGCTGAAGAATGAATTAAGTGGAGTGGGCTTATTCAGTGCCATGTCATTTGACCTTCTGATTATGTACTTGAAAAAAAGATAGTGCTTTAGAAATTGGTAGTGTAATGACAAGGTTGGCCATTTTCCTGGAAAAAAGGAACAGGACTGCATCTCAGCTAGCACATGCTGCAAGAAAGATAATGCTCTTGTTTGATCCCAAGCATGATGCATTTTGTTTGCCCTACAGAGAGATGCTACTACAATTCCTTCTCCATCTGTACATTTTCCATGGTAGGGAAGAGCTTTCATTTAGCAATTAGAGCAGTTTGAGCAATTAATTTGCATTTCATTCTTGGCTCTGTTACTGACTTATTAATAAGTTGTTTCTGCATCACACACATATCTGTGTTGCAAAGTGTTCAACTTCTATAAAATGTTAAATATAAAATTGGATTGAGCTACATTAAAATTCTGTATATCTCACTTTAAAAGTCAGCATATAACTGACTCAGGAGAAATGTTGAAGTATAGAGAATAGGTTTTATCATGGTCTTTAGAAGATTCGGAAACAGAAACTCGTATCTTTTGCCACTGGGATTTCGTGGAAACACAAGTGCAAGCATCAATCAGCCGCTCAAACTTGGAGCTAATTAAGTTTAACTTAACCCAGTTTAACTAAGGCATAAAGTAAGTAAGGTTTAGAATGTTGTCTGGCAAGTTTCAGAAACCCATGTGCTCAAGAGTAGTAATTTTATCTATTGCAGCTAGAGGAGTTTCAATCTCCTTGCCAAAAAACCCTACGCGTTTGTCATGTACATTGCCACAGTTCAAGAATCCACTTACCTAAAGCATTTGTATTTCACAAATCAAAACTTCAGGGAAGAATAAAAATATTCAGCTTTCTTTGAGTGGAGCTAGAACAACACAGACATTAAAGTAATGCACTTTTATACATAGTGACATTTCTGGTGACATTTGTTCCAAAATCCGCACAGAATTTACCCACTTTTACCAAAAGAAAAGAATAAGATTTCTATCCAACCTCCTCTGAGTTTTTCTTCCTCAGGAGAATTCCATATGGGCTCTTAATTTTTGCCAGCATCCATAAATGTTTTATATTTTTTAATAAATTGCTGCTTTCATTTTTACATTGTTTTTCGAGAACTCCTCAATACTGGCCTCCTGCTTCTTTTACAGTCAAAACACTGGAGGGGGGTGGGGATTGGATGTGTTTATAGTCTGTATAGCCTGCACTTCTATAGTAGTATGTACTCATAAATGTAATGTGATTTATACAAGAGTGATAATCTTACATATTTCAAGTCAATCATAGCAAAATGTCAGAATATGGCATACAAGTATTTTTCTGTGTATAAGATCACACACAATAGTCACCAATGTGAAAAGCTTTTTTAAAGATCCTTTGTGTCATCCAAAAATAGCTGAGAGATTATCATCCATGTACAAAGCCAGCCCTCAGATCTGGGGAAAAAAATCCCCAATACATGATTAGAGAATGGGTTTTCCTTTTGCATGAGGCTTAGAAATAGTTTTGGGGAACAAAACTTGAATGAAAACCTTGAACACCTTTTGACATAAGTATGCCACCTTTAATAAAATGATACAGTGAACATGAGGCCCTGTGCCAAAATCTTCCCTTGAAAAGACTAAAAATGTCAACTTCTTCCTCTTCATCAGGAAGTCAAAATTTCACAGCTGCACTTTTGGTTTTCAAAACAGGTAGTCACTTTCTCCCAACCTTTTCTGAATGTGATTAATAGTCTAATAGAAGTTTAAAAGGTAGGAGGGGGGACACTTTGCCCATGGACAGCACAGTATTTCAAAATAGATCAGAGAAGTTTGGGGAAATAAGAGAGGGGAAGAATAAGGCTTGATCCTGCAGCCAGAAAGAAAATGGAAAATGGAATCATACCCACACCACTCCAGACTGTCACTGCTGGGACTGCACCTGTACATTGGTGGCTTCAGTGATTTGAGAAGTGCCCCACCTGATTCTCTGAACACTCTAAAAGAGTCAGACAAGTTTCTCAGTAAATTTTCCTTACTGGCTCAACCCTAGGCTTCCCACCACAGCAGAGTCCCAGACACCTGGCTCCTTTAATTCATTTAACCATGATCAGCAACACAATAGCTGATCATAGTTAAATAGCTTGAGCTGGTATCTCCAGGGAGGCACCCACAACAAAGTCACCCCTGAACTTTTATACCCTCACAGTCTGCACATCTGCTCCAACAGTGATTTTGTGTCTGGGGTCTTCTGCTGTTCACTGGCTCTTGCAGAGCCTCTTGGTGGTCAACAGCTTCTCCCTGGTCAGTGCTCCAGGTGCCCATGCCCCTTCTGCAAAGGGTCACCCCTGATTCCCAACTCTTTGCCTGGAGCTCCAGCCATTTCCCATCACCCATTGCACAACCTAGAGCTCACACTGCAGCTGCACACCCAGCTACCTGCTAACTAGGTGTGTTAATCAGCAAGGTTCAAGTCCCACTCAGAAGCAATTTCACAGAAGGCATGCTTACTTTTACAATACTGTGCAGTTGCATGTGAGCTCTGTGTCCCTGGCTAGGAAAGATTTGGTACTTAGAAAAACTCCTCTTTTTACTTGCAAGATTGACTATAAAAAGTAAGTGTTGGCTTCTCAGCTTGCTGTATGAGTCATATTCTGATTTGTTTCCACATTAGCAGAGCACTAAAGCCACATCTTCTCCACTTCCAGAGCTGGAAACACTTAGCAAATGTTCTGAGCTCATCAAACCTTGTAAGGAGATTGTCTTGGAATAAAAACACATCCTCTCATCATAAATCAATAGGACAGAGACCACAAGAGCTAACACTCTATGAAAACTTTAGGATGAGACTAAAGGCATTGGCAGTCTGTTCCAAGAGACAGCTGCTTGACTGGTTCCTTTCTGTTGTCTTCCCAGTCACTCCACATTCTCAAACCTATTTATGCCAAATCCAAGAGTTATGAAATACTGGAACTAAGGTACCATGTTCCTTCAGTCACAGCCTCTTCATTAAACTTAAAAAAGAAAATCAAGTATTTTGTTCAAATACTTAAAATGCCTGTGTCATGTAATGCAATTGTGGTTACAATTACAAATGGTTATAGCAGTTCTCCAATCTCTCCACCCTCATTAACAAAGATGAAAGTTAAGAACAGCTGGAATCCGTGTGACTCATTTGCTGCTGGCGATCTCGAGTGGTGCAGTCCCATTTAGAAAGCTATTGAAAATATGAACTTCCCAGAATAATCATAGCATCAGCACAAACTTCCTAAATGTGTTCCTGTGAAGAGAAACTAACAGACTGCTTCAAAGCACTATATGATCCCACACAGAATCATTTTAAACCACCTAGTCTCCAGTCCATATGGTGTTATGTTTAATAAGATGATGAGAAGCAGACCATAGAACCATTATCTACTTCTGGCATAATCTAATTAGGGGTAAAGGTTTGTGTGCAGTATCCACAAACCTGTCTATAAACTCATAAGGTACTTCAGTCAGCAACTGAATGAGTCAAATCACATCTGTTCTTGGGAAGTTTTATTCTTACATACTCAGCAACTATGGAAAAAGAAGCTAAAACTCTGATATTTGTTTAATAATGGAAATTAGCAGCAGTAGTTAATACTACTATGTTCCGTGACACTCCTTACCATTCTAACAACCCTAGATTAAACTCTTTTAAAATTCCATAGTTATTAGATATTCTTTTTAACTCATCAATTGAAAACAAAAAGCCTAGAATAAATTAATTTTATCTTTGACGGCTTTAAGTATTTCTTTTCTCTTTTATTGTGCAGAAGCTACACTGATTTTTTTTTATTTCTATGGTTCTTAAATCACTAACAGAACTTCTCAAGCAATCAATTCATATAGATATACAGTCATATATTATATAGTTATCACTGAAAGTGTTGTCATTTAACAGCAATGTAATGCTTGTAGTATTCACTAACTGATCTTGGCTTCCTACAAAAGTATGTAACATTTCATAACATTTATTTCTGGAGTGATACATTTAGCAAGTATTTATTTATTTATTTATTTACTTACTTACTTACTTACTTATCTATTATAAGACCTTTCCTGGGTCGAGAAAGAGAATTCTTTCTCCATTGTGGAAGTATTTTGTCTTCTGAAGATAAAAGACTGCAACTACCACAGTTTGGGATGCCTTTTACAATTTCAGTCATCACTTTTCAGCCCTCTTCCTATCTAGACCAGATGTGTCTGGAGAAACCAGATCTCTGCCTGTGTAATGGGTGTATGTTTAACCTGTTTTATCTCACAATTTGAATTGTGTGTTACAGAAGCTCTACAGCAGGAACCATTCAATGCAGCAGAGGACAAGGCTCTCAAGAAACTGGGAAAGTGTAGTGGTAGCCCAAGCTGAGCTGGCTTTGCAACCCTAAAACTCCACAAGATGCACAATGCCTCCTGTCCTGAGCAACCACCACAACAGATGGAGACCAAGCCATGGGCTAAATGAAGCCAATGGACGTTTATGGACATTTAATGAAGGTGGTTCACAAAGTAAGGGAAGAGTATAGGAATATAATATAAAGGATGGGAAAAGGGTGATGGCTGATGAGTATCTGTTGGATTGTGGAGGACCTGAACATGATGCAAATTATACAGAACAGAAGGTGGAGATTGTCTGGGTGTGAGAGAGTTAATCTTCATCACAGCAGTTCGTAAGGTGCTGTGTTTAGGTTTTGTTACTAAAACAGGCTTGACAGCAGACAAGGGTCAGTGTTTTCTCTGCTCCTCAGGTTGCCACCTTACCCTCCCTTGGACAAGAAGTTGGCAGTGGACACGGCTGGGACAGTGATGTGCATTGACCACAGCAATACTCTGGACTACATAATAATGTAGTCTGCAATAAAAGCTCAGGGAAAAGGGGAGGAAGCAACAATACTCATGCTTATGGCCTTTGTTCTCCACTTCCCAAGCAGCCATCACATCTGTTGTCCAATAAGTGGCTGAACTTCTGCCTGCCAATGGGAAGTAGTGAATAAATCCCCTATTTGCATTCCTGGTGCACACAGGCTTGCTCCACCTCTCATTCAATGCATGAGTGCTTTTGTCTTCCTTCTAATTTTTCCCATGGGTGAGTGAGCAGCAGTGAAGGTACTTAGGTTCTGACCATGCTCAAGAACATCCAGAAAATTCAGAATCAGAGTCATATATTGTCATGGCACCAGCCAGATCCCAAGGAATGAAATCCAAATGAACCAACTCAGAAAGGCTCATGATTTATTCCATCTTATAATGATCTTTGCTAGGATGCCCAGTAAGGCTTTTGCATGCATTGGCACTTCGAGAAGATCAGTGGGATTCCTGTCTGGATTTTTCAGGTCATGTTTTCTCTATTACTTCTGTCTTCAAGATATTTTCAAAATCTGGCTTCTCTAAAGACTCTTGGACCTCTGTGCTTGACCCCACCTCTGTCAAAAGGAGAGATGAGCACTGAAAGAGCGGTGTTTTGAGGGAAAACCAGGTAAGACTGGGAAAGATATGTAGCCTAACATAAGCCTAGCCTTATTTATGCTGTTATTCCACACTTTACTTCACTTTCTTAGTTAACAAGAAAACTCCCAACAAACAAAAACAAGCGCAGACAAAACAAAAGAAAGCCACCTGCAGTTTAAAAAGTCCTTTTGGAAAACCTGAAGGAGGGATATGTGGTTGTGCACAGAGCAGGAACCAGGCAGTTTTGTCTTCATTTGGAGAGAAGATTGTCATCTGTCCAGGGGAAATTCTTTCTCGGGGCTCCTTTGAGATCTTTAATCTGGGGGCCTAGCTTTCATGTTTTACAATTTCACAGCACAGAACAGCATAATTATAATTACAATGCATGGCATGGCATACCTCACTCAAGCAATGAGACATGACAAGCCATAAATTTTTGTGGGATTATTAGCACACCGTGAACAAAGTGACAACATGAAAGGCCAAAGGTCAAAGGCAGAATCACTTTAATCTCTTGGAAAGTATCGTAATTACCCTGAAGTGCATTTCCTGTTCTGTCTCATATTGCCGTGAAACAGAATGGGTTCAAGCAAACAAAGTTCAAGTATTTAATGGCCATCAAAAATGCTGCACCTCACCTCCCCAGCTTCCAGAAAAGAAGCACTCTTTTACTACCACTCTCCCAAGCTAAATCACAGCTTGTGTTACATACATAGTTTACTCAACAAAAGGTTCATATTCTTAAAGACAAAGTTATATATATGGTTGAGTATCTGTTTTTCTTACTTTACCAGTATGAAATATCCTAAAGTAGCCTCTTCTGGTGCTAGACTTAAAATATTTTTGTCATCAGTTAATATAGGAGAAAAAAGCTACATGCAACAGACTGTGGACTGATAATTAGTCATATTAGCAGTACAATATATATCTTTGAAGAATTAGTTCAGTATTTAGCTGGAGCATATGATACAACATGGCAAGAAAAATCCATAAATACCTTCCAGTGTCAGTATTGCCATACAAAATGTTGCATTACCATCAGCATTACAATTACTTCACCTTATGCTGTGACCATTCAGACCTCCACTGCAGCATCAGCTCTAAGACACAATTCTGTCCTTAATTACGGAACAGGAACCTGTGCTTCCTTACAAGAATTGAGAGACATCAAATAACAATGTAAAGTGCGATCAGATTAATTTCTGCAGACAGCAGTGCAGCTTGGTCACTAGTCTGGCAGAATACATCAGATTTTTAAATCTGAATCTAAACTTTGTAAGTGATTAAGATTTCTTACTTTGCTGTCTCCATATTTTTATGCAATCCAAATACCTAATTCTTCTGACAGCTATTTATGATATTATTATATACATACACTTACATTTTAGACATGTTCATGCCCCCTGTAAAACAATGCAGTGCAAGAACTTCCATTTTTTTGAATATGAGAAAACGTCGTTTTTATGTGTGATCAACATATATGTTTTGAAGGTTTTTAGAAATGTTTAGCCCTATTCAAGGAGGGCAAGATGGAAGGAAATTGTCTTCAAAAGACAGAAGTGAATATTCTCTGAGGAACTCTATTAGCCAAAGGCAAGAGGTTTGAACCTTCAAACCTTGTGCTTTGCCCAAAGGATGAAGCTAATCAAAACAGGTTTTGCACAGGTACATTTAAGTGTTAGATGTAGTCTAAAACATGTCTCATAGTAGCAGGGTGATTATGTTACTTACTCCTGGAGAATGCACAGGCTCCTCTGGCATAAAATCATCCAGAGTACCTCTCAATTCTTATGAGTTCAGCAGAGTGCAAGAAGAGTGTAATGTAATTGCTAATTAATTTAGTGTAAAAATCTTAGATAAAAAACACTTTACTGCCAGTCTGTTAAATTTGGCAGCCTGATGTGTCAAAACTGAAGCCAGCTGTGCTGTCTCCTTGCAAGCTGTAAATTACTGATATACTCTCTGCATCCTGGAGATGAATAATGCATTCACATGCTATATTTCTCCTGGTGAAAATTGCCAGGTACTGCTTATAGCTTAAAATGTTGTTTTTCTTGTCACTCTTCAATGTCTGTTCTTCATTCACAGCTTGACTGTCATGCTACTCCTTTAAATACCACTCCTAGTGCCATTTTGAGCAGAAAAGAAAGCAAGAAAAAAACCAAATAAACAAAAACCAAGAAAACCAAATAGGTTGATAAGCAAAGAAACAAAAAAGATTTCCTAGGAAAATTGACCCAGCATGTCCTGCATGTTCTGGGAATTGGAAAATTGGCAAACTCTGACTGAGGAATCAGACCTAGGCAGCTACTCATGCTCTTGTTGAATTTGCACAAGGGCAAGTAATGGAATTACACTGGATACTCTCCATTATTAAATGTCAACTTTGGCTGCCTTTGAACCTACAGTTTTGGCTAACCCACCTCATTGCCATGAACAACCCTGTGACCACCCTGGACCTGTGCTATGTTGAGTTACAGTCCTGCTACACCAGCTGGCTCATCAACATGGCAAAAGACACTAGTGTCCACTGAGATGTTTGCCCTCAGAGACAGGTTTGCCAAAATAATATAAGGCAGCTAAAACACCTCCTCAATTCTCTAAACATTATGAGTGATTCCACAATGGATGAAAAGTGACTGGAGATGCTGTTTTTTGATAAACACTCCTTATGAACCTGGAACAGTACATTTATACCACTGACAACTCATCTTCAGAAAAAAAAAATTGTTTTCTGTCTGGTGGCATATTGAGGCAGGAAGTTTTGCCACACTGAAGGAACTGGAGGAATCCTTCCATTTTGAATAGTGCAGGAGAATGGGTCACAGGGAATGTTATGTAAGTAGCTGTGAAGGTCAGGTAAAGTTTTGCCCAAGCAACCTTCTTTGTTGCTTATGCTGGCTACCACTGTGCCACACAGTTTGTTTGCAACTGATGGGCCAGTGACAAATTTTTACATATTGCTCTGACACACATACTCCCACAAAAATTAATTTATTCTGGGAGGGTGGTAAAAAACTGTTTTTCTTCTTCTCACTTACTTAATTGGATTTCAGTTACTCTAAGATGAGAAAATATTTTTAGAACCAGTCTGTTAAGATTTGTCAGGAGAGGATGAACCAGTCATTTAAAGCTGCAGTACAATACATCCATGCACAGAAACTGAGAAAGACAGCAGGGATCTCTGCCGGAACAGCAGGAGGCAAGAAAGATAACACCCAGGATATATCCAGTCCACCTGCTTTAGATACTACAAATCCAGAAAAGCTTAAATTTTAAAGGAATTGTCCTCTAGAAGGCAGGTTGCTTTGCACATGGTAGCATGGACAGTTCAAGAGCACAAGGATGACATGTATTTCCTTAAACATCACTATTTTACACTACTTCCAAATATTGTCCCCTTCCCAGATTAAGTGGGGTAACTTTCACTAGTTTTGGAGATGATTATTCAGAGTGATGACATTTACACCATGATTAGCCATAAGGAAGCAAGTTCTCTTTCTTATGCACTGATGTGCAAGACCTCGCCTACAATACGTGGTGAAAGGATGATGGCACCTCTT
The DNA here is from genome assembly GCA_017589585.1 of Phylloscopus whistleri. Taxonomy (NCBI): domain Eukaryota; kingdom Metazoa; phylum Chordata; class Aves; order Passeriformes; family Phylloscopidae; genus Phylloscopus; species Phylloscopus whistleri. The sequence goes on from JADMLD010001380.1 coordinate 115,220, forward strand.
GGGTCAATTTTTGTTTCTTAAAAGCTACCACTAAAGTGGAGATGAGTGGGATAAATCGTTGTAGGATACCCATGACCCCATCCTTGGAAACATTTCCAGTCAGATTGGATGAGACTCTGGGCAGCCTGGTCATGTCAATGCTCAGAGCAAGTGGGTTAGTGGTACCTCCCAACTCCAAACTAAACTATGATTCACTGATATCTGCACAGCACTGGACATCCACCAGTTTTGCATTCCATTCACTGTCATAGGGTTGTGGTGGCTCCTGGGCCAGCCACAGAGGAGGTCACCCTCCCTTGGAGGATTGACAGCATGTAAGCTGTTCCTCAGCTTCAAGCTCTCCTTCAGGGAGTCTCTCTAAGAGTCTCTTTTGCTCCTGGTGAGCAAGAAATGTCACAATCCTGTGAGCCCTTGCAGGTATGCTAATCCTTTGTTCGTGATTTGCCATTAGCCCAGTTGCTGGTTTTTGCCTGATTGGACAATTTTGGATCCCTTCTATGATTAGTTGTTTCCTCAATTCTTTCCCTCGTTGGCCCAAGTTGTTGACCCCACCCACTTCAAACCCTATAAAACCCCATGTTTCTGAGACTTCAGGGTCTTTCAGTCCCTGGTTCCTGTTCTAATAAAGAAGCCCTTGATACTGGAAGATCGTCTCCTGCTGCTTCTATTGTGCGTTGCCTGAGAAGAGCTTTGCTGCTTGGCTGCTCCTGCAGCCCTCACAACTGAGCTGTATCACTGTGGTGTGCCTGTGTGTCTGACATTGAATGTCTTTTTAAAGATGGGAAGGTCGTGGCATCCAGAAGCGCCTGTGGTCTGCAACACAGGCTCTTAGGATTTTCAGGATGGCAGTTTCCCTCTTCTGTCTGTCTGTGCCATGATAAGTGCTTTCCATTCCTGGAACAGGAAAGGTCCTTATGGAGGTTCTTGAGAAGAAGATTAGAAAAAAATCTGATACTGTCTTATATGCACCTACATTTGGATAGGGAATAGATACCTAGCTGTGGGCCACATCAACAAAGTTTGGCTACAGCCATTTCAAATCTCAGCACAGCAAAAATTTCCTTTCCTCCCTGTAAGCCTTTGTGCCTGCACAAGCTGTCAGGGTAAAGTGGCATTCTGCTCCTCTTCTCCCCAGCATGGACTCCTGAGATAAAGAAATATCTGTCCTGAGGTATTTAAGGGACCTGGAAACCTCTGCAAACAACAGGGACATACGATAGACATCAATAGATACTTTGCATATGATCACAAAAAAAAAAAAAATTCAATCTGCTCTTTTCAAGCTGTCTGCTAAAAACCAGCAAGGATCACCCAGACAAAGATATTTTAGAGATTTTCACTGCGACCTCAAAAGAGAGCTAGATTTCTGATATGGTAGAACTGTGAATGAATAATTCCCGCTCTAAAAGAATTACTTATTCTGGAGACCACATGGTAAGGCATGAAAGAGTTTTGGCAGTTTATTCATCAGTTCTACCAATAAAACAAAATAATGTTTCACAGAAAGACAACACTCATTTCTCTTAGCATTTAGGTTGGTTTTTCTTACTGACTCTCTAGCTATCAGATACCTGAAATTCTGTCAGAACAGTTACAAATCTAAATATTAAGACACACTGTTCACTATTTAGAAAAAAATGAAAGTGTTAAATTTATGATTAAAATAAATCTAATAACCAATAAAAATCACAGAGAGAAGAAAGCTAAAGGCAACACACGGCATGTAGCTCAGGGAATTAATAAAACCCCAAACAAATGTGTTTATAGCTGTGAAATTTTAAAATGATACAATATGTGTGTGTCACACTCAAGCTGTGGCACTCGTGCTAATGGCAATTACCAGACCTTGATGATCATCAGTCCTTCCTAAGAAAAAGGAAGTATGCTTGAAATTGTTTGATGAGGATTCACTTAACTGTCAACAAATTATTTCCACCAGAGAATATTATTTTGGGGAATGAAAGCACACATTTGGAATGACAGAATCACAGAATGGTTTGGGTTGGAAGGAACCTTAAAAATCATCAAGTTCCAACTCCCTGCTACAGGCAGGGACAGCTTCCACTAGACCAGGCTGCTCAGAGCCCAGTCTGGCCCTGAACAATTCCAGAGGTGGAGCATTTACCGTTTCTCTGGGAAACTTGTGCCAGTTTCTCACTACTTTCACAGTCAAGAATTTCTTCCTGATATAGAATCTAAAACTGTCTTCTTCCAGTACTTTATTTCAGTTAGAAGTTGTTTTTCAGAGTTTTTGGAAACTCATTTTCAAAAGGTATGAAGTGCAAAGAAGACATGGGCTGGAATCCTCAGAGAAAGTAGGAACAGTTTTTTTAAAATCACGGGACCAAACAGAAAGAAAGTGAGGCCTCTGGGCATTGATTTGAAGAAACATAGTAGTTCTCAGCTCTGGCCTTACACCAGTGTCTTTGGTGTTGCTGTCAATGTGGGTAGTCTTTCCCAGAGTCATTTTTTTTTTCTCTTATAGGTATTGTGAGACACCTGCATTCAATAAAATCATGAGTTGTAGCATTGCCTTCTCTGGCTATTGTAGTGACAGTTTTTACAGAGATTTTAAAAAGAGATATCCCTGTTACCCAGTGGAAACTGAAGAAAAGAAATTTAAATAATTCCTCCCCTTGTCTGCGCAGCAAACTCTTACTGCAGAGAAAGCTGCTCTGTGTCCTAGCTGAGACGAACAGTCACCCCAGTTTTAAGGCAGTTAAATGAGAAGTTGCCATGAGTTAAACCAAAACTAGGGACAACAGTAAGCAATAGTCATGGCAGAGAAGAGTTGATACTGAGAAAATAATACCCCCAGTGAGTAAACCAGGATTAGAAAAAAGCCCCTGAAATGAGAGCTTGGTCATAACCCCTCTATTGCCTAACCCATCAAATATTCCTTGTTTATCCCCAGATAGATGACATTCCATTTTTCCTTTAAACTGTAAAAAAGTCAGTGTCCCTACACAGCAGATGGCAAATACTACTCCATTATGTTTTCTCACACATTGTGGGATATTTTGGCCGTGCTTTAGCTTACAGGATTTGGTAGACCACCAGGAAAAAAAATCACATTAAGACTTTCATTTTTTTACCATTGGTTTCACAAGATCAGAATCTCCAGACTAAGTTATCAGAAAATTTTTCGACAGAGAAAAGATACAAATCCACAGGCATCCAAGGAAAGGTATTCAGTGCAAACCTAGATGAATGAAAAATGCAGAAGACTTGTTAAATTGTGTAATCACTTGCGTGATGCTGAATTTTTCCAACTACTTCCAGGAAAGGTGTAGAGAAGGCAGAGCCAGACCCACCCCAGCTGGGCTGGTCACCATGAAAGTGGTCAAACACCAGCACAGGAGCCCAGAGAGTTTGAAAAAGTTTCCAGCCTTACAGGTATTTGAACCCAGCACCCAAAGCAACCTGAATGAGATGGTCCTGTTCCAAAAGGCACCTTTGGGCCACAAAAGGTATCAGAGACCTCCAGGAGTCCTCTTCAACCTGCATCATTTGATTGATTCTGCCTCTTACATTCAATTAATACATGCAACCATCAATCCAATTCTTTTTTTTTTTTTTTTTTTATCATAACACTCATTTTAAGCACAGGAATTTTGCCTTAGCAACATTCAGTGAAATAACTCCCTTAAGAAGAGCCAGTTCCTCCTCCATTGTTGTCTTATTTTATGGAAAGAATCAGTCCACTAGGAAACACCTTCAAAAGGTCCAATTTTTTTTTTTTTTTTTAATCCTGTATTTTCAAAGATCTTTTCTCAGGTAAATCTATGTTGGCAGATTTTTTGAGGGAATGGTAATTTTTCCAAACACCTTTAGCTAACAAGCTGCTGACACGGAATCAACATTCCTGAATAATTTAGTGCTGTTAAACTATTCGACCACCTGCACCTATTATTCTCCCAACATTACTCTTCAACAGCAGTGTTCATTCACCTGAGTAAGCAAAAAACCAAGCTCCCTGCTTATTCTTGTGCAAACAGACAGGATGTTTGTGCTACTCATTTTTACATATGCTGCTAAAATCATTACTATGTTTCATTTCCTGGCTGTGACATCAGTATCACAGCATGCATTCCTGTGAATAAAATGCTCGGACCACACAGCAGGAGACAGAACTGTGTGCTGAATTACTGAGAGTACATCATCTTTTGTCATGATATCTGACTCTGCAAAGCAGTCTGAAATAGGCCAAGGTACCCATTTGTCCTAAAAAACTGCTTCTATCCAAGTTTCATAAAAACAGTTTTGGACAGATAATCAGAACCATTACAAACCCTGAATCACCAGAATGTGCTGTGCAGAAAGTCTTTGACAGTACTGATACAGAAATTCTCCCTTCTCCAAAGCCCACTTCTCCCTTAGCCTGACTTTCAGGGGTCACAGCTCTGCCACCCGTTTTCTCTGTGACCTTAAAGAAGTGTTTGCTTCTCCTGCTGTCTACACCCTCAATCTCCCAATACCAAGAGACACATCCCCTGACCTGCTGGCTTTGGGGTGGGCTGCTATAAATCAGTAACCAGCAACCCTCCTCTGTCCATCAGCTTTGGAGATCTTTTGCAAACTGTCCATTTTATCCTGGAGGATGCAATTTCAATGGTTTAATAGAGAAGCAGTTTTGGCAGGACACAGGCCTATACCAACTCCCCCAGTATGGCCTCCCAAAGGAGGGTTGCTTCCAACCTTGAACTGCATCTTTTTGTCTCTTTGACTCATTAACAGGCCCCAACAAAACTAAAGTGAACTTTTCACCATATAGTTAGCAGCATGTGAGGACGAAGTCAAGCTTCACATGTTAACACTTCACAAATGACAGCCTTCTTTAGGGAAAATCAATCAATCTACAACATTTCTCACCCTGTCTGCCTTCTGCAGATCATTCAGGAGCTTGGGAGTTGAATATGAAATTTTCTCTTGATGTTTTGAAGAACGAAGCTACATATATACAGAAAATACCACTGTCATACCATTCAAAAGTCATTGAATAAAGTGAGAATGCTCCTGATTTGAGACAAGTCTCAGGTTCTTTGTTTATACTGGCAGATATTTCATTGAGACCTCTTGAATGGTGTGAGAATGCTCAGGCAGAGGTGTCACTTTTGACAACTGTATATTTGTTTAGAATCTGATTAAAAAGAGGTCCTTCAATTAAAAACTTTAGATGGAAAGGCAGTTTCCCCCCCATTGTACTTCACTATCCTTTTTTCATCTGCCTATAGCATACACCTCCTAGTTATTGTCTCACCGTAGATTGTCCTGTACTGGAGATAAGGTATGTGGTGAATGATAATTCATGTTTCCATAATGTTGTTGTGGTGAATGATAGTTTATGCTTTTCATAATGTTGGTGTCATAATAGACAGAAAATAAAATGTACTCTTCTAAGAAAGCCAAAAAGCGCACCCACCCACCCACCCCCCCAAGCAGGGTATAGGGTTTGAAAATTTCACAAGGGACTTTCCTCGTCTCTCCAAGAAGGAATCAAAAGAATTACAATACCAATAGAAGGTGGAGAACAACCTGGACGAGGATGCTCAGCACCCAATAAGGACTAATGGCTCTGAGATGGTGTCTTATCTGGGACATTAAGAGTACTCAGGAACCTTCTGCACCCAGGAAATCCATTCAGAAAACTGGACCCTGCTTTCAAAATTTCATCAACAACAACACTGAGGGACAAAAGAACTTATAGAAATCTCGTAAGCCCAGCCAGAAAAAATATAAAACAGCTGACTTGGGCTCGGGTCGATGTGAAACCGAGGGGAGCGTAACGAGATAGAGGTTACACTCGTGGTTTCACCCAGTGCTGGCACTGTTTCCTTGGTTGGTGGCTTTGTCGATTGCTCTGTCCGAAACTTTCGTTGGCAAATAAATCGTTTCAATGGAGTTGGCTCTCGAAATTTATAAGAAGGTACATTGTTTTTGGAAGAAAAGTTGTTTGCTATTAATCAGTTCTTTACTTCTTGCTAAGGTACTTGACTGCTGACCAGTCCCCACCACACTGTGACATTGCTCTTGGATCCCTTAGTGCTCTAATCATCAGTACCTTTCACTGCAGGCAGCAATTTAACATAAAAATGTTTCATTCTTCTCCGACACTAAAATACGCTCTCACTTTCCCATGTCCACTCTGAAGAAGTTTTATTCAGTCAGTCTTTTTTTCTGTGAATGCAGAGTGACATTACCACTGCCTGGCTGCTCATACTCACCACAAAATAACCAGAGTGAAGTCCTCCTGCCTCACCTGCACTGGTACGAATACCATAAAAGCAGAGAGCTATGGCAAATCGTGAACTTAGTTTCTTTGCAGCAGCTTGTATCCCTCACCTACCATTGCTTGGTCTTTGAAAAGTTCTTACAACACAGTCTCAGTTCTGACCTGATGGGAGTGACCGAGTCCTCCCTGATTTGAGAGAAACATCCTAGGTTTTCATGTGGGTGGAGGTGAAGTGCAGGGTAGGGAGGTGGTTCACCTCACCCTCCCTCCACAGCAAGGAGGGAGAGAAATGTCTGGTACAGGCAGAACAGCTCCTCAGCACACGAAAGACTCACCAGAGGAATGACCACCGTCATGAATGCTTAAATGAATCCTCTTCATCTCAGCCATGGTAGTCTCTGAGCTAACTAAATATTTTCTACTTCAGTGCACTGTTGGAATAATTAATTTTCTTCACAGGGCTACTATAGGCTGTGTTGGAATTTGTGCAGAAAACAGTGTTGATAACACAGGGATGTTTTCATTCTGCTGAGCAGGACTTGCACTGAACAAAGGCCTTTTCTTCTCCTCAATCTACTCCACCAGCAAGCATATATGCAACCAGCTGTATAAGTTACTCAGAGGCCAAACACTGGTTGTAAAACCTTACATGCAGCGATATTTAGCTTGACACAGTTTCATGTTGTGTGAAGGGCACAAAGCAGGTTGTGAGAGAGATTCCTCATAATATCAGGTATGCCACACAACCCTGAAAAACGGAACACAGATAAATATTAAAGGTCAAGAAAAACATCCCAAATCTTCACTTTCCATGCAAAAACATGATAGGGGTTGAAAGTACAAAAGCCCCCTGCTAAAGTCCTGGAAACTTGCCTTTTACTCACAGACAAGGAAATAAGCAATTTATTTTTAAATCTGTAATCTTTAGCATGTTTAGGTTTCTTCTGGGACCTCACATAGTGTTAATAAAATCTTTCTCTATTCTGGACAAAATGTCATAAATGTGTATGTATTCCAACAGACAAGAAGTTTATCTTGTCCAGAACAAGAGCCACCACCTTAGATAAAAGCTGTAATGTAGAAAAGAAAAAAGTTCCAAATTTGCATTAAATTCCCCTTAAAGAAGTTCAACGTTATAACTCAGTCTAGGCCTGCGGTATTTACAGTGTATCAAAATTAATTACATACTTCAGAGAAATTTTGCATGAGCCAGTGACTTGTCTCCTTTGGAAGTATATTTAAACATTCAGATGCACTGAAGAATAACATTATTAAACATGCTGCAGAGAATATTAAAAATGGGGTGCTGACAAAAGTTTGTTTAGTTTGCACAGAAAATTCTGAGTCCTGCTCATGATCATTGCTATTTTTTCAGTCTGAATTGCACAAGGAAACATAAACTTGTTGGAGCAAGTCCAAAGGAGTCTGTAAAGATGCTGAGAAGGCTGGAAACAGGCTGAGAGAGTTGGGGTTGTTCAGTCTGGAAAAGAGAAGGCTCCAGAGAGACGTTAGAGACCCTTCCAATACCTAAAGGGGCTCCATGACAGCTGGAGAGGGATCTGTAGGACAAGGGCATGTTAGGAAGAGGGGTGATGCCTTCAAACTGAGAGGAGGCAGGTTTAGATTAAATATGAGGAAGAAATTCTTGACTGTGAGGATGGTAAGGCCCTGGAACACATTGCCCAGAGAAGTTGTGGCTGTCCCATCTCTGGAAACATCCAAGGCCGGGTTGGTTGTTGCCCTAAACAATCCGGTCTAGCAGAAGTTGTCCCTGCCCAAGGCAGTGGGATTGGAACTCAATGATTTTCAAGGACTGTTCCAGCTCAAATGGATTTATATTTTTATGATTCTCTGATTATCTGCTAAAGGAACACTGTGGCCTCTGCTACTGACCAGAGTGCATTAACAGTAGCTTTTTCCTTTTCTGTCATACTTTCTACCTCCTAAAGATAATCCCCAGCACAATTTGAGATACTGTCCAGGGCACTTCATACTCATCATCCTTTCTCAGGAGACTGACAACCCTCAGACATGAAATCTCAATCATAAATCCAAAGCAATGTCATCAAACATAGTAGGCAGATTTTCAAGAAACAGAAATCAATACAACTCTGTTGAAATTCTTGAAACTGTGCCAACAAATTAAGTAAAAAGTGAAGGACCTGATCCACAGGCCAAATGCAATCATATTTTTTAATCTCTTTCAAGGGGTAGAATGTGGAGGTCAGCCCTGAGAGATGTTATCTGTGTTTTAAAGATGTCCATTTCTTTGCATCACTTGCATTCCCTACATTTCCTAACATTTCCCTCGACATCACACAGCCCCTTTCTATCAAAAATCCTCATGTCTTTTACATTGGTTCTCTAAAGCTTCACAAACAGTGACAGACTTTTGCAGAACACTGTTGGAGGTGATTTTTGAGAAGCTACCACAAAAGTGTGTTGCCTCATGGTTTGGTTGATGAAGTACATATTCCTCTGTTAATCAGGCATGGGTTTGTGGAGATAAGATATGTGCAGACCTGAGCATACTGACAAGAGATTTCTGCTGCAGTTATACACATTCAGATATGGGATTTTTGATTGCCTGTACTCCTCCATCTCCACCAGCTGGAGCTGTACTGTATACCAGATGACCGTGTGTGATGGAGTGTCTGTGTATTACATCCTCCACGCAAAAATACTGCTTCTACATTTGCTAAAAAAATACCTGGATCTGTTTTCTCCTCAATTTCACACAGCTAGAATATAAATCTCAGACCCAGGACAACACATTGTGAGCCATTAATAGAACACAGAAAGTGACAGAACTCTAAAATAGAGTTTTGGCTTATGAAAAACCACAGTGTAGGAATGAAATTTAAAATGTAAACATGCTTCAGAATGCATTTGATACAGTACACGGCAGAAGGACAGAGGTTTGAGGTTTTCAAAACATTATGTTTAGGGCATCAATGCTTCCAGACCTCCAGCACTGAAACCTGAGATGCCAAGAAGCCACATGAACATCAAAATTTTCGGCAACTGCGCAATAAAGACAGGTTAGTATAGGTCTTTCACAGCTTTACACCTGAAACTGATGGTGTGAGTTCATGTGGTGTTAACAACTCACCAGCACATGCTAGAAAAGGCAGACATAAAATGCAAGATGTCTATGTAATAGAAGTCTGAGGGACTGTTCCTAGGATATGCATCATGGGGCCCACATGAATTGTCTTCCTGGAAGATAGAATCATAGAATGGTTAAGGTTGGAAAAGACTTCCATATTCATTGGGCTAATGCAGTGCTGCCTTATTAACCACTAAACCATGTCCCCTGGTGCCCGATCCACACACCTTTGGAACCCTTCCAGAGACAGTGATTCCATGGGCAGTCTACTCAAATGCCTGACCACACATTCAGTGAAGAATTTTTTTCCTAATATCGATACTAAACCTCCTTTGATGCAACTCAAGGCCATTTCCTCTTGTCCTTTCACCCTGCAGTGGATTAGACAGATTACAGGATCCAGGTCTTGCATACTACTACTGTGGGGCATTTTGGAAAGACAGATGAAGTGAAAACCCTGTAGTGAGATCATGATGAAGAAGAGATATATACCTGTACTGTTGCAGATCCCTAAGCCTTGGGTGTGCATTTAAATGTTTTCTCCTGCTGATACCTTGGTCTAACAAAAAGGGAAGATAATCCCCTCCTCATTCTGAGGAGATTAAAGTAAGAACAGAGAACACACTTTGCCCTTTAGTCATGTCAGCCGTTATCACTTGTGTGAAGATTGTGCTCCAAACTATCTCATCAGAATCTGCTTTTAATTACCTAGTGATTTGTTTTGCAATGTAGCAGTCTATGTTCTGTTCAACAGCTGATTTTTGCTCTGCAATAATTTGCATGATAAGAAATCTTCAAGGTGAACAAAATCAGGAAGAAATGTTAAAATAGCTTAGAATATTAATTTGAAAGTAAAATAAATAAGTAAACAACACATTTCTCACAGTTTTGTCTTAGTAGTGTGTAGACACATTTTTTGCCTTGTACTTGCAGGCTGACAGCATCTATGCAATATTTTCCTCAGCAAATATTTGTTTGCGTCTTCTATACAAGCTCGTTTTATATAGTACACACCCAAAAGGCATGCATAAACTCACATCTATAAAAAACCTTGGTTTTCATCTCCTTTTCCAATGCAAATCCTGTTTCAGATTTGTCATCACTTAACATCAGGAGAACAGAACACTCAGAATGCTGTGCATGGCACTGGTCTGTTTGTCAGTAGCAAAGTTAGCAAGTTTTAAACAGGAACTAAACAAGGAGCTTTTAGAGACAGGCTTTACTCTGGCACCAGCCTGACAAGTATCACATTGCATAACTGAACAATTTAGCCTTTTGCTTGCCAGTACTTTTTACTAAAGATTGCTCATTTGTTGCCCCTCTGTTGTTTTTTTGTTCTAGTCCTTTGGGATAGCAGGGACAGCTGGCTTCCTCCTCAGCCACACTGTTCATGTGTTTGGGTGTAAATGGGTTTCTCTGGCTTCAGAAAGGCTATCCCAGTTTTAGTCTTCACTGGAAACACAGTTGTACAGTTAGCTGTCCATGCAAAGTTCATTCTGCTCCCCACTCTAGAATACAGGGAAGCTTCTAGACATCACTCTGCAAGGAGTTTTAAGTGTTTTCTGCTCATTGCATCTGGGGTAGAGTTATTTTCTTCCCAAGGGCTGGTACAGGGCTGTGTTTTGAATTTGTGCTGAATGCAGGGTTGATGATACAGAGATGTTCTTGTTATTTCTGAGCAGGGCTTGCACAGAGCTAAGGCCTTTTCTGCTCCTCCTGCAGCCACCTGGGGAGGCACCTGGGAGTACCTGGGAGTTTAGGAGTGTACAGAGCCAGAACAGGTGATGCAAACTGACCAAAGGGACATTCTAGACCATATGGCATCATGCTCATTGGAGGGAACAAGAAGGAAGTGGGAGATATTCGGAGTGATGATGTCTGGCTTGTGTTTATCTTTCCAAGTCACCATTACATATAAAAGGGCCGTGCTCTGCTGGGGATGGCTGAACACCTGCCTGTCTGCAGGAAGCAAGGAATTTAATTCTTGTTTTGCTCATCTTGTGTGCATGGGTTTTGCTTTCCCTATTAAGCTGTCTGTATCTCAACCCATGGGTTGTCCAGCTTTTAGCCATTTGATTCTTTTCCTTAATTCCTCTGGCGGGGGAGTGAGTGGGCCTCTATGTGGGTCTGGACTGTTGGCTGGCGTTAAACCACAACACCTCCTCAAACTGTTTTCAACAAGTCCATCAGTGTCACCCACAGCTTAATCCCACCTGCTTCACATTCACTTTTTGAGTTGGTTTAGTTTCCATTTGATGCAATTTTTACTCAGATTCTGACACGCTGGCTGCAGCTGACCTCAATGTCATTCACAGGTTTGTGCCATTCCTTCCAATAACACAAGTAAAGATCTCACCTGATCACTCATACTTTTTAAGCATACCCTCATTTCATCCTGTGTAGCATCGTGTTGTTACAACATTCATTGTGTCCAGAGAGGTTACAGCTGCCAGCAGGGGAACACACCAGATGAGTCTCTGTTTTGTTAAGCTCAAGAATCCATTTGTTTCCCCCACAGCCAGGGAGGGGGATGAAGACAAAAAGACCCAGCAAAGGCGGGGTCATGTGATTTTATAGGGCATACCGGGGTGGAGTTTTGGGGTTTGGGTCGAGGAAGGGGTTAACACAAAGAGGGGTTACATCAGGTTCCTACCTCAGAATGGGAGCACTCTACAACACCCCATTTTTAAATTGGTTAGAAGGCCTGATTTTAAATTGGTTAACAACGTTATTGTTGAGTAACTCACAAGAAAGGGATTCTTGGGAATATGACTTAATAGTTTGCAAAACTAAAATGAACATTATTAAGCTAAATTAACAAGCAATAGAAAAGCATTTGAAACTTAGTTACAAAGGATGAAGTAACAGAAACCATGACACTTAATTAACTGGATACATTTTTACTTAATTAGTTAACAGTTCAATCTCCTATGGCTTTTGATCTTCTCACCAGAAGGGGTGCAGTTCTTTGATCTCCTCTTCACAAGGGGCATAGTCCTTAGTGTTTAGTCTTGGCTTTGGTACTGGTGTTATGAGTCTTATTATGTTGGATAATCAGATGAATGTGAAACAAGGAACGGCAGAGGCAGCGGTGGTGGGGCTGACAGCAGCATGGCAGGGCCTGGCCCTCTCTCGGGGCTGACCAGCCCCACCACACTTCCTCTGCACATGGCCAGTTGCAGCAGTGCAGCAGGAAGCGGGAGGAGATAGGTGGGGGTAAGGGAAGATCCGAGACCAGAAAACAAGGGCTTTGGTAGGAAAGAGGGGATCTTAAAACCTCGTGTTAAGCACCATTTTTAGAAGGAAAGCCTGGGACGGCTCAGCCACTGCCTTCCCAGGCAGGGAACAGAGGATATGGAAAGATGGGGGTGAAGGAGGACACAGGATGGCAGGAGGATGGTAGCACTCCTGCATCACCTCTGGACAGGTTCTGACCTTGTCCTGCCTTCCGGGAAAGGGGGATAGGGATTGATAAATATGAGGACCCAATAATTGATTGCCAATTAGATAAGCCTTTATTAAAGCAAAAAGTCAAAGCAAGCAGCACGCTGCGAAAGCCGGAGAACACAAGTCTCAACTCGTGCTCCACGCACACCTTTCGGAAGTTTTCCCCACACTTTCCCATTTTTATAACTTGTTGGTTTACACACTCCCCTTGGTCCCTCCCCAGTCCATGTTTTCCCTTAGTTGAGCCTTCCAACTCTGGGAGTCTGGGGTCTTCTGCCCTCTCACGGTGGTTGGTGGATGAAGTCTCTCTTCTTCCTCGCAGCACATGCAAGGGGACTTTCCACTGTAGTCACAGGTTTCACCATATCTCCCGCTTTCTCCCTTTCTTCATGGCTTATGATACAAAGTATCCTGCAGCGAGGCCGGGCTCTCTCTGATTTTTCTGTTTTGCAGTTTCTATTTCTGCAGTTTCTGCAACTTACAGTTATTGCTTAGTATCTTCTACATATTAATTATTAACTATAACATTTAACACAAATTACCTAAATTATTAATATCATCTATAACAGTCCCCCCTTTCTTTCTTAATTAATTAATTGATAGATTGATTGATTGATTTGTGTTAATTCTCTAGACTATTAATTTGTGTAATTATATAACTTTGTTAATACTCTACTGAACCCTTGAGCACTTATACTAGTTGTGAATTCCAGCTCTGACTTAAAGCTCATCTTTATAAGTATCCTAAGGTAATTCTCCCACTTCATCATATGTCTGCTCTCTATTTATGTTTTCCTTAATTTTTTTCATTTTTACCTGGGTCTCAAATTTGATCAATGCCTCAATCGCCCTATACTCTGTGTTTTCCTCCTTTAACCTCATTATTTTAGATACTTTAGATGTTTTCCCATAGTGATTGAAGTCTCCAGTGGCTATCTCAGCATCAATTGGCATTGCCACAATCTGCATACTTTAGACCACAGAGTGAATAAGTCAGACAAAACACGGTATCAAACAAGGTAAAAACAAGAGTCCAGTAACCGAACATAATATTATAAACATAACCTTTTTCCACCAGGCCCCCCAAATATTTGATCTTACCATGTGACCTCTAAGATAGAATTCCATTTCTGAACTGGCACATGCGTTACCCTTTTAATTTCTGTAGCAAGATTCTTTATGGCTTTTCCGTGATCATCAATTTCTATACAACATTCAGACTCATTAAACCTCCCACATACTCATCCTTCTTCTGCTTACAAGTAATCCAGGGCAATCCGGTTTTGATACACAAACGCCCACATCTGTGAATATTGCTCCTCTAACATTTCAAGGGCATCTGATGTGTGATTTGAGACTCTTTCCACTACAGCCTGAAGCCTTATCAACTGGTTCAGCAAGTAAATCGGGGTTCTATAACCCCAAGTCCCATCTTGTGCCCATGTTGCTGGCCCATAATATGCTACGATTCGTTCTGCAGGCCATTCGTCTTCTCCCCGTTTCTGGTTACCTCCAGCATTTGGAAGCCAGGTTTTTAGTTCTCTCTTTTCTCAGTTTAAGGTCTTATATAAAGGTGCCCCCAGTAAATTACTCTCAGACCTTGGTAACACAAAGGAGGGTCTTATTATTCCTAAGGTACACAACCCTTTCCACTTACAAGGTAGCTCATTATAGGCTCTCTTACCACAAATCCAATAGATGTTGTTTGGTATTATCCACTTATTGTTTGTATTTCCAGGATCATTCCAAAAGGTTCTTAGGCCTTCCAAGGATTGGTAAGGAGTTGCTCCAGAATTGTTATGCCAGCACAATTTAGTCTGTTCGTTCCATTTACAGTTGGGCTGTCTGTTTAAACTCCAAAATCCGGGTGGATGGATTGGGTGCCAGGTTATCATATTGTCTGAATTTACCACCAAGGTGGTTGTACATGGTGTGTGTCCAACTACTTGGGTGAATTTTTCCCTCTCTACTAATACAACATGTCCCGATTATTTGTTCATTCAATACCCATCCTTCAGGTCGCTTTTTGTTTCAGTATGGTTCCATCTCAACAATTGTTCTGGAGCAAGACTCTCACCCACCCACGGCCATTTATCAGCTGATTTAAGTCCTCCACAAACCCAACAGTCAGATACTCCTAATTCAGTGGCAATCTCCTGCATCAAATCTACAAAAAGGTTTTTAGTAGAAGTGGGAAAATCCCAATTTCTTCCTTGCTGAAGTGATCTGCTTAATACCTTTGAATTACCCCTATTTCTGGTGTCTTGACCTGCATTAATGACTTGTTCCGGGCTCTTCACTTCTCTGTTTCTGGCAAAACAGGCAAACCTATCATATCGCATACGATTCATTCATCATCATTCCTGAGATAATTTGTCACCAGTGGCTCAGGAAGGAAAAAGCTGAACCTGTGCTCATATTTAACATTCATTGCAACCCAATATATTTTACCATTCATACTGCATGTCTTTAATTGGTGATCGTCATGACATATTGTACTAATTGAAGAGTATGCCATAAAAATTGACTCCATCTTATTCCCCACCCAACTGATTACAAATGGGAATAATGGAATTTGATTGTCCAGTTTGCCCTAGTTCATTTTCCTCAAGGGTTGTAGTGATGTTTAAACATGCTGTAATGTTTCTCCAATGACATTTAACATATCTAATACCATTATACTTACAGACTCCCCTGTTAAAGTTGGTTGGGCAGAAGTCACGATTACTCCCTGTGGGATATGTGTATAAGTTACAGGTGCCACATTTGGGGATATGTCTAGGTCTAGCACTGCGGGAATTTGGCCAACATGGCTCGGACATCCCAAGTGGCAGAGTCAGAACTCCCAGCAGTATCCCCCACTTTAGTAACCCTCTGCCTTCTCCAATGCCTCCGGGTTTGCTTTCCGGAGCGTGGACTTCCATCTTCTCGGCAGCAAGGAAAACTCTTCAGGGGTGCCTGGGAGTGACTGCCATTTTAGATGTCTCCTCTTGTACTTGTCCCACTTTTTATGTTTCACTTGTTTTGCCCAGCAAGGGACTTGGAAGCACTTTCGGCACTCTCTTATTATTTCAGCTCGGGTATCCAATTGACCTCTTACCCCTTTTTTAAGTAATTGCCACTACTCGGGGGATCTTTCTTCAAGTCTCCCTATTTGCACAGACAGGTATAATGTATATTTTGTTATCTCTAGCTCCTCTCTTCTACAGGGAGGGCACAACCCCTTAGGAGAATATCCTGCCCTACAGTGAGCCCACCACTTTTCTTTACAATATTTGCACTTGTAGCAAACAAAAGGGTAGCAGTTACAGCTAGGATTAATGCAGCCTACTTTATGTGTATCATTCATGTATCCTGTGCCTCAGATTTCCGTCAAAAGGTCTACTTCAGTTCTGTGGGCCCCGGAATCACCTCCCAGTCAGACTTCCTCTCGAGTGTAGGCATGGTGGATTTCTTAACTCTGGTAGCATGAGTCCAGCCTCTCTCAGCAGTCCTCACAGTGAGAGGCTGGTTAGGAGAACCACATATGGACCATCCCACCTAGGAGTAAGAGAAGATTCTTTCCAGGTTTTAATTAAAATAATCTCCAGGTTTTATGTCATGTATGGGGAATCCTAATGGGGTTCTTTGAGTGACCAAGCCTCTGGTTCTTAATTCAGTCAAGTGTTTTCCTAGCTCTACCATATACGGCCTTACCTGTCTGTCCTTAGACAAGGGTGCTCTACTGGCATTCCATGCTCATATGGCATTCCATATAGCATTTCAAAAGGAGATAATCTAATCCCTGCCTGTGGCATGATACGCGTATTCAACAAGGCTAAAGGCAAACACTTCAACCATGACATTTTGGTTCCCAACATTAATTTAGAGAGCTGATGTTTCAGAGTTTGATTCATCCTTTCTACTCTCCCAGAGCTTTGAGGATAATGGGAGGTATGATAATCCCAGCGAATCCACAATGCCGTTGCTAGTTGTTTTATTACCTTTGAAATAAAGTGGGTTCCTTGGTCTGAGTCAATTGCATCTATAATTCCATACCTGGGAATAATGTCTTCAAGTAAATGTTTTACCACTACTTGAGCTGTAGCTCAGGCACTTGGGAAAGCTTCTATCCACCCTGTCAGTTGGCCTACCATTACCAGCAAATATTTGTACCTTTCCGTTGGGGGCAATTTGGTAAAATCTACTTGAACCCTTTCAAAGGGTTGGCCAGCTAATGGACAATCCCCAAGAGGTACTAGTTTCCTTCTTGTTTTGTTGATGAGCTGACAAACTGCACACCCCATAACCTCTTGTTTTGTTATCTCATAGACTCCTTTACATCTGAAAAATCTTCAAAATGTTCCCCCATAGCTATTGGACCTCAATGGGTTTGTTGATGTAGTCTCTTAATTATTTTTCTAGCATACACTTTAGGAACCAACGCCCTTCTGTCTGACAAGATCCATTTACCATTTTCTTGTTTTGCTCCTGCCTCTTTAATTTTCACATTTTCTTCTGGTGTGGATTGTGGTGGTTACTCTAACTCTTTTTCTCCTCCCAAACTATTTTCTTGAAACACCGTCAAGGCAGCCCTTTTTGCTTCTGCATCTGGTAAATTATTCCCTCTTACCTGAAACTGTAATCCAGACTGGTGTCCTTTTACATGTACTACTGCAATCGACTTGGGACCCCTGATTGCCTGTACTACCTGTCTTATAATTTCTTCATGCACTAACCCTTTTCCTCTTGTAGAGATTAGTCCTCTCTCTTCCCAAATCTTCCCGAATGTGTGTATTACCCCAAAAACGTATTCAGAGTCTGTAAAAATAGTCCCTTTCTTTCCTGTCAATATTTTTAATACCCTCAATACTGCATATAATTTACATGCCTGCGCTGACCATCCTGGATTCAAAGGCCCAGCCTCTATTGCCCTTCCTGTGTTTCCATCTACCACAGCATATATTGACTTTCTCTTCCCATCCACTATTCTAGATGATCCATCTAAAAATCACTTTTCACCCTTATCTAACTCTTGTTCTTCCAAACAAGAAGATTTGGCCCGATTTTTGTCTGTAATTCAGCCAATTCTATGCAATCATAGTTACTTCCCTCTAAACCCCCTCCAAACAAAAACTGAGCTGGATTCTGGACTATAGTAGTTTTTAACTCTTGAGTTCCCTGAATGTATGAGAATGACCTGATACTTCGACAACCTGGCATCTGTTAACCACTTTTCTGCCTTTTGCTGCAAAATCCCTCTCATATCGTGAGGGATATATACTATAATTGATGCCCCAAAAGTTACCTTGTGAGCCTCTTCTAGCAACAAAGCAACTGCAACTATGGCCTGTAAACAGGATGGCCAACCACGACTCACAGGATCTAACAGTTTAGAGAAGTATCCTGCAGGCTTCTTGCTCCCTGCCCAATCTTGTGTGAGTACTCCATGAGCAGCTTGTTCTCCTATATTTACAAAAAGCTGAAAGGGCCTGTTAATGTCTGGTAAACTTAAAACTGGGGCCATCATGAGTGCCTCCTTGAGTTCTTTCAATTTTCCTTCATCTTGTTCTGACCACTTAACTCAGTCAGTAGTTAATTTTTCATACAAAAAATTAACTTTCTCACTATACTTTTCTATCCATTGTCTGCAGTAACCCAATAGCCCTAAAAATTGTCTCACTCCTTGTTTTGTTTTTGGTGGAGGTAGTGCTAATATCCCCGCTACTCTGCTGGGTCTAATTGCTTTTTACCCTTAGTTATCCAATGTCCCAAATATTTCACCTCTGACTCAGTAAACTGTAATTTAGATTTAGAAACCTTCAATCCCTTTCCCCCAAAAAAGTTTAATAGTCTGATTGAATCTTGTCGTACTAATTCTTCTGTTGGTCCTGCAATCAGTAAATCATCTACATACTGCAATAATTTTACTGCCTCTGTTGGTTCAAATTCTATTAACAATTTTTCTAGAACTTGGCCAAATAAATTAGGAGAATCCGCAAATTTCTGAGGTAAAACTGTCCGTCTCAATTGCTGTTTTCTCCTTGTGTGCGGATCCTCCCATTGGAAGGCAAAAAGTTCTTGACTGCCTTCATCTAAAGGACAAGCCCAAAAGGCATCCTTTAAATCTATCACCATATACCAAATGTGATATGGGGAGATTTGATTTAGTATTGTATATGGATTAGCAGTTATGGGAAAACAAGTACGAGTCTTGGCATTTACTGCCTTCAAATCCTACACCAAGCGATAAGTTCCATCGCTTTTATGGATGGGTAGGATCTTTTTATGGGTTCCGTGTTCAAGTTCCCAATTTCCCCTCCAGTATGCCAAACCCTGGGATTAATTTCAGCCTCATCCTGTTGCGTTAATGTGCAAAGGCTGACTTTGATTTCTTTATCTTCTACGGTTAAATTTATTCCCAATGCTACAATCAAATGTCTTCCCAATAAGTTATAATCTGCTTCTTCTACCAATAACAAACTTCCCAAATCGTACTTATTGTCTAATTCTATCATTGCATCCTTTATAATGGGCACTCAAAAGGGTTCTCCCTTAGCTCCTACAACTAACATGGTTTCTTTACTTTTGAAACACCCCTTTGGGGGTTTCTGGACTGTTGAATGTTGTGTCCCGGTGTCCACCAAAAACAAAATTTCTTCTTTATGGGGTCCGAGTTTTAGTTTTATCAAGGGCTCAGGTGGTGGTTTTGACCCCAAAATGAAGAGCCCCTGACACTCCTAATCCTCTTGAAACAGCTTCAGGTCCTCCACTCTCTTTCTACAATTTGCCTTTATATGACCCCTTTTTCCACAATAATAGCATTCACAACCTAAGCCCTTTGGTCTGTTTGGTTTACCCTTGCTCTTCTCCTGCTTCACACACATTTGATTCTCGTTTTTCCACCTCTCGGATTGCAGCTACCAACACTCTTGCCTTCGCCTTTTCACTTTCCTCTTCTCTTTTGACATACACTTTCTGTGCCTCTCTCAATAAATCCTGTATTCCCCGCTCTTGCCACTCCTCTAACTTCTTTAATTTCCTTTGTATGTTGAAGAAATTATGGTTCGCGGTTGTTTAAGTCCAAAGAAACACGTGGTTTTATTAGTCGTGGGGGACAGCCTGACCAGGGAACAGCAGCAGGAAAGGTCTAAAGGGACAGGGATCCAACCAAGCAAAGAGCACAAGGCAAAAAGGGGGAAGAAGGGGCAGAAAGAGAGAAGAAAGCGCAAAAAGGGGAAAAGAGGGGCAAAAGGGGCCGAATTACCTGTTACATTCCATTTTAACCCTTTCTATCATGAATATTCTAATTAGCACTAACCAATCACCTCAGGATACAAAAACCAACAACATTTACATACAGCCTATAGGGACTACTACATTACCATGCTAATCTACATACTAAAAACCTGAGGAACCACCTTTTCCCTGATACCTGAGAAGTCCAAACCTCTTCTGTTTGGGGAGGGGAATTGCTTAATCAGGAGCCTTGGCTATTGACTGAGTTAATTCAATCACTGTCTTCCTGCTCAACATTCCACAGTTCAAACCTTGCTTTCAATTCTATCTCTCTTGTGGGTTTTATACTTTTAGAATTTTTTGTTAATAAATCATTTCTGCAAGAGTTTGCTGCTTCATCTTTCCCAACAGTATGTCTTCCCAGGATTTTGCTACAAGCTATATTTTTAATAATACTTCCCCTATGGGAGAACTTAGGTCTACACCTGAGTACATTCTCAAGCTATTTCTAAGCCTTTCCAACCAGTCAGCAGGGGATTCATCTTTTTTCTGATGTTCACTAAAAGCCTTGTTAATATTCTGCCCTCTCGGAACTGCCTCCCATATCCCTTGTATTAATATGTTTCTCAAATCTGTCATATGAACTCTATGGTCCTCCTCTCTGGGATTCCATCCAGGATTCCGATTCGGCCACTTCTGGTCACCAGGAACTCCTTGGGGATGACGCCTTTCCCATTCCTTCATACCAGCTTGCCTGATCATTTCCCTTTCTTCAGTTGAAAACAATATGCAAAAATTGATCCAATCTTTCTGCTACTCCAAAAGGATCATCCATTAACTTCCCCATCTCCTGTTTAAAACTTCATACATCCTGTGTGCTCAAAGGCACATTCACAAACCCTATGTGTTCCGGTCCCATAGGAACTTCCCTTAACAGCAAAAGCTGACCCCCCCCTTGTGTCAGTTTTTACCCTTTGCACCATACTTCTTGTTTGCCTAGGTGGTGGGATAGACCCTTGCTCAAAACTCGTATGTAAATAGCTTTCAGACTCTTGGTGGGAGGGTACAGATGCCGCTTGAGGTTCTACAGGCAAAGGAGTGGTAGGCAAAGGGGAGAGTAATGAAGCTGCGGGTACTGGGGCTGCAGGTACAGGAACCGTGGGAACGGGAGGGGGTGGGGAAGCAGCGGGAAAGGGTTTTCTTTGAGGATGGGGTGGGGTAGATTGTCTAAGGGGTCCCAATCCTCTTTTCTACATTTTCCTTGTTTTGTCAGGACCAATGGGTACAGTAAAGCCTTAGACCCTTCCTGTAAAGCTATATAATCCCCTGACCCCACCCATAAAGCAGTATAATCGACCTCCTCCTGTTGTACTGACTCCTTAGTATTTACATAAATACTCAGTGCTTGACACCCCCAATCTTCAAATGACCCAAAAATGGGCCAAAATAGATGCTCCCTTATTCTTTATTAGCCCATACCTCCATACAGTAATGAATCATCCTCCCCTTATTTTTCCCTTCCCAGGACGGCCAATTGTCCCAATTTTCGATCACTCTCCCTAAGGGGCTGTCTGGGAAATATCAGGTAACTCCCCTCCCCTTTCGCATCTGGGGTTTCCTAGATGGATCCCTTTTGGATTTTTGGGATTTACTTTTCCCTTGACTCATTGTCCCCTTTCCCCTTGGGTGCTTCACTCACTCACTCTAGTTTGCTCCCTCCTTCAGTGGCCCGGCCCCTCACGGGACACGGGAAACGCACTTAGAAGAGGTCTGCTCTTGCTTCGCAGCCCCTGCCATGTCTCAGGCACATGCACCTGCACAGGCACCTTTACATGCACCCTTCCTTATTACACATACACAGGCATACACTCTCTGGTGGATCACACTCATACAGACATACACTCCCCCTGGTGTACTTTCCGGTTATGCTCTTCAGTCACCTCGTCAGGGTACACTCGGCCTGGCGTAACCCGGCTACACTCTTTGGTGACCCTATCAGGTCCACTTGCTCTGGCGTAACCCCTCTGGTACACTCCCTGGTGTACCCCCAAGGCAGGCACACTCCTCTGGTGTACCCCCAAAACAGGCACACTCCCCTGGTGTACCCCCCTTTCTCCCAACCAAATGATCGATCTTACCACTTTTTAGATCATCTGGATCTTCGTGCATGAGAATTACAGGAGCTTTAATGGCCGACTTATCAGGAAGCGTCCTCTGATTTTGACTCCTCACAATTTTGTGTCCTGATAGAGGGTGGGGGAAACAGCACTGTCTCAGCAATACGAGCTCATCAATGGATGAGGGCACCCCCCAGACGAGGAGGGGCCTCACCCCACAACTCCTTATCATATCGGGGTCACCAACTGATAAGTATGAGGACCATCATACATATCAATAATAAGTATTGATTGCCAATTAGATAAGCCTTTATTAAAGCAAAAAGTCAAAGCAAGCAGCACGCTGCGAAAGCCGGAGAACACAAGTCTCAACTCATGCTCCACGCACACCTTTCGGAAGTTTTCCCCACACTTTCCCATTTTTATAACTTGTTGGTTTACACACTCCCCTTGGTCCCTCCCCTGTCCATGTTTTCCCATATTTGGTCATAGTTGAGCCTTCCAACTCTGGGAGTCTGGGGTCTTCTGCCCTCTCACGGTGGTTGGTGGATGAAGTCTCTCTTCTTCCTCGCAGCACATGCAAGGGGACTTTCCACTGTAGTCACAGGTTTCACCATATCTCCCGCTTTCTCCCTTTCTTCATGGCTTATGATACAAAGTATCCTGCAGTGAGGCCGGGCTCTCTCTGATTTTTTTGTTTTGCAGTTTCCATTTCTGCGGTTTCTGCAACTTACAGTTACTGCTTAGTACCTTCTACATATTAATTATTAACTATAACATTTAACACAAATTACCTAAATCATTAATATCATCTATAACAGGATGGTGGAGAGGGGCACGTGGTGACGGAGAGACGGTAGCAACTCTGTGCCATCCTGGCAGTTTTCACTCCTTGCTGCGCTCTTAGGAACAAAGGGTAGGGAAAGATATGGGCAGCTTCACAGAACTGAAAAATGTGGAGGTTCACAGGAAGGAGGACCACTGATCTAGGGCACTGACACTCTGTATGCAATCGTCCAGTTGCTACGAAGTTCATTGTGTCCAGAGAGGTTACAGCTGTGGCAGGGGGACACACCAGGCAAGTCTCTGTTTTGTTAAGCTCGAGAATCCATTCATTTCCCCCAAAAAGACCTGGCAAAGGCAGGGTCATGGGGTTGATAAATATAAGGACCCAATAATTGATTGCCAATTAGATAAACCTTTGTTAAAGTGAGAAGTCGAAGCAAGCAGCGTGCTGCGAAAGCCGGAGAGCACAAGTCTCAACTCGTGCTCCACGCACATCTTTCGGAAGTTTTCCCCACACTTTCCCATTTTTATAACTTGTTGGTTTACACACTCCCCTTGGTCCCTCCCCCGTCCATGTTTTCCCATATTTGGTCATAGTTGAGCCTTCCAACTCTGGGAGTCTGGGGTCTTCTGCCCTCTCATGGTGGTCGGTGGATGAACTCTCTCCTCTTCCTCGCAGCACGTCCAAGGGAACTTTCCACTGTGGTCATGGGTTTCACCATATCTCCTGTTTTCTCTCTTTCTTCATGGCTTAAGATACAAAGTCACATTACATTATCCTGCACCAAGGCCAGGCTCTTTCTAATTTCTTTACTTCTGTGGTTTCTGCAACTAGCAATTATTGCTTAATAGCTTCTATATATTTACAATTTCGGCAGTTTGCTTAATAGCCCCTACATATTTATAATTATTAACTATAACATTTAACACAAATTACCTAAATCATTAATATCATCTATAACAGGGTTTTATAGGTCATACCAGGGGTGGAGTTTTGGGGTTTGGGTCAAGGGAAGGGTTAACACAAAGGGGGTTACATCAGGTTCCTGCCTCCTCAGAATGGGAGTACTCCACAACCCTGAATCCTTTAGGTAATCAATCCAATTCAACTGCTCACTTTAATAACCTTGATTTGATTGTGTTATTTGAATGGCACTAAACCAATGTTCTATTTCCAGGAAAATTCCCACTAAGATCAAAATAATTGTTCATGATGTCTTACTCTCTTCTACTCAATAATAGTAAGGAATTCAACACACACTAATTTATTTTGCTTCCTTTAGTTGCCTCTGCCTGATGAATCACAGAAGATCCCTAAAGACCAGAAAGAAAAAGCTGATAGCAACAAAACACAATCAGGTGTTGATTTTTTGCTTAATCCCAGTTCAAACATATTTATCTACCTCCTATGCTTCCACTCTGTGTACCCTAGCTACAAAAATGAGGACTGTGGATGGCTCCCTGGGGATCTCTGCATCCATCATAATTTTCCATTTGGCAGTAGAGAAAAAAAGGTGACTAGCCACTAGTAGATGGCTGCGCAGGAGAGATGAATCATGTAGCCCCTGATAAAGGGATGCTGACTGCAGGAAAAACATGATAAAGCAAGACCCAAGTTGTGAGAAAATTTTATAAATACATTTAATTACTAACCAAGCTGTCACAAGCACTTGTGTTACCATGCCTATCTGCATCAGTCACCTTGGAGAGAAACACTCAGGAAATGTAGCACTGCTGATTCCTGTTTATTGAACTATTCACTTGTTTGCAAAATGCTGCCTACACCTATCTTGGATTGCAGCTCTGGCCTGGTTTAGGGCAAATTTGTGAGAAAACTTCTGAATAGGGTCCCTCTGGGAAGCAAACCCAAATGTCCCCTTCCCCAGCCGGTCCAGGAGAAAAGCTCCTCAGACAAAAGTGGGAAAATTTATTTATTTAACAAACAAAGTGCCCACAAGTAGAAAAAATGAATCATATGAAAAAATAAAACCTCTCATTCTGAGGTGAGATGTCAAATTGAGAAAGTTCTTGCTGTGGGTGTAATTTGTCTCTCTCTCAGTCTCTTATCAGTTGCAGGCCCTCCAGCGCTGCTGGAAAATGCCATCCTGGGCCCCAGTGGGCTGCAGGTGTCAGCTCCTGGTGCTCTTCTGGGTTTTTCAGTCCAGAGCAGGTTTAAACAGTCCCATGAAAACAAAACAAAACAAAACAAAACAAAACAAAACAAAACAAAACAAAACAAAACAAAACAAAACAAAACAAAACAAAACAAAACAAACAAAAACAAAACAAAACAAAACAAAACAAACCCCAAAAAACAACAACAACAAAAAACCCCCACACAAACAAAAACAAAACAAAAAAAAACAAAAACAAAAACAAAACAAAACAAAAAACCCCCACAACAACAACAACAAAAAAACCCCCCCCCAACAACAAGAACAAACCAAAACCAAAAACAAAAACCAAAAACAAACAAATAAACAAACAAAAAAAACCACCAAAAAAACCAGTCCCGGGAGCTTCTCTGCCTTAGCTAGCTAAAACTAACTAAAAGCAAAAGAGACTCTGTCCCATTGTCAGTCTATGCTGCAGATGAACACAGTCCAGGAGAGAAACGTGTAGGAGTCAGGCAGTTTTCTCAAAACAAACTCCATGTTTCTCCTTCTCCCTGCTTCACTCTCAGAACCAGTCTTAAAGGTACAGAACACAATATCCAACACAAATAGAACAGATGATTTGAGATACAAGCATCACAAAGTCACCCTAGGACAAGCTCCCATGGACAAGCCCCCACTTTGTCCTGTTTGTATAGCAATAGGCACTGGAAAAAAAAAAAATGCTGTAAAAAACCCTCAAAGCTGTAAACCCTCTGGCTAACATTCTCTGTCAGAGAGATCTGGGATGCAATCCAAATAAACTCCTGAATCCAGCTCCATACCTCAATTATTAGGGAAATTTTGGCAGGCTTCAGACAACGTCCTGCTGCAGCTGCCAAAGCACAGAGCACCTACAGAAGTCAGAGCTGAGGTTCAGAGGGAAGTTTTCCCTTTAAGGCCTGTGTATCTTTCCAGGAAGTAAGATGGTCACACAAATCTGCAGAAATGGATGAAAAAGTAATGCCAAAACAACAGATTAGATTAATTTATTCACAAGGCATTTCCTGCATGCTATGTTAATTTGCCTTCCACAAAAGGCATTCTGGAAGTTGGCACATGTACTGTGTGTGGTGTCTTGCCTGTTAAGGTTAGAAGAACACTGAATAGGAAACAGTTAAAGTGTTTGTTAGTACCATAAACAGCTTCAAGCTTCAGGCAGCTTCAGTGTAGGCTCTAACTGCACATTTATTTACAGATACAACAGCAAACTTCCACAAGAAGGAGCCAGAAAGAAAACCCTAGAACACCATGTAAAATAGCTTTTGTGCCCAAACTGACAAACTGCTTAGCATTTTCCACAGCTGAGGTTAAGTGCTGGGGCATGTCAGAGCAAACCAAGAAACATTCTGAGGAGGTAGACCTTCATGAGGCTGCTTTGTTTCTCTAATTTTAGGATCCAGGCAAAGAGAATCAAATGAGAACAAAATGCTACTTTGGGTGACCTGGTATCCATGAGACATTGAATCTGAGAAGAGAAATCTTCATAGACTGTGTCCGGGGAGAATAATTCAAGTCTGTAGGCAAAATCCCCATTGCCCTGACACCTGTAACTTTCTACCAGTGCTGATACACAAGATGCTGTCAAAATGATGATGGCTTGCAGCTGTGTTTTTTACAAACATAAATGAAGACCAAACTGAAAAGATAGTGGTCCTTTAGTCCTGCTCCTAGGAGTGTCTCTGCTACACACCTCTTCCCAATGCAACATGAAGTGTAAAGATGGAGACAAAAGAATACATTGATGTACGCCTACATCAATGGCATGTGTCTCTGTCAGATTTTTGGTGTGTTTCTATCTCTGTCATCTTGTCAGTTGCATAAATCTATACTCACAATAATTAAAATCAAATCCTTGCTTTGCACTCTTCAAGTTGCATCACACTGTTTTGTGCATTTTTTTTATCAAGGTGGCTCGAGGGCAGACATCAAGAGAGCTACAAAAATGCAGTTTGTGTTCAAGTAATCAGAGCAATAACAGTGAGAAACTTGTCATTCCTCAGAGGAGCGAAATGTAGCCTGATTTTCCCAGCCCTTATTGTAAGAAGTAATTGCTGTCCTAGCATTTAATGTAAAAAATAGTTCTCTTTTCTGGGGGCTAATCCCTGGCAGATGGAGACACAAGTTTTCAGCTTAGTGTATTAGTGATTCTTTATTGCGTCAGTTGTGGGATAATACCAAATGCAGAGCAAATATATCATGCATTCGTAGGACAGGACTAGTGAATAACAAAGCATTCAGAAAACACCTCAGAGACATAATTTTCTTTCAATTTATATATGTTCTTGTTAGAGAGCTTCTGATCCAGCCTTTCCCCAACTGACCATAACAAGTCTTTCTCACTGCCTTTCTGTCACAGGGTCAGATTTTTTACTGTGTACTGCAGAATGTCAGAGCTGTTTGACCTCTCCCTTTCGGAGAAGAAGCAGGTCCAATGATCAGGAGGTTTGAAAGTTATTAACATTCTATCCCTCTTCAAAGCTGATTAGCCAATTACTGGATCTGAAGGAACCCTATTGTATTGAGAAATCAGGCCAAAGTACTACTTTCACAGTTTGGTGAGGACAGTGCATTCCTAGAAGTACATTTCAGAACAGAAAAACTGTCCTTTTTTAGCTTGATTACTTGCTCCCACAACAAAAGAGATCTCCAAAAATAGGCATGCCTGTAGGTCATGTCTGCTGGTAGCTGGCAGCAGCTCTGCAGGGGCAGGGAACTAGGTATTCCAGGATATTCCCAGACTGCTCCACAACTAGGTTTGCTTTTGCCTTTGGCATAGCATACAGAGAACTAAGAATTATAGTTAAAATAAATCTGAATTGCATGACTCTACATGTTCCCTAGAGTTCCACTAATTCTTAATGTTTTTTCCTCAAGATTACTCTAGATTTGTGAGTTTAAGCAGATGTCCTAGTTTGAAAGACAGGTGTCTGCTAGGGAAGGCAGGACCCTCCCTTGGAATGGAGAATGTAAACCCCCTCCCTCCGAATTACTATAATTTTGAAATTTAGGGGCTCTCAGGCAAGGATATGAGGGTAGGAATAATAGTTCTTTACTAGTATGTGTAACAAGGCAAACAAACAATAACCATGGCATGAACAACAAAACAGAAATCAGGAATCTCGTGATGACCTTCTCAGCCAAGACAGGAAGGGATGGAGGAGAGGCTTTGCTTCACAAAACCCTGGGGCAGTCGATCCCCAATGCCTCTGCAAGACTCTGAGGAGCACCCAGATGGAACAGCAGGAATGAGCAGAAACCCCGGGCTGGTGGATGAGATGCAGCAGAAGCTCTGAGGTGGTAGCTGGAGCTGCTGGGACATCCTGGTAGGGCAGAGGGTGTGGGGCTACAGTGTAGCAAAAGACCAAAGAAGGGCAGGGGCAGGACAGCAGTGGCCCGGCTCCCAGCAGGGCATGAAAGAAAAACGAGCTCAGGATTCCCGGGCACAGGAGCAGATGGTAGTAGATCGCTAGGACTGAACTCTGGTGAATTCTCCCTGCAGTAACCAACAGCTTGACCCTGCTCCTTCCAATGCCAAGAGCGAGCCCCACTGCCCCTAGTCCTGTGCTTTTTCCTACCCCCAAAAATATCTCCTGGTATCTCTCCTCTTGATAGTTTAGGGTTAAAATGATTTTCTGTAGAACTGTAAGCGGGTAACTAAGGGGTTGGGAAGGGAAAGGCCTGGGTTTGCTGGTTAACCGGGCCTTGAGAATAGAACGTTAGCTTTGCTATAGTTGCTGTAGCTAAGGCCATTGTTTTAACTAAATCAAGTATGACTTTGTTCGGGGGAATTGAATGTTATCACTGTTTGGCTAAATTACAAGAAATTTTGCTTAGGAACAATCTAGGGTAACCAATCAATATGTAGCTGTGTGGCAGAGGGGTATAAAACGTGTGTGTTGCTAATCACTGTCGGAGTCAGATTTGGGTTTGTTTGTCTGTACCCCAGCTCCCGGAGCTCCTCAATAAAAGCACCTGCATATAATCATTCCGTGATTATGTGTTCCCAACACTCACACCCTTGAAGAAAAACTCCCAAAGGGAAAAGAAATGTAGCATCTGGATGCTACACTCCTCTCCCGAATTTGGCCACTTCTTTTGTTTTGCTCAAGTACCCGTAAGTACCCAGTAGTTAGTTTCCCAGCAATTTAGGAACCAGGGAAAAAAATCTACAAGGAAAAAAATCTAATCCCCAACAGCAGACTATGCAGGAGAATCAGCAAATACACAGATAATAACCTTTAAAAATAACTGCTGAAAATGCTGCTGCTGAACGACTTCCTAAAATCAGAAGACGCATAAAAGACTTTGTGTCATTACTACAAAATACTCTCAGTTTCATGAAAGTACATTTCAGAATAGGTTTGAATGGAGTTCCTCTTCCACTGATTGCACATGCTTTCACTGGTAACAGACAAACAGTAAGGAAGCCAGAGCTGGGAACAACCCTGGTGTCCCTGAGGAGCTGCAGTCACCTTCACCAGGGCACATTGGGCTTTAAAGAAACCATCTAGTATTCAAAGTGTGGAAAAATGTATTTTGGAAAGAGGCAGAAGGTTTAGAACTTCTTTTTTTAGAACTTAACCTTCCTGTCAGTACCTAAACAGCTGCTGAATATGAGCCAGCAGTGAGCCCATGTGGCCAAGAAGGCCATTGGCATCCTGGCCTATAGCAAGAATAGTGTGTCCAGTGTGGTGGTGGTGGGTTTTGTTAAGCTGTTTTGGAGCTATGTATCCCAATGGTTCATCCCTGCTTCCACCCCCCTGATAAATCAGATACCGTTCAAAGGTATCTCCTCCCCTGTCCATTTGTCCACCTCTCCTGATCCTGCTCTTGCTCTGGGAGCTTCGGTCAGCTATCTTCCCCCTCACCCTGCCCTGTGTTATAGAAAGCTACCCTGTCAGTCTATCCTGGGGTCAATCACCTACCTGCCTCACACCCTCCAGCCCTCAGTTTAAAAGTGGGAGCAGGCCTGGTTTCCACCTCTTTTTGTCAACCTCCTCTTGGGGAATAAAGGTCTCTGAGAAATCATACAAAAAGAGCCTTCTCTGATCCTTGCTCTGAAAGCTAGATACTACAATACCTGCTGCCGTAGAACAGCCTTGTTCAGCACCGTTACCTGAGACTGCAGGCAGATTTGGGAATGACCCCTGGCACAGCTGGGAATCAGAGCTAGCTGGGGATCTACCAGCCAGTGTCAGCTGGCGCCCATCGCCATGGGGCAGTAAGACCCCAGACAAAAAGACTGTGCCTAGGAGAGCCGCCCGTCGTGGAGGGAGAGTCATGAAACCATGGCACCAGGAGAAGATCCATGCCTCCTCCCCCCTGGGCCACGTGAGAGACAGCCGTGCTGCCCGGCCATGTAGGAGAGGGCTGCCATGCAGGAGAGAGCTGCCACAACCTGCGCAGATTGCCCATCACTGCTGCAGCGCCTGCTGAGTGAGTGTGGCAGCTGCTGCTGCTCCTCAGCCAGCGTGGCTGCCGGGACCATGTGCCATAACCCACTGCAGCTGTGCACGGCCCCGGGGGCTGCTGCTGGGTGTCTGCTGAGCCTGAGCAGCGCGCTGTGAATGGAGCATGCTCTGCCCACATGTGCCACTGCACTGGGGCTGCCCCTGTGCTCGCCCACTCCGGCTGCCTGCTGCATCCTGCTGCATGCTTGTCTGCACTGCTGTGGGGGCTGCCTGCCACCCACCCGCCACACTGGAGGAACAACACTGGCCTCTTGCTGTTCACGCAGCCCATGGCAACCGAGGATTTTTACAGTTTGTGGAAAGTCAGCACCTCTGCCCAGCCAGCCCACTTTTTGGTCACAGCGGGCGGCAGGGGCAGCCCCTCAGCATCCAGAGAGTTCTGTCTCAGTTTCGAAGACCATCCTTGCAGCCTTTTATTTCCAGAGCCATCAGTTTGGTGAGTTACCTGACTGAGTGGCAGGTATGGGTATGGGTGTCTTCCCCAAGGGGGTGGGGCACAGGGCGCACATGGCAGATGCACCACGTGGTGCCAGGGAAGCCACTGAGTCAGATCCCGGAAAGGATCCCTGGGTTTTAATTTTGCCTTTGTTTTCTTGTTTTACTGCAAGGGAGGGAGGATCCATGATTGTGCAGGCAAGATGGGTGCTAGGCTGTCTGAACAACACAGAGAAGTTTTTCTCCAAGTTGTAAATTCCCTGCTGGAGGGAGAAATGCATTTTTCTTGGGCTTTGTTAAAAAGGTCAATTTGCTGGCTGTTTCTTCATTTTCTGGGTGTGTCTCCTACGAATGTTAAAAGTGAATTTTTTAAAGGCTTGCTAAAAGCCATGTTTTCATGAAATGTGAACTTTTTTTCATGCCTCCTCTCCCCCGCAGAATATATTCTATGGGAGAGGACATTGAAGAGGTTACTCAGGGATCTCCTTCCTGAGCTTTTGCAAATCCCAGAATGTGCGGTTGATGCACAAAACAATCCTATTACAATGGATCATATAAGCAGCGAAGGGATTGGGATCAAGCATGCAAGCAAGCTGGAGGAATACCTCAGCCTGTTCTCCAACGCATGAAAGGAGCTGCTGAAAAGGCTTTTCAAATTATGCCCACCAAAGATGCTAGGCAAAGTTATATTGCTATTAAACAATTCCTTCTGAGCTCTTCCTAGATTTCATAGACAGGCTTTGTGCAGTGGTGGGGAGTCAGATGGAGGATCTGGAGTTGCAACAAAAGATAATCCTGGAGGTGGCGCAAATCAATGCAAATGATGTTTGTAAGATGATCATCTTGGGACCTCTTGTTGATTCACCACCAACCCTGGACTTCCTTTTTGAGACATGCACGAAGAGGGCCATCATAGACCTGGGAGATCAGTGGAAAGGACCCAGGCTCAGAAGTTGGACTGCAGCACCAGCCACCATTCCACCTCGACCACCAGTGGCTGGGAGGGTCACATGTCACCAGTGTGGGCGGGAGGGACATATAATGCGGTTCTGTCCTTTCAAAAAGAAAATATCATACACACTGGCAGAAAGGGGGTGGGGGAATGGGGACCTGCTCCAACACCAAAAAACTAAAGGGGAAGCACGAGCCTGTCCCATGTGACGAGAAAAATGGGACAGGTCACTGGGTTGGGTGGGTTGGAGGGGAGGATGATTCTTTAAAGATATGGGACCCTCAGAAACCTTCTGGTTTCATCATCACAAAGAGCCTTTTAGGCTGAAACTTAATACTTCCATAGTCTTTCTTCACTGGACTGGCACACAATAACGTTTGACCTTGAACAAGTTTCAACCTTACACCAGACTGACAGTGAGTACCTTGTTGCTGGGGACACAAAACACACACACCCTGAGATCGAGATTGCTCCTGGTGTTTTACCATCAGAGCCAGAGCGAATCATTCTCTTGGCACGTTGTGTCCATCCTCCCTTCTTCCTTCCTAAAGGTCAAGTAATAACGCAAGCTATTCCGATTCCCAATTTACCACCATCAGCGTCCAGACCTCATGATGATCTTGATCTTTCTGTCTATTGGGCTGAGATCATGGGGGAACAAAAGCCTTTGATCTTAAGCACACTTAAGAAGGAAGGGGACTTTGTCCAGATGTGAGGAATGATGGACACAGGGTCAGACATAGTACTCATTCCACCACACAAATGGCCATCACACTGGGAGCTGCAACCCGTGGCTGGCAAGGTTTCAGATGTTGGGGGGACAAAATTGGCCAAGAGATCAAGGAGCATTGTGTAAATTGAGAGACCAGATGGGAAATTGGCCTCTTTACACACGTTTGTTGTTGATTCTGGTTATACCCTCTGGGGAAGAGATGCCATGTCCCAATGAGAGCTTGAATTACAGATTCAAAAAACGCCAGGATTTTCAGTTGTGGCCACTGAAGAGTGTCCCATCAAGAAACTGAATTGGCTGACTGATACCCCAGTTTGGCTGGACCAGTGGCCGCTGAACAAACAAAAATTGAAGGCGCTCAATGAGCTCATGGAAGAGCAATTAGCTAAAGGCCACATTGTTGAAACTAACAACCCCTGGAATTCTCTCGTGTTTTTCATCAAAAAGCTGGGGAAGGACAGGTGGCGCCTCCTCCACGATTTGTAAAAAATTAACAAGGTTATTGAGGACATGGGCTCCCTTCAACCAGGCATACCATCCCCTTCAATGCTCCCCCAAAATTGGAATCTGGTCATCATTGATATAAAAGATTGTTGCTTCCAAATTTCCCTAGACCCAGCCAATGCCCTGTGGTTTGCTTTCTCTGTACCCTCCATCAACAGGAAAGCTTCCTGGAGGTGTTACCACTGGAAAGTTTTACCACAAGGGGAAAAACAGTCCAACTGTTTGCCAATGGTACGCCGCCAAAATACTGCCCCAGTGCGTGCCAAAGAGGGGGAAGCTGTCATCCTTCCTTATATGGATGACGTGCTGCTGTGTGCCCCCAATGACAACTTGCTCACACAGGTACTGGAGGATACTATTACTGCTCTGACTGCTGCAGGATTTGAGTTGCAGCAAGAAAAAGTGCAGAGGCTGCTGTCTTGGAGGTACCTAAGGTTTGAGATTGCCAACCGGACAATAACATCTCAGAAGGTGGTGATCAATGATAGGCCTAGTACTTTGAAGGACCTTCAGCAGTTGTATGGGTCCTTGAATTGGGTCACACCCTGGCTAGGCCTCACTACAGAGGACCTAGCCCCTCTCTTCAATTTGTTAAAGGGGGGAGAAGAGCTAGATTCTCTGAGGGCTCTGACTCAGGAGGCCTAGCAGGCATTGGAGAAGGTACAGTTGGCAATGTCGAGCTGGCAGGCCCATTGTTGCCAGCCAGACCTCCCATTCAATTTCATCATTTTGGGGAAATTGCCACACCTCCATGGGCTCATTTTTCAGTGGGACAAGGACCAAAAGCACCCTCTCTTGATCATAGAGTGGATGTTCCTTGGTCATCAAATGTCCAAAAGTATCACCAAGACACAAGAGTTGATGGCCCAGCTGACCAGCAAGGCTCAGGATGTGACTGCTGGCGGGGTGTGAGTTTACATGCATTCATGTACCAATTAAATTGTCAGCTGGAAGGTTAATGAATGACGCTTTGGAGCAATTGCTCTGTGAAAACGAAATGTTACAGTTTGCTCTAGACAGCTACCCAGGGAAAATTTCAAGTCATTGTCCTCACCACAAATTGTTTAACTCTGAATTTAATTTGATCCCTAAAGAAAAGCAAAGTCACAAGCCTCTCAAAGCCTTGACAATTTTCACTGATGTGTCCGGAAGATCCCACAAATCCATAATGACTCGGAAGGATCCTCAGACTCAGCAGTGGGAGACAGATGTAGATATAGTTGAAGGTTCCCCTCAGGTTGCTGCGTTGGGGTACTACACAGTAGTCAGGGTCTTTGAGAGGTTCTTGGAACCAATAAACATTGTTACTGATTCAGCCTATGTAGCAGGGGTAGTGTCCAGAGCTGAGAATGCCGTTCTCAAGGAGGTTTCAAATCCGGTTATTTTTAATTTGCTCTCGAAGTTAATTCATCCATCCCATCAAGAGCAACCCTACTACATAATGCATGTAATGTCACACACAGACCTTCCAGGTCTCATCACAGAGGGCAACTGTAGAGCAGATGCCCTAGCCGCTCCTGTGCAGCTGGCTGGCCTTTCTAACATCTTCTAACAGGCCAAGTTAAGCCATCAACTGTTCCATCAAAATGTTCCAGCTTTCATCTGCCAATTCCATCTTAGGCGAGAACAGGCCAAGGTGATCATAAATACCTGTCCGAACTCTCTTCTCCCTAGCATCATTAGGATCAGGAGTTAATCTGAGAGGGCTTGGCAGTTGCGAGGTTTGGCAGACAGATGTCACCCACAAACCCCAGTTTGGGAAGTTTAAATATGTCCACGTGTCAGTTGATACCTTCTCTGGTGTAGTTTATTCCTCAGCCCGCACAGAGGGGACAAGACCACTAATGCACAGAAACACCTTTTGCTGACCTTCTCCACGTTGGAGATCCCCAAAGTGATTAAAAGTGATGATGGTCCAAATTATGCCTCCAAGGAGTTCAGTAACTTCCTGCAGGAGTGGGGGGTTGAACATCACAAGGGTATCCCTTACTCCCCTACCAGTCAGGCAGTAATAGAAAGAACCCATCGCACTCTCAGGAAAACCCTAGAACAAAAGAGAGGGGATGTCAAGATCAACAGTCCACACCAACAACTTTGTGAAGCTCTTTTTACTATGAACTTTCTCAACTGTTCATTTGAAAATCTCAGCCTTCCTGTTGTCAGGCACTTCAACCAGAGTCAGCGGTTGAAGTTTGAAGAGAGGTCGTCAGTCCTGGTGAAGGAGCCCGAGACCTGGAAGGTCCAGGGGTCCTTTGATTTAGTCACTTGGGGTTGAGGATATGCCTGAATGCCCACCCCCTCACGTTTGAAATGGGTTCCACAAAAATGGGTTAAACCTTATGTTCCACCTAAGGAAAAGGAGGCCCTGAATGCAGCCCCACTTTCACTTTTCCGACCTGATGATGTAGCCATTGCTTCCTCCAGAGACAATGCAAAAGAAGTGGGAGACCCAAATCCTATGTTTTCCCTGATCCAGAGTGTTTAATAGGTTCTTCTGATGAGTTTTAAATGTTGTTTTCCTACTTATATGTATATGCTGTTTTTAGACATCCTTCTATCTCCCAGCATGAGGCCATGACTGCTGTGGTTTTTGTTCCTGCTAATTCTGTTGGTAGAGCATGAGCAGGAGCATGAGGACTTTCAAAGTGATGCCTTGCTTCAATCTATCCAGTGGAAGCCACAGCATCCTTGATTCCATCCAAGAAATTAAGAACATGATTGAGGAAATTAAGCAGGAATCAGGAGACTGGCTGAGAAACATCTTTAGAGACTGGGGGATGCCAGGGTGGATGTCATCAGTTGTAAAAGATATTCTGGTATTTTTTCTCATTATTCTTTTGATTTCCCTAGCCTTTAAGGTGCTAAAGGGAGTTCTAGCTAAGAGAGCCAAAAAATCGGCTCCTTCCAAATTCACTGCAGCTGCTCTTGAAAGATGGTGGGGGAACCGCAGAGAGGAGTTTGAAGAGTTAGTTCTCTCTCTCCTTTAGTTTCAAATTAAACAAAAAAGGGGGAGTTTGTGGTGGCGGGGTTTGTTAAGCTGTTTTGGAGTTATGTGTCCCAGTGGTTCACCCCTGCTTCCCCCTCAATGTCCCTTTGTCCACCTCTCCTGACCCTGCCCTTGCTCTGGAAGCTTCGGTCAGCTATCTGTCTTCCCCCTCACCCCGCCCTGTGTTATAGAAAGCTACCCTGTCAGTCTATCCTGGGGCAAATCACCTACCTGCCTCACACCCTCCAGCCCTCAGTTTAAAAGTGGGAGCAGGCTTGGTCTCTACCTCTTTTTCATCACCCCCCACAGAGGGGAATAAAGGTCTCTGAGAAATACAGAAAAGAGCCTTCTCTGATCCTTGCTCTGAAAGCTAGATACTACAATACCTGCTGCCGTGGAAGAACAACCTTGTTCTGCACTGTTACCGAAGACTGCAGGCAGATTTGGGAACGGCCCCTGGCACAGCTGGGAATCAGAGCTAGCTGGGGATCTACTGGCCGTGTCAGGCCAGCAGGTCAGGGCAGTGATTCTGCCCCTGAACTTGGTTGGGCCACACCTTGAGTGCTATGTTCAGTTCTGGGCTCCTCAGTTTAGGAAGGGTACTGTGGGGCTGGAACATATCCAGAGAAGAAAAACAAGGCTGGAGAAGGAACTGCAGCACAAGTCCCGTGAACAGCTGGGGGAGCTGGGGGAGCTCAGCCTGGAGAAAAGAAGACTCAGAGGAGAAGTTAAATCACTCTTTACAACTCCCTGACAGGAGGGTGCAGCAGGGAGGGGCTCAGGCTCTGCTCTCAGGTTACAAGGGAGACAAGACAATTGTACATGGCCTTAAGCTGTACCGGGGGAGGTTTAGGTTGGACATTAGAAAGAAATTCTTCACAGAAGGGGTAATAAGACATTGGAAGGGGCTGTGCAGGGAGGTAGTGGAGTCATAGTCCCAGAAAATGTTTAAGGAAGGACTGGATGTTGCACTCAGTGCCATGGTGTGGTTGGCAAAGTGGTCATAGGTTGGACTTGATGATCTCAAAAGTCTTTTCCAACCTAAATGATTCTGTGATTCTGTAAATGTGTAGGTCTGCTTGGCACTGCAACTAGAGTGGATAATTACCGGTTTCTTGTCTCTCTTATTGGTGGTGTTGCTGTGCCAGGTTTTGCTGCAGGGAAGCTATCAACTTTCATTTGGACAGTCTGGGTTGTTTTCATGTTTTAGTAAATTCTACAATCCCTTTGGGTGCCTAGTGCATTTTTCAAAAAAACCTTTTTCAAAAACAGAAGCTTCACCAGCAAAGTCCTACCATGCTTGGCAGGCTGTGTGTTCAGACTGTAGTGATTCTTGAGGGTAGAAGAACAAGGAAATACAGCTCCAAATCCACATACTCTTTCTCTTCAAGCTGTGACAAAGCTATGGAAGAGGGAGTCAGGATTATTCAACCTGGAGAAGTCTCCAGGGAGACCTTCTTGCTGCTTCAGTACTTAAATGGGGCTTGTAAGAAAGATGAGGACTGACTTTTTAGGGACAGGACAAGAACTAATAATTTCAAACTAAAAGAATGTAGATTTAGACTAGTGTCTTGGGCTATGGAACCAAAAATGTGTATTCTATTTCATCCGTTAAAAGCAGCGGGGGAGATGTTCTTCTTTATCTCTTGTAACTCTGGGGGGAGGGGGGCAGGTGCCTTCTGATAAGGGGCCAACTGTTCAAACCAGGTGGGGCAGTGTTTCTTATCTCTTTCACCACCTGTCCTCCCTCCAGGGGGATATTTTCTGCTAATGGACCATTAAGGCTCACCAATGACAGGACACATTCCATCATCCCATTGTGAGATGCTCCACCCAGTGGGGAGGGAGCCAACCTGGATAAAAACTGAGACTCAGGAACAAAAGGTATCTGGTTCCACCGGATTCCTGGAGAAAGACTGGACCCTTCTCGCCATCACTGGACCCTTTTCTCTCAGGATCATCTCTGCTCCAACAGAACCACATCTGCCACTCCAGGAGGATTTACTTTGGACTGCTTCCAACACCCTGACCAATGTGGTGTCAGTTTGTAGCTCTGAATCTGTCAGGGTTTCTAGGATTGTTTGTTTGCTTGCTTGTTATTTTGTACTACTACATTTGTATTTTTTTTAATATTCCTAGTAAAGAACTGTTATTCCTATTCCCATATCTGTGCCTGAAAGCCCTTAATTGCAAAATTATAATAATTTGGACGGAGGGGGTTTACATTCTCCATTCCAAGGGGAGCTTCAGCTTTCCCTGGCAGATACCTCTCTTTTCCAAACCAAGACAACTAGATATAGGGAAAATATTTTTTATGATGTGGATGGTGAAAAAGTTGCACAGATTGGTCAGAGAAACTGCAGGTGACCATTCCCAGGAAATATTCAAGGTCAGTCTGGATGGTAGGTCAAGCAACCTGAACTAGTGAAAAGTGTCCTTGTCCCACGGCAAAGGGGTTGGACTGATACGATTCTAAAGGTTCCTTCCAGACCAAATTATTTTATGATTCTATAAGAAAATTTTCAACACTCATGGCTATCTGTAAAGAGTGGATGATCCAGTGAGTTTATTGGCAGGAGTACAAACACCTGAAACAAAATGACTGGCTCCTCTCTGGCTTAGACTCCTGTTGCACGCTGCCGCAAGGTGACAGATCACAACCTCTGACCCTGTGTTCACCTCCAAAGTGAAGCCAGAGCCCAGACTGACAAGCTGCAGTTCAGCAGGAATAGTAGGGCCAGCTGAAGGGCTTATCTCCCTATTTCTGCTCCCCTAATTGC
This sequence comes from Phylloscopus whistleri, assembly GCA_017589585.1. Taxonomy (NCBI): domain Eukaryota; kingdom Metazoa; phylum Chordata; class Aves; order Passeriformes; family Phylloscopidae; genus Phylloscopus; species Phylloscopus whistleri. The sequence goes on from JADMLD010001380.1 coordinate 154,146, forward strand.
CACAGCAATACATCCTCCAGGGATGATGGTGCAGGCTTGACAGGGCAGCCTCAGGACACCAACACCCAGTGTCTTATCACAGTATATTTGGGGTGCTACACAAGATCTGGTGAGATGAAGCTGCAGGGCAACAGGGAAAAGGCAGGAAATGTAAAAAACGGCAGCTGAGAAAGCCATGAATGCCCCAGATGGGATCTGCACTTACCATGCCAGAATGTCTCCTAACCTGGTCCTGGGCAGCTTTCCTGCAGATCAGCAGCTCCTTGGCTGAACGCTGATTTCTGCTACGGTTTTACCTTTGCTCATGAGGTTACCATGGAAACCTCTATGCCTGAGAAACTGGGAAGGCCAAGCTGTAGCCTGGAGAATACATAAATCAGTAAGCAGGGAAGTAAGTCAGAAACAAGCAAGGGCTTCAGAAATGCACCTTTTTCATGAAAGCAGCAAGAAAGGTGCTGTACACTAGCAGACGCCTCCTGTTACAGAAGCAGAGCACTGGCTAGTCAAGAAGATGCTGAATTAAAATCTAGAGAGCACAAGGAAGAGATGATACTCTTGCATTAAAATGTTTCATTGTAAACATCATTCTAGAGTATGACCAACACCCAGCTTTCCCCAACTTTTCCCAGATAATACTTTTACCTTTCCCTCCTTTCCTAGTAGCATGAATTAGTTTTAACCAGCATCCCATGTGGGAGTAACTGTCCTGTGTCTTTCTTCTTCCTACACTGTTCTCATCCCCCCTTTTTCTTACATGCGTTCCAAAAAACCATAATTTGTTTTGCTGTTTTGACCTAATATGTGCACACAGGGATGCACTATGTGATAGTAATTTTTTTTCCTAAAAGTGGGAGACACATTGCACACAAGGGGATTCTGTCAAACGCACAGCTGTCAGATATTAGCAACAGCACAGAGTAGCTAATTCCCTATGAGTCACAGACAAAAGACTGGTGAAGGAGATGTTACAAAAGTGGACTTAATCCTTTCCCTTCCTCAGCTGTTTACCACTGTACTTAAAATGAAAAAAAAGTAGTGTCTCTGTTTCATGAATATGGTGAAATACTTTACATGGTCATCCTGATTAAGTCACTGATGCTCCTAAAATAATTAAGATGCATAAAGATTAATCTACTTGGTAGGAAAATACCTCTGCATACCCGACTGCAGCATCAGCTGCAGCATCTATACATCCTTTCTGCTGGGTGGCAGCCACATGCTCACAGCATCACCTATATTGAGTAAACCTTGGAAGCAGAAGTAAGGACTTCACCTAGAACCTAAACTATCCTGCCACTGAATTGACCACTATCCAGTGACCTTCAGGGAGGCAGCAGCTGCAGCATACTGCTTCCAAATTAAAAAGTGTGCTTTTTTTTGTCAAGGGTAAGGCACCATACAACCTTACTCTCAATGATGTCTCAGGAGACTGGAGGTTAAAATTATGCCATTTGCAATTACTTTTTATAGGACATAACAGACACAGCCTGTGCTTAGACAAACAGAAAGCAATTACCTCTCTTGTTAATTAGGCCCTTTGATCACTTTGCTGCCTAAAAAGTTGTTTTTATGATTTTATCAACTGTCCTTAATTCTTTCCTCGGATGAAATCTTTTTTACCATTTTCATCCTAACAAAAGGACAGTCTCTGTCTTCTCAAAATTTTCTTTTCTTGTTTCATGACTTTTTCATAGTGTTAAGGTTGCATGTAAGTTCCAGGGTTTTCATTAGTCAGGTATTTGCACAGCAAAGCTCCTGTTTGAATTTCTGCTCAGGGGAGAGAGAAGCAGACACTTCCATCAAAGACAAAAGGAAAATGATACCCAGCAATGTGAGAAAGACAGCTCACAGAGATTCCTGTCATCAGGAAAGTCAATTTGCAGCAAATCACTGTGTCAGAAGAGACACAGGACGAGGGCTGCTTCATATGTAGGGCACCTGCATTTCTTCAGTGTAACACATGGCATTTCAATGACTCGTTCTTGAATGGACCTTAAAGGAAAGGACCTTAAAGATCACCTCATTCTTAAGATCCTGGCACTGGGATTCTTCCTAGGTATGACACATATTTAAAACAATTCTTCATCTCTTCCCAAAATCTGTGACATTTTCATGCTGTTCACTCCTTTCCCCCCAGTGAAATACACCGTTTCGGTTTGAAATGAATAAAACTAGGTTTGTCAAACTTCCCGTATTAACCCATCAAGCCAATAAGCAATTATCCCAGAATAAATTAGAAAAATAAATCTTTGGGAAAAGAGACTTGATACTTTTGCTTGGTGTTGCCTGTCAACATTTAGTAGCTCCAGAGCACCGGCTTTTGCATTTTGCTTTCAGGATAACAATACTGGCAAAAACTTACTGTGAAGGTGAGAGTTCTTATTACTATGCTGACTATTAATAAATTATAGATATACTTTTTAAAGTGGAATGAAGAAACAGTTTAGGAAATTGAAGTAAATCAACATAAGACTAATTTTGTAACCCAAGTTACCAAGTCACAGGTTTTACAGGATATCCCTGTTGCCAATAGAGAGATTGATATATATATATATATATATATATATATAATTCCTCCATGCCACAGAAAGGACACGTTGGAGAATTTTGGCAGAGATTGTCATGGAAGAAGTTTTATGTTTATCAGAGGCAAAGCTGAAGCATAACTGAGACCTGGGGATCTTCAGCAGATCCATACGGAAGCCTTCCTGACAACATAAATTTGCATGCCCTGAGGCAAGCTTTAATATTCACTGAAGATTACATCAGTCTCTGAGTATGGCTGGGTGCATAAAAGGTCAGATGGAGCCACTCTGGATGTCAAATATCACCTTTCCAGAATTCCAACACTAATGATCAAAAGACAGCTTGCCAAGTGGCATGGAAGGGACATTGACTAGAAATGGAGAAGAACCACAGCATAAATAAATTATTCTCTTTCATTTGTTCTGACAAAGATTATAAATACTGTAAAAGTCCAAATACTGCTGAATGGGTAAGTAATGCTAAAGAGTTGACATTGGTGAAAGGAGTGATGGCAAATGCAGGGAACAGCAGTCATTTTGCAAGAGTAAAGCACCACAATGAGGAACACTTCCAAGAGAAAAATCACGTTCTACAAGAAGAACCACTGTGACCTGGAGTTCTAATTGCAAGGAATTCCTGCAGCTTCCAAGATGAGAGAAATGTGTTTCATTTTCTTTCAACTCCTTGGCACTTTCTGGTACTTCTCTTCAGTCATCTACACTGGTTTAAGCCATTTCAGCTGTAGAAATTAAATTTATATGCAGGTTTTCTTCACATACTGTTATCTGCTTACAGTAGTGTTTGAGTATCTTAACATTTTGTCTTGGGTTGTGGAACCTAAATTGTGTATTCTATTTTCATCTGCTGAAAACAGTTGGGGGGTTGTTCTTCTTTATCTCTTGTTTACTCTGGAGGGAGGGGGGCAGGTGCCTTTTGATAATGGGCCAACTGTTAACACCAGGTAGGTCATTGTTTCTTATCTCTCTTCACGATGGGCCGTTAAGACTCCCCAGGCTGTTTTCTTCCTCAAGCTGTTCCCCTCCCCAAGGAAATATATTCACATTACATCATCCTATTGTGAGATGCTCCACCCAGTGGGGGGAGCCAACCATTGCTACCTGGATAAAACTGGGACTCCAGAACAGGGAGTTCTCTTGCTTCACCCCGATTTCTGGGAGGAAGACCGGACCTCATCTCACCATCACCAGCCCCCATCTCACCATCACCGGACCCCTTCTCACCACCTCTGGACCCTTTTTGGCTACAGGATCATCTCTACTTCAACAGAACCACATCTGCCACTCCAGGAGGACTCACTTTTGGACCGCTTCCAACACCCTGACCAACAGGGCATCAGGTTGTAGCTCTGACTCTGTCAGGGCTTTCCAAAATTGTTGTTTGTTTTTTTTGCTGGTTTGGTGGGGTGGTTTTGTTATGCTTTTTTTTTTCTCTACCACATTTGTATTATTGATATTCCTAGTAAAGAACTGTTATTCCTATTCCCAAATCTTTGCCTGAGAGGCCTTAATTGCAAAATTATAATTTGGCGGGGTGTGAGGGATTTACATTCTCTATTCTAAGGGAAACCCCAGCTTCCCTGGCAGATACCTGTCTTTCCAAACCAAGACAGATTTATTTTAGATTTGCTGATTTCACTGCATGATTGAGTGTTTGAAATGGTGCACACTTGCCTTTTTTCAGTCTCAGAGTTCATCATGGCTGGTGTTCACTGTTTGCACAATGTAATGCTTTGTTAAGGGGTTTCATTGGGGAGAAACAGGACCAGTTTTCTCGTGAAATTATTCTGAGTGCTGCACTGAGGACTGAGTGGAAACCTTTGAACCTGCAAAACAGAACTTGTCCAGGTAAGCTGAGAGCTCAATAAGCAGGAATAGATGGGAAGATATCGAAGAACAGTGGGAAGGTAAGTTCACTTTCTTGGCATACTGAAAGAAATGTAGCACTATACAAAAATCCTTCTCCAAAGCAATGCATGTATGTTATCAGTTTAAAAATCTATAGCTACTGTGTTATAAAACTTGGGCACATCCACCACATTCTCTTTTTTGCATTTAACCTTTTGCATCAGAAAGCTGCCTCTTCTGACTCTTTATTAAAATCAGTATGACTACTAAAACACATCTCAGCAGTCTGATATTAAGTCTTCATTGAATAATGTAGATTTTAGGTAGCTTTATAGTATGGGCCCTAAAAATTGCTGTTCATTCTAGAAGATAGAAGTCACAAATTTTATTAATAGCCTTTCACCATCAAGCCCAAATATCTAATGAGATGTCATTTCAGGCCCCAAGTTAACACTTTCAATTTTATGGAAAGAAACATCTTCCTAAATTCTCTTTAATAAACCAAGAATTCATTGCTCACATAGCTAAGTTGTTCTTTGTCTTTCTGCCTCCAACATTTAAACTCAAGTCTGAGCTACAGCATAGGAAGTGCCTGGAGCACACAGCCTGTGCTGGCACTGCAAACAGCTGGTAACATCTGCATCCCCACTTTTGTTTGTTCTTAATTCTGTGAAAAAGGGATGACTGTGGAATAGAAACATGTCAACCACAGCGTCTAATGGCCTCCAACTGCTGAAGCTGACCCAGCATCCCAGATAATGCCCAGGAACACCTAATATTTCAATGTGCATGTGGACAAGTTTAAAAAGTCAGAGGGTTACACAGGGGCGAAAGGAGGAAATCCTATGCCTCAGGAGGACAAGTGCAATATGTTTTCCAGGGTTAGGGTGAGAGATTTTCTGACTGAATTACTGAGAATGTGGTACCTTGTATCCTCAAGGACTCCCTAAAAAGTTCACTTTCTTTTATAACCAGAATTGTGGTGATTAGGAGGGTTCATATATGTGCAACTCAAAAATGTGAAGCAAAATACTATTCATTATCAAAAAAGTCAGTATGTTTTAGAATAGTTACTAGAGGAATCACTTTTCCATAGAACACTACTGTAATATTGCTTCCCACAGAATTTCCCTGTGAAAACAAAAATTAAAAATAAAATCAACTTAGACTGATGTAAAGCCATTTGAATTCCAGCTTCAGTGATTTCCCCTCTTCTCTTTTCTTGCACAGGTACAACTGAATGTAAAAACTGTCCTTGCTGCTGCCACCTCAGGATTTATCTGTTCTCCTTTTCGTACATGGATTCTCTCACTCTCTCTCTAGTGTGTCTGGTGGTGCATCGAACAAAAGTAGATCCTTAGTCCTAAATCCTAAAGTAGGTTGGATGGGGCCCTGAGCAACCTAATCTAGTGGGTGGCCCCAAGGTGGGGCACTGGATGGTGATAGTAGTTGGAATCAAATTATCTTTAAAGAGCCCTCCAACCCAAACCATTCTATGCTTCTGTGATTCCAAACTATAGACTTCTAGAGCAGAATCCTGGATTATAAGCATTATATCAAATTATCAGGTGAGAAGTATCACATCAAGTGACAGACAGCTTCTAGTTACAAGAGATCATCATTTCTGCTCCCTTGGAGTTCCCTTAGTTACTTTCCTCAATAATTTATGTTTAGTCAATAAGAAAAAAAAAGAAAGAAAAAAAAAAAACCAAAAACAAAACAAAAAAACCCACACTACCGCAAAAGCTTGCAGTGGCATTAGGCCATGTAGTAATTTTCAGACAACAGCAAAGGTGCAATGATACTGTAATGTCTGCTCCGGTATGGATGTGGCATAAGTAGGTGCTAAGGGGCAAAATCCATGTGGAGGCATAAACCATGACACCATAATTCATGCTCAAGCTCAGCCACCATGCACCCACATTATTTTATTGGGACATTCAATTCCTGGATTATGTGACTTTAAAGAGAAAATTTTCTAGGGTTTTTTTTTGTGCGTTTTTGTTTGTTTTTTTGTTTTGGTGTTTGTGGTTTTGTTTGTTTGTTTTTGTTTTTTAAATTAGTGAGAACAGCATCTAGCTCTGCCTTAGTCTCCTCTTCATGTTAATATCTTTTCATTGGGTTGTTTTCAGGGCTTTTTTTCCCTCCTCTCTACCTGGTCCTATCTGTACCCCTAATAATAGGGAATACAATTCAGTCTTAGCCTGCAGACTTCAAACAGGAAAAGGGGACTGGAAACAAAGTGGAAATTATTTCCAAGCACACCACAGAGAAGGGATTGTTTTATTAAATGCCAGTTCACAAGGAGGTTTACTTGCCTGCTTTTTTGTCTTTCCCTGTCAAAACAGTCCAAGAGTTTTGGATTACCTGTCTTTGTGGTTCTAAAAGCAGCTAAGGAGATAGCACTTATAATGGAACTTTCAAAAACAAGTTTAAATAATGTATCTTTAAAATATTTGAATGTCAGGATCAATGCCAGTTAAGGTCCATACAGTTGCTGAAAGGGACATCTCAATGTCATTGCCAGAGTCACAGAATACCTCCCATTTCTTGTTTAGGTCAGGCTTTAGTCAATTTTTTTTCCACAGGCATCAGTTTCCACTCAGTCCCACAGGTCTTTAATCAGCAAAACACTCATTGTTAAAGAGATGGTCTTGCAACTGTGGTGCAAGCTCCTAAGTAAGGTAATCTGGCCTCTTTTGCAGCTGCTTCCCAGAAAGCTTTCCGCTCAGCTATAGTCTGAGCAAATCCTCCCTCAGAATTTCTGCTTGGAGTTGCACCAATATTATTAATCCTGAATTTTTTTAGAAGACACCCTATAAGCCCCTCGTGTGTGATATTTATTTGTTTGTTTGTGGGTTTTGTTTTGGGTTGGGTTGGGTTTTTTTGCATTGCAGATGCCAAAGTTGTTGTTTACCCTTTTCAATGTCTTTTTCTTTACATTTTGTATTTATATAATCAATTTACCCTTGGGCAGCTGAAACTGCCCTTGGGGCTGGCAGTTGAGCTAGGCAGCAACCTGATTCTTGGAAGTGGCATTAGATTAAAAACTGGGGAAGCATTTTATTAAATATTCATCCCTTCCTCTGTTCTTTACCTTCTTACCACCCTCCATTCTCCCTGCCTCACTTCCTCGTTTTCTCTTTTTTCTCTCTTTCCTTTCTTCCTTTCTTGCTGCCTTTCTACCTTCCTGCGTCTCTCCCTCACAGCTTCTCTTTATCCCATATTACAATTACTCACCATTACAATTACAAATACTCTCATATTACAATTACTCACTGACTTGATTTTTTCTCATTCCTCATAACAAAATAGATATTCTTTGTAATATGTATGCATATATGTACATACAAAGCCATACATATGCGCACGCACACACTGCCATTTATACATATATATGTGTATATATATCCATGCCCACACATATGACTCCTCACATGTATGTTACAGTCTGCTTCAGAGACAAAGAAAAGCCAAATAAGATCCTCTTGGGAGAGAGCAGTGTGCAGTGTGTCCTGCTTTGCTGCATCCCTCTGCAGCTGCATGTCCCAGGGGCACAGCCCTAGGGAACACTGACATCAGAGGTGGCCATTCTCTCTTCCCAGCATTTCTGCCTGCATTGCCACCCACGGGCTCCCTTACGCCCTTTGGGAACACAAAACAGCACTGTTAATCCTTCCCCAGGGATGCCAAAGGGTGCCATGGCTATCCCCTGCCAAGGGTGTCCTTTGAGCGGGTATGGCTGAAGGAGCCACGGGGCCACCTCCCTCCCCGCTGCCTCTGTGACATGAGGATGGTGTCACAGCTTGGCACTGCAAAAGCCAACATCAAACCCCGACAGCCCCTCTTTAATTAGCTTTACTTCCTCTATGTCTCTATTTTAATGTGCAGTTCCCAGATTCCTTCACAGTCAGCTTTCCCTTTTATTCCTTCTGGAGAGCAATATATATAGTGCAGGGCTGTAAATAAGACTAGCAATGTCATGGTAACCATGGTAACTGGTAGGCTTCAAACACAGATGCACGTGAGATTTATAGGAGGTTACCCTTGACTTTACAGCCAAATGACCTGTCCTCTTTAAAACTACCCTGCTTGGAATTTGAATTTCTCACCTGTCACCTGACTTTTTTTTCTCCTTTTAAATACAAAACAACTGACTGGAATTTTTTTTTTTTCCTTTTTAAAAAATAAATTGTTGTTACAAAGAGGGCCTGAAAATTGATACTTTCTTTGGATGCTGATTGCAATGATGCTTAAAAAACTTTTTATTTTCAGATAAAAGGAGCAGCTGTCCTTGCTCACCATCCATTGTAGCTGGTATGTCTTGCCTCCCTCTGTGAGGGATAGTTCAATTCACTACAAAGATAAAATGGATGAATTCTGATCTTTTGTTCTGGGCAGAATATGAAACTTTCAATTTCTTGAAAATGAATGCAACAAACTGAAATTCAAAGATGATTCAACCAGGGTCTGCCAACAACAATATAGTGAAAGGAGCTGGTCAGTCCCTCTGGAATAACTTTTGACACAATTCGCAGCTGAAGCAGAGGAGGCTTTCAGATCCCTCCATATCTCTGCCTCTGGAGTAAAGTAGCCCTGTCCACACGGACAGGACCTGTGGGCAGTAGCTGGACACTGGTTTATGAGGGGATGAGCCCTGGTCTGCAGCTCTGGTCCACAGCACTCTCTGTGTCCTTACCTCTCACCACAGCAAAACTGTGTCTGCAGATCCCTTGTTACTCCTGCAATCACAGAACCTTATCGTGGGCTGCACAAACTGGCCTGGGAAGCAGGGTGGATGCTTGAGCAGTCTGTCCTTGCAACCTCCACATGTCTGTCCTGTGACCTGTGCTGGTGACGGCAAAAGCACAGGCATCCTTTTCCCTGTGTTGCCAGAACCTTCTCCCTGCCATCATTTCATCCAGCTGAAGAACAGTATGTGGCTTCAGTTTTGGAAAACTCTGATCCAAAACTTCACATCTAGTAAGGTGGTCACTGTTTTTTGCACCTAAACGTAAAAGAATCTCTACATGTTTAGAAGTTTCATGGGCTGTTCAAGGAAATCATGGTTGCTAAAGCATGATGCAAGTGTGACAAAACCTGAATTTTTAATGGAAAACTAGGATTAGCTTCCACTATAAATTATATTATGATAAGAAGCTATTTTAAAATTGCAGGATCCTCTCTGCTATAATATTGTCATTTGACTGATAAATACAGTTACCTGTTTGGACCTTTCCTTCAGACTACTTTGTCACGGGAGTTCCAGTGCTTTGCCATATCTCTCATCATAAACTGTTTTGCAAATAAATAGTTTTCTTTAGTATAAATTTATGGCTGACTTTATAAAAGAGATAAAAAATATAATGTATAACTGAGCAACCTGATCTAGTGGAAGTTGTCCTTGCCCACAGCAAGCAAGTTGGAACTGGATGACTTTTAAAGGTTCCTTTCATGCTATGATTCCATGATTCTGTGATTCCATGGTTCCATGATTTATTACTCTGCCGTTATGGGAACACTGATATCAAAGTCTACAGAGAGGTCTCAACTAGTGGTAGGTATTGCAACACATCTGGGACCATCAATGGAGAATTGCCCAGGATTCTCCTTAAGTAGTGTGGACAGTGGTAATTACAGCAGGGGACATTAACCTCTTCAAGGTAAATACAGAGGCATTCCATGCAAGCAGTTGGGTAGGGAGCCTTGTGACACCTGTCTCCTCATCACTGCAGGGAAAGAGAATGGATTGTGCACATTACTAAACAGCAGCTGAATCTGGGGAATGCTATAAAATGGCTCATGTTCCATGACCCTCAGTAAGAAGAAATCTATGTTCTGCTAGCTGAACATTTGGTATTAATGCATGCATGCTGCTTGGAAAAAAATAGGAGTATGTCCCACTGTTTCACTCTTCCAGTGATAGTCCAGCTTGAACAGCTTAGAGACAGATGCTGCAAAATTATGCTGCTCTCAGAAGGATTTGGGATGGCATCTGAGAAAAAAAGTGATGCACCATTGTTCCATAGTTTTGGCTTTGTTGGCAGCCCCTCAGGAATAGATTTGAGGAAGGACAATGAGTGGTGTGCAACTCTTTCAGCTGCTGTGCAGAGTAGCTGTGCTGCACATGGAAACTGTCCTGAACTCCTGATGTTCTTAGCCCACATGTCAATGGAGTTGTTTGAAAGATGACCCCAACTCCAGTGGGTTTCATAAATTCCTTCCATAGATCTCTGATGTGGTTTTGAGTCTGTCCAGAGGCTCTTTGCTACTTTCCTACTAGAATGCCTATTCTTACCTCAGCATCACCTGAAAGCTTTTTGTAGCTGGAAATTAATGTGGGTACAGAAGAAAATGCTGCCTGCACATATTTTGTGCATGTGTGTTAAAATGCATAGCACGTAAGGAGAAGCCATGTGAGTCAGACTGTTGAGACTTGCCAAAGGTCTGAGCTTACACAAATACACCACAGAAATGTTTTCATCTCCCAGCAGCACACAAGGCATGTGCTGCCTGTAGAGAAGTCTCTAAACTAAGCCTCTAAAACTGCCTCTGCAGTTTTTTGCTGCCTTCAGAAGGAAGCAGGTTCAGCAATGCCCACCGCAAGCACCTGCACTCCATCTCACAGCAGTGAATGCTCTTGAACTGACAAAGCGCCACCAGTGAAATTCACAGCACAGCGCTAAAGCCCTGCTTTATCAGACCACTGACCCAAAACCATTGCTATAGATTTTCAATGAGAGCACTCTGGGGAGTTGAAATGACTGTGCTCCCCTTGATAAGCTAGGGCATGAAAAGGTTGCAATGACACAGGAGATTGATAAGAGTTTTAAAACTGCACTGTGCAGATGTCAAACCTTGATCTCGTGTGCAGTCACAGGGAAGCATTACAACTATCCATTTTCTCATTTGCTCCAGCAGGATTTCTAATTCCAGTAAAGTCCTTTGTCTGCAGTGCCAGCCCTGGGATTTGTTGGTCAAGGATTTAGAGCCTCTTGGTGGGCTTAGAACTCAGCCATGGAGAAAGTAGAACCATAGCATCATAGAATGGTTTGGTTTGGAAGGGACCATTAAGGGTGATTTAATCTGAACTCCCCTGCCATTGGCAGGCACATCTCCCACTAGAGCAGACTGCTCAGAACTCCATCCAATCTGCCCTTGAATGTTTCCAGGAATGGGGCATCCTTCATATATACTTTATTACCTTCTTTGGCAGCTGTCAAACCTGTTGCTAGTACTGAACTGCCAGACTCCTCCATGGTTTTGTCACTCTGGCACCAGAACATCTCCAGACTGCAGCAAGTGTTTTTGCCTTTGAGAAAACACTAGTATGCCCTTGAACTTTTGTCCTGGGTTATGGAATCAAAAATGTGTATTCTATTTTCATCTGCTGAAAGCAGTTGGGGAATTGTTCTTTATTTCTTGTAACTTTGGAAGGAGGGGGACGGGGGGGAGGGGCGGGTGCCTTTTGGGTAATGGGCCATCAACAGACTATACCCCCGGACTATACCCGCTCCCCCCAGAGCCCCATCTGCATGCATGGTCCTATTGTGGGATGCCCCACCCAGTGGGGGGAGTCTACAATTGCTGCCGGGAAAACTGAGCCGGCCGGGGACAGACTTCACTTGCTTCACCCCGATTCCTGGGAGGAAGACGGCACCCCATCTCATCTTCGCCAGACCCCATCTCATCATCGCCGGACCCCATCTCACCATCACCTCACCCCTGGACCCCTCCTCATCACTCCTAGACCCTTTTTGGCTACAGGATCGTCCCTGCTCCAACAGAGCCACGTCTGTCATCCCAGGACTCACTTCTGGACTGCTTCCAACACCCTGACTAACAGGGTGCCAGGTGGCAGCTCTGATTCTGTCAGGGCTTTCCCAAATTGTTGTTGTTTGTTTGCTGGTTTGGTGGGGTAGTTTTGTTTCCTACCACATTTGTATTATTGATATTCCTAGTAAAGAACTGTTATTCCTATTCCCAAATCTTTGCCTGAGAGCCCTTAATTGAAAATTTATAATTTGGCAGGGGTGGGGGGTTTGCATTCTCTATTCTAAGGGAAACCCCAGTTTCCCTGGCAGACACCTGTCTTGTCAAACCAAGACAGATTTTGGCGCCCAAGTGTGGGGCACAAGGGCATTGAGACAGAGGAATAACAGTTCTTGTGTACTAGATAGAAGTCTACTGCTCAAAATCATGTGGTCCAGCTTTCCCTGGTTTGGCTGGCACGTGGTTGTGGCTGTATTTCTGCCATTTGCTGGCCCTTATCTAAACATGGGCCCTATAACCAAGGCTACTGTGGCTGGCATCCAGTTTATTTTGTGGGTTAATAAGGTGAGGAATTCGTGGATTTTTAACTTCCTTTGGAAAGCAGGCACATGGATTCAGGGCTATCATAGACTAACTCTGTGTTTCTGGGGTTACTTTAATAATGGTACATATTGTGAGGAAATGGCACCTGGGGAAATTTTCTCCCAATCCTTCACTCAGTTTTTTGGGTCTACTCCACCAGCTTTTCAAGGGTTAAATTTCCCTCTGAATGCTAATGACGTCATACAGTGGTTGGTGCTGCTTATAGGCCTATTCTATTTGGTATTCAGAGATAAAGGGAGACTGGCCTGGGTGAGCACTCTGATAACTACCCCAAAGAATAAAGATGCTGCCCAAGAGCCCACCCCTGTCCCACAGCCAGCCTCAGGCATAAACCACCCGGTTTGGGTGAAGGCTCTGATAAAAGAAATGCATGAGATGAACCAGATGCTGAAAGAGTACATTTCCCCAGCTGGTGAGAAACCTTCGCCCTGCCCTGACAAAAGAGAATCTGATACAGAACCCGCAGACATTACAACTGTCCAGGTTCCAGCTGACACACAGGGGCAGTCACAGCCAGCAGCAGTTGCCCCTGTGGAAACAAGGAAATCTAAAGTGAAAACAGCAAACCCAGAGAGTAAAGATAAGAAGGGAGGGCCCTCACAAGACACAAGGGAATCACATGTTCAGATCATCACTGAGACCCTGTCGTATGAAAGTCTCCGTAATCTGCAAAAAGATATTGTACGGCGGGGACGTGAGGCTTACACTGCCTGGCTACTTCGGGTTTGGGATCTTATGGGCACAGGTGTCCAACTAGATGGTGGGGAGGCCAGGAATTTGGGACCCTTGACCCAGGACTCAGGTATAAATCAGGTATTTGTAAGGGAGCCTGGACCTCTTTCCCTCTGGCAGCGGCTTTTAACGAGTGTGAGAGAAAGATTTGTCCACAGAGAAAGAATGCAGGAGCACCACCATAGAATGCGCTGGAAAACTCTGGAGGAAGGAATCCAACAGCTGAGGGAAGTGGCAGTACTAGAGGTACTTTTTGGGAGGAGTGGACAGCATGATAATGATCCTGACAAGGTTAGATGCACAGCGCAGATGTTATGGAACCTGGCAAATCTGGGGCCATCTCAGTATACTACATTTATTGCAACCATTAATGCTGAGGACAACCGAGTGACAGTGGGGGCTGTTGCCAATAAGCTTAGGAATTATGAGAGCATGATCAATGGCCCGCTGCAGGCTCATATCTCTGCCGTGGTGAAAGAGCTCAAAGAGGAAATGAGGGAGGTGAGGGAGGAGATGAGGAAGAGCAGTTCCAATGTGGCACCGGTACGAGTCACAGGCCCCAGAGTCAGAGCCCAACGACCCCCAGCCAGAGAGAGAGGGTACACCCCGAGAGCTGACCTGTGGTTTTACCTGCGTGACCATGGGGAAGACATGGGAGTGTGGGATGGGAAACCCACCTATGTCCTGGCAGCCCGGGTGCGTGAGCTCAAGGAGAGGAACACTCACCAAAGGGGTGCCACTAAAATGAAAGTATCCTCAACCTCCTATGCCCAGGCTGTCAGTAGTCAGGATGCTGGAACCTCTAGTATGTATGCTCAGGGAGGGAATAACCAGTGCTAGAGGGGCCCTGCCTTTAGCCAGGTAGAGGAGAGGGACAATCGGATCTATTGGACTGTGTGGATCCGATGGCCTGGCACATCTGACCCACAGAAATACACGGCTTTGGTTGACACTGGCTCCCAATGTACCCTGATGCCGTCGGGGTATGTGGGAGCAGAACCCATCTCTATTTCTGGAGTGACAGGGGGGTCCCAGCAACTGACTGTATTGGAGGCCGAAGTGAGTTTGACTGGGAATGGGTGGCAGAAACACCCCATTGTGACTGGTCCAGAGGCCCCGTGCATCCTTGGCATAGACCATCTCAAAAATGGACATTTCAAAGACCCAAAAGGATATCGTTGGGCTTTTGGAGTAGCTGCTGTAGAGACGGAAGACATCAGACAACTAAATACCCTGCCTGGTCTCTCCGACGACCCCTCTGCTGTGGGACTGCTGAGAGTTGAAGAACAACAGGTGCCAATTGCCACAGCAACAGTACACCGTCGGCAATACCGTACTGACAGAGACTCTGTGACTCCGATCCATGAGATGATTCGTAAACTGGAGAGCCAAGGGGTGGTCAGCAAAACCCACTCACCCTTCAACAGTCCCATTTGGCCTGTGCGTAAGTCTGAAGGGGAATGGAGATTGACTGTGGACTATCATGCATTGAATGAAGTGACTCCACCACTGAGCGCTGCCGTGCCGGACATGCTGGAGCTCCAGTATGAGCTGGAGTCCAAGGCAGCAAAATGGTATGCCACTATTGACATTGCCAATGCCTTCTTCTCCATTCCTTTGGCAGCAGAGTGCAGGCCCCAGTTTGCTTTCACCTGGAGGGGCGTTCAGTACACCTGGAACCGACTGCCCCAGGGGTGGAAGCACAGTCCCACCATCTGCCATGGACTGATCCAGGCTGCACTGGAGAAGGGTGAGGCTCCGGAACATCTACAGTACATTGATGACATCATTGTGTGGGGAAACACGGCAGTGGAAGTTTTCAAGAAAGGAGAAAAGATCATCCAGATTCTCCTGGAAGCTGGCTTTGCCATTAAGAAGAGTAAAGTCAAGGGACCTGCCCGAGAGATCCAGTTCCTGGGAGTGAAGTGGCAAGATGGACGGCGTCAGATCCCCACAGAGGTCATCAATAAGATCACCGCGATGTCTCCACCGACCAGCAAGAAGGAAACGCAAGCTTTCCTAGGTGCCATAGGTTTCTGGAGGATGCACATCCCTGAGTACAGTCAGATTGTGAGCCCTCTGTACCTGGTTACCCGCAAAAAGAACGATTTCCACTGGGGCCCAGAGCAGCAACACGCCTTTGCCCAGATCAAGCAGGAAATCGCTCATGCGGTGGCCCTTGGCCCAGTCAGGACGGGACCAGAGGTAAAGAATGTGCTTTACTCCGCAGCTGGGAGCCATGGTCTGTCCTGGAGCCTTTGGCAGAAGGTGCCTGGTGAGACTCGAGGCCGGCCACTGGGATTCTGGAGCCGAAGCTACAGAGGGTCTGAAGCCAATTACACTCCCACGGAGAAGGAGATCTTGGCTGCCTATGAAGGAGTTCAAGCCGCCTCAGAGGTGATTGGCACTGATGCACAACTCCTCCTGGCACCCCCGACTACCAGTGCTGGGGTGGATGTTTAAAGGAAAGGTTCCCTCCACCCATCACGCCACCGATGCCACCTGGAGCAAATGGATTGCCCTCATCACTCAGCGTGCCCGTATTGGAAACCCGAATCGCCCTGGGATTCTGGAAGTGATCACCAACTGGCCGGAAGCTGAGAACTTCAGTCTCACCGAGGAAGAAGAACAAGAGCAGGTAACCCGGGCTGAAGAAGCTCCACCATATAACCAACTGCCAGCAGAAGAAGCACGCTACGCTCTTTTCACTGACGGTTCCTGTCGCATCGTAGGGATGAACCGAAAGTGGAAAGCAGCTGTGTGGAGCCCCACAAGACAGGTTGCACAAGCCACTGAAGGAGAAGGTGGGTCAAGCCAGCTTGCCGAACTCAAAGCTGTTCAATTGGCCCTGGACATCGCTGAAAGAGAGAAGTGGCCAAAGCTCTACCTCTACACCGATTCGTGGATGGTAGCTAATGCTCTGTAAGGCTGGCTGGAAAGGTGGAAAAAGGTCAGCTGGCAGCGTAGGGGAAAACCAATCTGGGCTGCTGATGAGTGGAAGGACATCGCCACCAGAGTAGGGAAACTACCTGTGAAAGTCCGTCATGTAGATGCCCATGTCCCCAAGAGTCGGGCTAATGAGGAGCACCGGAACAACGAACAGGTAGATCAGGCCGCGAAGATAGAAGTGTCTAAGATAGACTTGGATTGGCAACATAAGGGAGAGTTGTTCCTAGCTCGGTGGGCCCATGATGCCTCAGGTCATCAGGGCAGAGATGCCACCTATAAGTGGGCACGAGACCGAGGGGTGGATCTAACCATGGACAGTATCTCTCAGGTTATCCATGACTGTGAGACGTGTGCTGCCATCAAGCAGGCCAAGCGGGTGAAGCCCCTCTGGTACGGTGGACGGTGGTCCAAATATAAGTATGGGGAGGCCTGGCAGATTGATTACATCACCCTGCCCCAAACCCGCCAAGGCAAGCGCTACGTGCTGACCATGGTGGAAGCCACCACTGGGTGGCTGGAGACCTATCCTGTGCCTCATGCCACCGCCCGGAACACCATCCTGGGCCTTGAAAGACAAGTCCTGTGGAGACACGGCACCCCTGAGAGAATCGAGTCAGACAACGGGACCCATTTCAAGAACAGCCTTATAAACACCTGGGCTAAAGAACACGGCATTGAATGGATCTATCACATCCCTTATCATGCACCAGCTGCCGGGAAAGTGGAACGGTGCAATGGACTACTTAAGACCACTCTGAAGGCACTTGGCAGAGGGACTTTCAAGAACTGGGAAGTGAACTTAGCAAAAGCCACCTGGATGGTCAACACCCGAGGCTCCATCAGTCGAGCTGGTCCTGCCCAGTCTACCCCTTTGCACACAGTAGATGGAGATAAAGTCCCTGTGGTGCACATGAGAGGTATTTTAGGAAAGACTGTCTGGATTAACCCCACCTCAGGCAAAGGCGAACCCATCCGTGGGATTGTTTTTGCTCAAGGACCTGGTTACACTTGGTGGGTAATGCAGAAAGATGGAAAAACCAGTTGTGTACCCCAGGAAAACCTAATCCTAAGTAAGAACTGAGTGTAGGGGTTCATTCTGCTAGTAGTTCATTGCTTTAGGTATGATGCAGATGATAATAGAATAAGGGGTGGATAATGTCCTGGGTTATGGAATCAAAAATGTGTATTCTATTTTCATCTGCTGAAAGCAGTTGAGGAATTGTTCTTTATTTCTTGTAACTTTGGAAGGAGGGGGACGGGGGGGAGGGGCGGGTGCCTTTTGGGTAATGGGCCATCAACAGACTATACCCCCGGACTATACCCGCTCCCCCCAGAGCCCCATCTGCATGCATGGTCCTATTGTGGGATGCCCCACCCAGTGGGGGGAGTCTACAATTGCTGCCGGGAAAACTGAGCCGGCCGGGGACAGACTTCACTTGCTTCACCCCGATTCCTGGGAGGAAGACGGCACCCCATCTCATCTTCGCCAGACCCCATCTCATCATCGCCGGACCCCATCTCACCATCACCTCACCCCTGGACCCCTCCTCATCACTCCTAGACCCTTTTTGGCTACAGGATCGTCCCTGCTCCAACAGAGCCATGTCTGTCATCCCAGGACTCACTTCTGGACTGCTTCCAACACCCTGACTAACAGGGTGCCAGGTGGCAGCTCTGATTCTGTCAGGGCTTTCCCAAATTGTTGTTGTTTGTTTGCTGGTTTGGTGGGGTAGTTTTGTTTCCTACCACATTTGTATTATTGATATTCCTAGTAAAGAACTGTTATTCCTATTCCCAAATCTTTGCCTGAGAGCCCTTAATTGAAAATTTATAATTTGGCAGGGGTGGGGGGTTTGCATTCTCTATTCTAAGGGA
The DNA here is from genome assembly GCA_017589585.1 of Phylloscopus whistleri. Lineage (NCBI taxonomy): Eukaryota > Metazoa > Chordata > Aves > Passeriformes > Phylloscopidae > Phylloscopus > Phylloscopus whistleri. The sequence continues at coordinate 172,469 of JADMLD010001380.1, forward strand.
AACCCCAGTTTCCCTGGCAGACACCTGTCTTGTCAAACCAAGACAACTTTACAGCATGGATTTGTGTTAGAATAACCAGTCTAGCACAAAGCAATTATTCCATCATATATTTTGAAACCTGCTTCCAGACAAAAGTGGAGTGATGTGTGATGCTGTGAATAGCTTCGGGACGAAGAAGAGCACAGTCATTTCCAAAAGACATCATATGCCCACTTTCCAGGCCCTTTCCATTACATTTCCTTGAAAAGCAAAGCCAGTCTCATACTTGTTTTCAGCTGACCTTGCCCAGCTGATTTCCACTGGCTGAGGGTGAAAAGCTTACCAGTAGCAGGGAAAAGACAAGAAAACAGTGGTGGGGCATCTTTTCTATCACTCACACAATTTCTGTGGTTCCAGTCAGGCATTATAATTGTTCATGACATTTTTTTGTTTTCTTCTCTTCTTATAGAATCAGACTAGAGATTTGTGTACATCTACAACTCCCCAAGTTCTTACTTAATTGTGCAACTGGCCATGAAGCATTTATAACACTGCTTGCTTTCAGTGGCTTCTGCAGTCCACTTTGTAGTTGCAGTAGGTTTACAAAGGCCCCACTGTTGGAGGTGGGTAGCTTGAAAATCCTGTCTTACCCTTCTGTATAAGGAGCTGGCAAAAAGGCTGACTGACTCCATGGTTAGGGACCCCAACCTTTGGCCTGCCACTTTTTCACTCGCATCAGGAGAACTCCAGGCTGGAAAAAAAGTAGAAGATTCACAACTGGTCTTCCAACTGCCCAAACAAGCAAAATGTTTTCTTTGATGTCAGTGAGCTGCTGGCACCAACTGGTGCAGTGGATATTTATTATCTGGGTGCAAGATGCCTAAACTGATAGATTGTGACACATCCCATTATGTTTGTGCTACCCAACATCTGCCCCTCATCATCTCCAGACTTGCCCTTACTCTGCTAGACGACAACTTTGCTGTTAAAGGAAGTTTCTGGCAGGAGCTGATTTTTTATATGATCATGACACACGACACACAACACACAACACTCACACACAACACCTGGCACAGCAGAGACCAGACTAGTCTGTGTGATGCAAATTTTGAACAATTCATATCTGGATCCACATGACTCCAGCAGAAAATAGGCACTTGATTTTCAGAAGTGTTTACCCTATTGTGCCCAAAGCCAGTGAGACTCTAAGTCAGAAATACAATTTAATAGGAGAAGAGAGAGAGAAAAAAAAAAAAAGTAAAATAAATGCAACAATACAACTTGACACCCTGTGGTAGCAGTCCAGACGAAGTGTTCTTGTTCAAGCAGTGATCCCATAGAAAGGTCTGGTAGATCTTGTCCTCTGGGAATCCACTGGGTAAAGGCTACTGTGCTGCCCCAAATCCCAGATTATATCCAGGTGGGAATGCTTGGCTCCTCCCCCTGGGCGGAGCATCTCACAATGGGCTGATACCATTCTATGAGTTATGTAATGGGTCCTTGATTGCCCATTAAACAGAGAGAGCTCCTGGAGGGAGTTACCTGTGAGTCACCCAGTCAGGCATTGATGGCCCATTAACAGAAGATAGTTCGGAGGGAGGGGGCAAGGGAAACACTCCCCCACCTGGTTTCAACAGCTCATGAAGATGGTGATAGAATACATACTTTGGGCACATCTTACACTGCAACCTAGGACACCTACTGGGGGGTAACTTTTCTTCTGGAGTTGTACCAAGCATTTCTTTGCACCTGCTGAAGCCAAAATTCTTTTAACAGCCTAATCTGCATGTCTGAAAAATATCTGACTCCAGGTTTGAAGAGAAGGGACAGCATCATTTTTATCTGCTGTAAGCAGCAAACTCATTTCCATGAAGGAGGAGACTTATGGGAAGGGTGGCAGAACTTTCTGTAGCCATAGCAGCTGAAGCAGAAGGAACTTCTCTGCATGGGCTTTCTGGACCCCAGGATGCTGATGGGAGATGTGTTCAGGAGCCTCATGCTTCCCAGGGCATTGCTTCAATGAACAAGTTTCACGCTGTGTTAATCCTTACCTGAACACCTTATCCAATGACCCTTTATTACATCCTGCTTCAGTCTTTTTCAGGTATTAATATGTGCTGAAGAACTGCTATATTATATTGATGATAATAATTATCTTCATAATAAACTGACTTGATCCAGGCAGACAGATGGATGGAAAAGTGAGAAAATAACCAAGAAAGGGCACACAGATGAATAGTTTGGAAGGGAAGAGAAAGCAGATGGTAGATGAATTCATTAGTTTAGAACAACTGTATGTACCCCCTTCTTTCTTCCCAAGCTGCAGCTAAGTTTTGCTGCTCATATTTGTAATCTTCCTCCTTTTGGCAGCTCCCTTTAATGCTTGCTATCCTTACAGCACATCCCTTGGAGCATAGGCAGAGCAGCCCTGGCTTACCTGTAACAAAGCAAAGCCACAGCCAAGCTATCTTCCCACCTCTGCAATAAATCCAGGTGAGAATCCAAGGATTTGCAAGCCATTACTTACTGGGTTTAGCCATACTGAGAATGTTAGTTTGAAAATAGGATTATTTGTCCTTTTGCTGTTGCTCCAAAAGTTTAGTGAGCCACATAGGTACCAAACTGTAAAGTTCAGGTCCCTCTGAAATTCAAAGAGACTGAACTGGGTTTTGCTACAACAGAAGTCAATTAAAGACAAGTGCATGGAGTGACAGGACAAAGGGAAGTAGTTTCAAAGGAACAGAGGGTGGATTTAAACTGGATGTTGGAAACAAAATATTTACTGTGAGGGTAAAGAGGCACTGGCACAGGTTTCGCAGAGAAGCTGTGGATGCCCCATTCCTGGAAGTGTTCAAAGCCAAATTGGATGGGGCTCTGAGCAACCTGGTCTAGTGGAAGGTGCCCCTGCCCATGGCACAGGGATTGGACTAGACGATCTTTTAAAATCCTTTCAAACCCACAACATTCTGTGGTAAATGTACTGCTTCCCAAACAATGTTCCAATCACTTCTGTCCCATACCAAGGGCTCCTGAAAGCAGCAGGATTCCCTCAAGCATATGTATGAAATCAGACCGTATCCCGGAGGTTTCAGACATGACCCTGCCCTGGCCAGCAGTTCTGTGGCAGAAAAAATGCATGCATTGCAGTAGAAGAGGCTTCCAAGGCCCACTCATCCTGACGAGAATAATAGAATTTGTCAGAGAAGCCACTCTCAGCCACCAGTAATGTCTGTCTCCCTTTCCCAGCATGGATTGACTTCCAAAAGACATCATCCTCTGTGGCTTCACCTGCACACACAGAGGAGTCTGTCTTGCAACTCCTTTGGAAAGGCTCAGGACACATTCCCCAGGGGCTGGAATCCTCCTTCTTTGTGTGGCTGTCGAGCTAGTGCCAGATCCCAGAGGGGGAACTAGTCCCAAACCAAACACAGGGGTGGACTGAGGCACGCTGAATTAAATGCTAGGTCAGTAATTAAATTAATTGAACTTTTGACCTGGCCCATAAATAGGTTTTACATCTTAGCATGATGATTTTGCCTGTTGCTAATTTGACTAATTAGTTTGACTAATTCTACATGTTGTAGAACTGTTGATATTGGGGGAAAAATGTTTAATTTAAAAGCTAGTTGAAGAACAGGTTGTAGACAAAAAAATTAAGATGGATGAAATGGGTGTTTGCTGATCACTGAGTTTTCATCCTTTTTAGTGGAGAAAGGCAGGCTTGGTAACCTTAAGAGAGATCTCGTGTTTGAGTGAGAAGCACAGGAGATAAATAATTTCTGACTGATGTAACTAAAGCTGACTGGTTTTTACCAAGCCATTGGTGAAGTTTCCTTATTTCCTACAGTGAGCAACCACAGTACTTATTTTCCACCTTGTTTAAAGGATTTCAGAATTTGTGGCTCAAAACGGAGTATTTAAATGTAAGTGCTGGTGCCTAGCCAAATACTTTTAAGCTGGCCATAAAAGGTTACTTTGTGAGGGTACTAACTGTGTTAAGATTGGATTGCATTTTCTAAGATGTTGATTGGAAGTACTTCAGGAAATTTTGTTTGGGGCTTTCATTAGAAGGATATAGGGATACTTCGTACATGTGTGAACTCGTATATCCTTCTTTCTTTCTACCATGCTGCACGTGTACACTCTCTATAATTAACTATAGCAATAAATTGTGCAGGCTATGTTGCTTGTCCAGCTCTTAGTATCCATAAAACCAATTACCAGGAGAAGTCAGAAGAATGCTTATGCTGCAGTTTGCAGAATTTATGTTTTCAGGATGCCAGGGTAGGGAAGCATGTGTTAAGCATTGACCTCAAGGATGGACACAGTCACTCACTGAAATAAACTGAGAAGGGGAGATTTCCTTCATCTGGAGTTACTGCACCAATATTTGGTCATTGCCACTGCAGAGGGCCCAGGGCCCAAGCCAAGGACAGGTTTATATGAACCTCATTTAACAGTGTTTATCTTGATGACCTTAGTGTGCCCAGTGTTTATAAAAGCTTGTCATTCAAAAAACTCATTCTAATATCTAGAACTGGGCTAAATGTGAGGTTACAGCCAGGGATCTGTTCTTCCCACCTGTTCTTCAGACATTCATCAGCAGAATGTGTTTCCATGGGGGAATTCTCAAAGCTGGTGTGACTGCATAGATTAAGAAGCTAAAAGTGAAGTTGGAAATAAATAAACTGCCACATTGCTGCAATGTGCTGCATGGTTGGGAGGGACTACTGCTCTGCACAAGGACCTCTGTGTATATTGTTCATATAACTCATGCAAGGTGTCAGAATGAAAAGGTATTTCTCCATTGTATTTTGGGATGGTGAATTTTCTCTTCATCTTTGTTACTTATTCACACCAATTTTATGGGGTCTGACCTGGGGTCCTTACAATGTGTCTGAACCTATCTTGTTAATTGGATTTTTTTTTGCAAATGATTATCTGGAAGAAATATAAATAAAATCTAAAGGGCCGGTGGAAAATTTGGGCTTGCTTTTGACCTTTTAAAACCCAAACAATACCAGGTGGTTGTTGTTGTTGTTGTTGTTCTTTCTTGATAGAAATTCACTTATTTTCTAAATGTCCGGTCTGATTGAATGGGAACATAAACTCAAAAGACTTTAAAATTTGCAAAGCTTCTTTCAGCTGCAGAGAGACTGAGACATACATCAAAGTAATTTTTCTTGGAAATCTTTGATTTTTGATAGGTTGTGCTCTTCACCTAAAAAAAAAGTATTTAGTCGGATAATTACCAACCAGCAAAGCACAGCAGTGGTGCACACAAATTCTGGTAAGGAGCTGGTAGCCCGTGAGGAGACACTTGGTTTTGCCTTTCTTCTGCAGCAAGCGCATGCTGCAACCCACATCTATACCATCAAAAAGGTGTCAGTGAATCAAGTCATTTTTTCCTTTCCTTCATTTTTAACGGTGGAAATTGACAGGGTTACAATCCACTGGGATGAGCAGACCGCACCATGGCTCTTCCTGGCCTCTGCTTTCTTGCCTGTGGCTGTGACACCACCACTTTCTGCCAGAATACCGCTGTGGAGTGTTCTTGATGTAACAGAGTCCTTGAGACCCACAGGGCACACGTCTCTCTGGGCTCTGAAATTAGGATCAAGTGGTGATCTCTGAGTATTTGTGCTTTAATTTAAAAATTTGTAGAGAAGCTGGGGAGGTCACATTAAGGTCACATCAGATTGCGTTTATGGGCTGCAGAAAATGCATTGAGATTAGATACTTACAGGAATCTGCTGGATTCACTTATCAAAAAGGAGTCTGACGTGACTGCAAAGTACTTCTGTGAGGAATTATTTCCATTGCCTGACCTTGCCTTTAATATAGCAGAGAAATGTGTAAAAAAATCAAGAAGTGACAAATAGTTAAATTACTACCTGATGCAGAACAGGGAAAAAATATTTGTCTTCTCAGCAATGTTCACAAGGGAGAAAAACTATTTTCTATGCTACTTGGAATGATGAGGGTCAAAACGACCCTAGGCCACAAGTTCTGTTTGTAGTCTTTGGGTGATCTTTTCATGCTACCAGTGAAACAGAAGCTGCCTTCAACTGCTTGTACTTTTCCAAGTAAAAGCATACTTCTGTAACAGAGGAAAAAAAAATGCTAGACCACGCTAAGTGATACTGTTACAGCACCGAGGGAATAAATTTTATTGACTAGAAGCTTTGGAATGATTTTGTTTCTCAGTGCAATTTCTTTTAATATGAGATTCTTGAAAGCAGTGCTTCAGAAGTACAGAGGATGAAGGAGCTATGACCTGTCCTTTTTTAAAAAGACAAACAACATGGAGTAACATCTGTTGCTCAGACTTACTGCCATGGTATAATTAGAAGATGTTCCAGCCTGTCTTCCAAAGTTGGCCTGCTTGTTTCTTAAGATTTTCAATGCCACGTACAACATTCAAATACCCTTCATCAATTACTAGCAATGGGACCTGGGCACAAGGGTGGCCTAGAAAGCTTCAGGAGAGTTTCTTTCTTTTCACATTAGAACTGATGGATGACATTGATTCTGCCAGACACAGCTGTTGCCACATTTTTGTGCCTTTTGCCTCCTCTTGGAGGCAGTAGCTTTATGGTAGTCCCTTGTGATTGTTCTCATAAATCACATAGGGAGGAGTGCTGGTCATGATTACTGATAAACATAATACAAAAATAGTATCTTTGATACAGAGATTTTGAAGCATTTCTAATGTCACGTGTAATCCACGCCAAAAAGCCACTGTTCAGGTAGCTCAGTTATGCTTTTGACATCCAAATAGGAAGCCAAACCCTATTCAGAACAAAAGCTGTCATTAAGAGCTTTCTTAGCAATTCATGAACCCCTTTATTTGTGATAGTTCTTTGCATCTTGGTATTTCTGCAGCATGCACATCAACCTCTCAGGCACATGGATGGCCATAATAAAAATAGAAGTGTATCAGGCCACGTTTCTACACTTTAGCCTATTGCGATAATTTAATGTGCTTTTAATGGCTCTAGAACTCTCCTATCTTCCTAAACACTGATTTAACAATGTGAGATTTGAGGTAACAGAAGCCTCTGGTCTGAAGCTGTTATTTCTTTTTATAGCTTGCTTTTGCCACTCTGCAGAGTGTAAAATTCAAGATTAGATTGAGATTAGTTTAGATAAGCATAAGTATATCACAGAGATATTTTTAATTGCTTCTTGCTCCTTTACAAAGTCCATTGGTGTTCGCCAAAAAAAGTGTGTAGCAAATTCATATGTAATATTTGGGTGCAGATTTCAAACCAATGCTTTTAAAGAGCACTCATTGCAAAGCAACTTACACTTGAAAAATCTTGCAGCTTTTTTGGGGATTCTGACCCTTTGACAGGAATTAAGTATTTTTTGAGATTCTGTTTTATTCTGTTTTAATTTTGAATACATACTAGAAAAGACTTTATTATCAAAACAATATTTTTCTATCAAGGCAAGACATCAACATCCATTCTATTCCTCTATTCAATTTACAGATGTTCAAGTGCATACAAGATATTAAGTCTGTGATTACTAAGCAATTTTTAGATTTGCCCTTTGTAGCATAACCCTTGAAATACCCAATAACTTGTAGTTTTTCTTACATGACTGATAACTCTTTCCATGTATGCATAAGAAAAATATTTTATTCTTTGTTCTAGAGGAATTTGCCTTTTACTTTGCGTGATACTAGAAAAATATGAACACAGTGTCAAAACCAAAATACAGTAACATTTCAAAGCTATTTTTGTACAGTGGTAAAGTCCTCGTCACAAGGACATTTTGTGAAGGATTGATTCTAGCAGGGCTTCATTCTCTCTGTAAACAATGGCACAGAAGATGCACTGTGCGCAGTTACAGAACATGCAATTAATATTAAATAATAGAAAATGGCTCTTGGCTTTAATATCACTTAATATCATTCTGAAGCTTTCAAGGACCTTCTCAGCCACACTCCATGTGTATTTCTCAGAAAAGAATGATGGTTTTGGTTTTTTCTGCATTTATCCTCTAAAATTGAAAAAAAAAATAGTCGTTATATTAGCAGTACAAACAAAGGGATTTAGCAACTTTCCTGCAACCATTGCTCAACACAAAGGGTAAATGCTGAGTCACAAATGAAAACATCACATTCTCAGAGAAGTTTCTCTGTATGAAATTTCAGCTAAGGAAATGCCCCCAGATGAGCACTTTCATTGTCCCTTTTTGGAACAAATTTAGAGCTGGCTCCTTGTGTGCAGTAGTAAAGCACAGGCATTGGACTGCAGTGGAGCTTTGATCTTAGCATTGAGATATTATGAACTACTCATCACAGGAAAATTCACATCTCTGATAAATTTCTTGTACACTTCAACTCTCTATTGTCATAAGTTGTCTTGAGGGAAGCCAGAACTGTACATTAATTAATTGAGAATGTACATATCATCCCTGGCTGAATTAATAATGTCCTTTTCCCATCTGGCTTCAAGGTCATGCGTGTGTCTAGATGCATGCAGAATTCACAGGTCAAACTAAGTCTCATGGTGCTGAATGCTGATCAGCATGGGCAGTCTCCTTTCCAAATAATTGATAACGTGGATATCAGACAGAAAATAGCACATAAGCAGAACAGATAAAAGATCACAAAATGAGGAAAAAAATGTGTGGATACAATTGACACAGTTCTGTGTCAATTATTTTCTCACCAAAAACACACGAAGTGTGAGTTCAGGTTTCACTTGACGTACTGCAACTGACTCATTAGGCATTTCTGCTACTACTTGTGCTTTTAAATTAAGGATTCACCATGCAGTGATTCCAGCACAATGAGGATGAACTCTTCCTATCCAAAAGTGACTCTTCACATGTAAAGCAGCATCTACTCCTACACCTCTGATCTCGTCCCTCAGCAACAGAGACATGCTGCTTCCAGATACAAGGCCAAGCTGCTACACAAGAGAAGAACTGGCTCATGCAATGCAGACAAAAAGAGTCAGTTACCAACCAGCTGACACATTTTATTTTTTATAAGTTTTGAAAATGAAAACAAATAACATTTTCTTTTGGTATCATTCAAATAATAAACCCCAAGCACAGAAATCTTAGTTCATTTTCTCTTTTCCACTGTATTGACAAAGATATCACACAGCTATATCCATTAAAATGAAGACACCAGAAATTACAATACAGCTTCTCTGTCTCATTTCCAAAAATAACTATTCCTAACAAATGGAGAGAAACCAAGTGCATCAGCAATTCAATTAATGAATTGGTCATCCAGGATATCCAGCTGATCACTGCTCTATGAATACTCCTTAGGAAAAAATGGTAAGGGTTAGAAAAAGCATGCAAAGTGTAATAGGCTAGTGGTATTTCTGCACCTTGATAACAATGAAAATGTGCAACCATAGATAAATTGGAATTGAAAAATAATACAAATAGTAAGTTCTGTGAGCTGTCTTGCTTATCTCCAGAGCATAAAAAAAAATAAAAAAGAAACTCCAGAAAAAATTCTTACACTTAGAGTGTGCTGTAGTGTAACAGCAAAGGGAAGCATAAAAAACATTAATTTAACAGTCAATGCAGTTACAGCTGCATTAGGGAAAATAGGGCCTTATGATAGATTTAAGGAAGTGGGAAAATCTGCTTCAAACTACTCAGAAGATACTTGTCTTCAGTTCCTGGGTCTTTTTTTCAAGTGTGATCATTAGAAAGGTGCCAGTGTGTCTGAAATTCCTAGAGCTAAACTTTAGATGCTACAAATAAGTGCTGAACCCACCCAGCTGCTCTTTACTGTTAGCAGTGATGATTACACAGTGATAATAAGAGGAAAATGTCCAGGGGCATTATTCAGTCATGAATAAACCTTGATTTGTTGCAGCAGCCCTCTTAAAATGGGCGAAGATGAGCCGAGGCATAAACTTCTTGTTAAACACAGCATGAAAAGGGTCCTGGTTTATTCCTCTTCATCGCTTAGCCATCTTAACTCCAACTATTCACTGAGTCTGCTGCAGCAAGCTCCTCCTCTAGGTTTCCCTTGCAGCCTCTGACTGCTGGTTATTTCCTGCTAAACTAGGACTGCATATATTAGTTTGCGGACTCTGAGTGCAGGCTTTTACCTAGCTAGACTACGGCTGCAGGTTCCAACAACAGGTTCTAACTGCAGACCCAGACTAATCTTGGCAGCAGTCATTCTCTCTCCCCAGGATCCTACTTCACAATTCTCTCCTTCCTATTCCTCAAGGTTCCTCCTCCATGATGATTCTCCCCTTACCAGCTCACCCCCTCTTTTATCTCACTCATCCTTATTGGATATAGCTGTGACTCATCGGGGTGAGGCTGAATTGGGTAATTAACACAGCTGTTACTTATCAGGGGTGACGTCATCTGTATTCTCTTCTACATTGACTGCAAACTGTAGAATCATTTAGACTGGAAAAGACCATCATTTTGTCCAACCACTAATACAGCACTGCCAATCCAACCACCCAGTCATGCCTCTTTGCCTTGCTTTCATTTAGTCTTGGTGTCTTCCAGCCTGGGAACTACTGTTCTAAACCAGCTCTGCAGCTGATGAAGCTCTGTGGCATTTTCTTGCTGTTGTCTGCAGAAATAAGTATTTGCATATAAAAGTACTTTATAAATACATTTATGAGGGAGCTGCTTGTCTGGTATGGAATTATAAAATGTTCCCATTCAACAAATCACACAGAATCAATAAATATGGACTTTATAATGTGAACTGCAGAGGAAAACAAATAATGTTGGTATAAACAACTTGAGAGTCCATCTCTGGCATTTCTAGCAGATTACATTTTTTGGAAATTCATTATGTCAATCTTTTGATTTCAAAGGAAATGGTATTCCAGAGTCTAGTGTCTTACTCTGTAATTAGAAGAAAAATAAATCCATGCCTTTACACTGCTTCATGTTCTGCTAGCAAAATCTCCAATCACTTCTAAAAATCTCTGCATTAATCTATATAGGAGGAAGGAAATATTCATATTCATGTCATTCTCTGATTTCCAGGATAGGCTAATCAATACTGACTGGAAAAAGCATATCCTTAGTACCAACAAGGTAATGAAAGTTTTGTTCCACTCTAGCCATGTTAGGTCTGATATAGAGGGAATACTCAGGTGGTGCATATTTTCGGACAACTTGCTGGGTCAAAGCTAAGTGCCAAACATTCAAAAACTGTCCCTAATCAATCTAGCCTGTGGCAACAAATTAATTATGGAAACCAAAAAAGGCAGATGTATAAAACAATATCCATTCAACAAATCAGAAACATCCAATTAAGAACAGAAAGCAGTGCTGCCACAAGGGTGATGACACATGATAAAGATGAGATAGTCTTCTACATGTAGATGGAAGAAGACTACATAGAAACAACATCAGCACTGTTTCCTGTCTGACTTTTAATTGCACAGTATTATCCTTGGAGATCAGATGTACTAATGAGACTTCCTTATTTTTACATGACTGCTTGAGGATCATTCCTTTCAGCATCACGTCTGTCGTTCAAAGATCACGCCGTTCCCCTTTCTGAGCAGCGATCACCTTACAGCTGAGAATTCATGCAGTGTTGGCTGATAAGAGCCATCACAGCTGGCCCAGGAAGATCCACTGGGTTTGGCCCAGAGGATAATTGCTTCTTTTCCAGATGGGGTAAACAACTAACAACAGGAGGAGGATCACCCAGTCCTCCTGGGAGCTTTTCAGAGAGGAGAGTGAGTAGTGAAGATGCTCTTTTGGGGAGATATTTTGGAAAAAACAAAGAGTGGAGCAGGTGTGGTTGAGAAGGCAGCTTTCCATTGAGTGGGCTGATGAAAGGAATTTGATACGGTGATTTAATTTTCCTTGGAGAAATTATATTGAATATTCAAAGGGAAGAGTTTGGGCTGAAATGGAAAGTGCCTTTCAACACCTAATATTGTCAGTTTCTTCTACCTGGTACTTCTCATGAAGAATATAACTGCTCTTCTCTGACCATTAGGAGGTATGTAGGCAGCTGGGAAAGGTTTCATAGCCAGAGTTTCTTTATTTATTTCATAGCTTCTCCTCTGTATATCCCTACTATGGTACAAAGCCTTCTCATACTGGAAATTTGGGGTTACAGTGCTATAACCATTTCCATTCTATCTTAAGGCTCCTCAAAATAAACTAGGAAGGAGTTCAGGCAAAACTAACCAGACCCTGAATTTCAAAATTTAAGAAGTACTAACTAAGTAACATAGAGAAGCTTATCCTGAAGGACATGAGAATCTTCATGCCAAAGCATATTATGTTCTCAAAGAGTAACTGAGGAAAACATTTCAAACAGTCCATATGGAGGAGCAGCAGAAATTCTGGTTTAGCTGAGGAGATTCCAGACATTTCCAAGCATAGGACCTCAGGGCCTTTAAAAAAATATTTTATATATATACATTATATATCTAATATACAATATAATTTCATTATATATGGTATATTGTTTTATTATAAACATATTATATATAGCATCATATACTTAGGTTACAATATATGTTATTTCTGTTTGGTTCAAAATGCTAATAAATAATCAATACTTCAAAATGCAAGTAGCAGAGCTATTTTGAGTTCTTAGCAGCATTTTATGCATTTATAAAGAAAAGAAGCACCTTTTTGTAAACTTCCAGTGTTGCATGCACGAGAGAGCTAAAGGTAAAGATTCCTCTCCTCTCAAGGGCAGCACAAATAGCCTCACTCTGCATTTTGCTCTCACTTAAAGTTGCATTATAATAGGGGAACCATCCACCTGCATTATGTACCCATCTGCTTCTCTGTTTATTTCTTATTAACTGTAATTGGAGGTTTAAGCAGTTTTGGCAGCTCTGAAAGTCAAGAGCATTCAACAACTAAAATTAAATTGTGACAAAATAGGTATGCTGAATGAGAGCTCTCTGCAGATGAAATCAGTACTTCTGCCAGGTCCTTGAGGAGTTATTGTCAATTGCATTGTGTAACCTGCTTCCAACTCCTAGAGAACAAAAGATAAGTAATCCATGTGATTTAAAATTCTTTCAGACTTTCTAGATATTACAGAGTTACCATCAGAAATCCTCTGAGTCCCTCCAAAGGATTAAGGCTCATTGGTAATGGCGTTCTGTAACTGGTAACTGTGCCTACACTACCTGAGAAGCTTCTAGTTCTTCTTTACTATCCTGAGCTACTATCTATAGCAGCTATTAGCAATGGGCTCTGAGTGAGACTTTGATTCATGTGGGGATTCAGGAAGTTCCCACCTCTAGCCAGGTGTCTATCCAAACCATTTATTTAGAGAAGGGGCCACTTGTCTCTTGAAGTTAAGCACAATGCTGTACCTATAACCTACTTTTCCCACCTTATACTCTATCTTGGATATAAGACACACCACAGATTGTGAAGAAAACAAGGTTCAGCTTCCATATATTCCCTAATGGATCCTGAGTTCATCTTATACCTTACAATTCATGAACCTGACTGCCCTGGAGGGCAGGTAGGTTATAGGCATGCTGGCCTAAAGCCACAAAGTACTTGGAAGAAGGCACCTGGAGCTGCCAACAAACCAGGGAATTGAACTAAACACATCAGTTGGATTACTTTTGCCTTTACACACCTCAAGTTGCTTTTACCACCATTTCAATGTTTATCAATATCTTTCAAAGCAGTTTGTAGTACTGATAGGCTCAGCATTTTACTCACCAGCTGCTGCTGAGAACATCCTGTGCTCTCAGACATACGTCCATGGCACAACTCACCAAGTGACAAAAGATATATGCTGTCACTTTAGTGTTTAATTATACAGTTCTTCCTCATCCCCATCTGCACAGCTGAAGACTGAGACCAAAGGTGATGAGAAAGGGAAACAGTAATTTGGCTGGGGAAAACATATGAAGATATTCTAAGCTGCAGTAGCACAAATTACTCCATTACACCAGGATATGATGGGGCAGTAAACAGTAAAATGTGTCATGTGGGGTATGACATCTTCTCTTCAAAGGGAAATAACCCATGTATGAACAGTGTGGTGAAATGGAAAAGTGAAGAGCAACACCAAAACTCCCAACATACAGCAGATGAGAAGTTTAAGGAATGTGTTGATACCTATAACGTCATGTAGTCAAAAAGGGCTCAGGGTGAGATGAAAAATGCAAAGCCTAGAGCTTTCCCCCTTTAGGGAAAGTGGAGCTGCTCTTGCCTGACCTTTGCTCTCTGCCAGACTAAGGAGTCCTAACAATTACACTCTCTGTCTGCAAGATACATTCATTGCCTATTTTGAGAAAGAAATCCCGGATCTTTGATGAGCTTTATGATTTCTCATGTCAGTCAGGGCTTCCAACAAAGCTCTGTATCAGCACTTCTGAGGATGAAGCAAAACCTTCAAAAATCAAGAAGCTTGCATAAATCAAGAGTTTTGAAGCTCTCTATCTGAAAGTGCTCTACGCTTCCTTGTGGCTGTTAGGCTGACGCTTTTAACAAGAATGTTAAATGAACAAGGAAAGTGGAGATTCACATGAAATCACCTTCTTTCAGGAGCCTGGAATTTAAGATGCACAACATAAGACAATATTAAACTTTCATGAAATGTGTTCATTAAAACAACTCAATTCCTTTTGTAAATAACTAGCTCCTTCACCAATTGATGTCTTCACAAGACTCTTCACAATCTGATGCCTTTGTAAATCTTGACTATCTCTTCCCTTCCATTCCTTCTCTGTATCTGTGGGAATATGTATATGCTCCTTCTCAAATAACTTAATATTCCTCAATCTCTATAAATATTAACCGGCAGACTTTGTAGAGCAGGAGATGAAATGTTTTCCATTCACATCAAAGGTAGTCAATTCATGACCCATTTAGGCTGAATCCCTGCCAGGGGGAGGGTAGGCGAAAGAAAAAAGGATGAGGTAGAAAACAGTCCTCTGTGAATGTCATTTGAGCACGTTTATGCCAATACCTTTGTTGCCTACACAAATGTATTTGCATATCCATAAGTAGTAAGAATTAAGACATGGGCTTTGTTTGAATTCCTCATTACTTGATTTTCCTTTGACAGGTGAGTCTTGGTTTCCATGCTGTGTTCAGCGTTCTTTGAATCCACAAATCACTTCACCAAAATAGCTTAATAACTGCTTTCTGAGTGCATTCAAGTTCAAACCTTTAATAGAAATAAATCATCAAAGATAATTCTTTCCCAAATCTGTGTATTTCAGGGACAGCAAATTAAATGTTTACTGCTATTTCTCATGTTCTGGTGGCTCTGAGACTTGCTTGGGGTAGGGGAAGTTGTCTGCTAGGCGTATAGGATGATACTGAGCAAGCTCCTGCATCTCTTTGTGTTCAGGGCTTTTTCTCCCACACTTGTAGGATGGGAATACTACTGACAGCTGTAATAACTGTTGAGACCTGGCAGGGCAAATATTTAAGAATAAACCAAGTATATGTTGCAGAAAGAGCAATCTTACTACTTTACCATTCACGTCATACTTAAAGCAAGTAAGTAATTGGCGTAAATAGCCAAAACAGAATGAAAACTGGGAGGGTGGCTTTATGGACTTCAAAACAAAGATATAGGGTTTCTTTCAGCCTTTAACAATGTACCTTACAGTCTGTGTCTATTTTTATCATTCAACTTACATGAACAGTGCAAACAAATATTATATTAACAATTCTTGCTTTCTCCAAAGCACCTTTCCCAGCACATACCCAGTATTAGAGATATTTAGATTAAAATACATCAGTATACACCGAAAATTTACCAAAAATACACCAAAGAATTACGAACATCTCACTTTCTAAATAGTCTCAGTTTAACAGTATATGAAGAAAAGAAAACCTTTGCTATGATTCAGATTCCAGTTTTGTTAAGATAGGTGTTAACAAAGATCATCTGCTGGTAGGCATTAAAAAACCTTTACCATCCTTGGCAGGAGCTTTTTTCTTCTGAAACCACTGAAATTTGAGTCCTTCAACACCTAATTTTGTGAAGGAAAATTCAAATCCCTGCATTTTTAATAAAATCTAAGTCTTAATCCTGCAAATAACACTATTTTGTGAGGCATGTCAATAAATATATACTTGGAAGGTTTCAAGAGAAACAGACATGGAGGCACTCCAAATCCAAATCCATGCCTTGTTCTCATCTTCCACCACTGATAGAAATTCAATTCTTTACTTCCCTCTCAAAAGTTAATGCATGGCTGTTACTACATGTAAGCAGTGGTGCCTGCTAAGAGTTCTGGAAAGGTGCAGGAACACACACTGTAGTAATGTACCCCCCACCCCCACGTGGGCATTTCTGTATAAGGAAAGGGTTTCGGTTTACCTTCAGACATTTTAGGAAGTTTCACTAGAAAGTTCTGCGCCCTTATCAGTGTAATTGGCTCCATGCCAAGAGACAAGCACCTGTTGGACCTTGTCACTATTTGTCAAAACCTATACCTCTTTCTATTGGCAGCTTGCCAGTGAAACCCCTTCTCGATCATTAAGTAGAAAAGGACAAAGAACAAACATGCTCCATGCATTCTCAAGGTGTTGTAGCAGGTGTGTGGGACCTATCCCTACACTGTGTTCGGCTTTGATCTTTGTTGTTTTGTATTACTGTCTTACATTTATTAAACTCTTTTGATTTTTCAAGACACACTCAACCATGCAGTCTCACTATGTGATTTAAGTCATTTCTCTGCGAGGGCTCAACCCTCAGAGGTATTGGGTATTCAAATAACACACCATGACTAGCAGGCCTTATTGCTGAATAATAGTGTGACTTTATAGCAAAAATGTATCTGGCATTCCTGTCATAATAGTAGACATAACTCAAGACTTTCATCATGCTCAGTATCTCACGCTGCAGTGACAGTCATTTAGGGCCCAGGTAGAGCCTTCCTATTCCTTCCAAGTGAAAACGGTTCTAAGAAAAGGATGATACATTCCCAGAAATAAAATAATACAGCTGCAATGCTGATTACCATCCTCTAACAGTCCTGTGTTGTATGATGACAATTCTTTTTTCTTCGACAAATTTAATGGGTAATCATGCTAGCACTACTCATTCTCTTTCTAACAGGAAACTATAGTCATGTACCTTTCTTTCCTGCCCACCTTGCATCCCTCGACATCAGAAGGTGATGGGTATCCCATTGGGGCATAATTACAAAGAAGGTGCATGGTAGAAATATCTCATTTGATATGCAGTTGCCAGTTTGCAATTGAGGTATTGGGCTGGTGGAAGTCTCTGTGACCTGGCTGATCTTGTCTTCCAAAATTAATCAGTGGTGCAAAGACAGTGCTGAGGATGCATCCCAGTGGCAGGAGTTATGCTACCTGTGGCACAAGTCCTGAAGCAGCTTAGATGGTGTGGTACTTTCCCTTCCTCATCTTCTCCTCATTTAAGTAAGCCATGTGCTTGTCACTGACTTGGTGCTCCTAGAAGATCTTGTAGAACAACTGGAGATCTCTGGGTGCCAGTGAGCTGCCTGAAATCCAGGGTGTTCCTACCGTCCGTGTAAATGTAAAGCTCTTCCAACTCATGATAAAAGCTCAGCTTTGTTCTTCAATAAGGTGGAATAGACAAAAGGACTGGATCTGAGTAACTAGAATACCTTCTTCTACTCCACTTGATTCCTTGAGTGTTAATGCTTTGCATTTTCTCCCCCATTCCCTCCATGTTCTTTTACCTTTCTTTCATCCATAATCAGAACCTTTAAACAGCAGGTGAATAAATCTGGTCAGTACTTGATGGTTTAGGATAGTATGCAACAACCCAGGAATTCTTATTCTTTATATTCATCACTCACAAATTCCTTTATCCTGGATGAGCTATGTAGATTGAGTTTCTGGGAACCTATGCCTGAGGGCCTAAGAAGACACTTGGAGGGAACACTGTGTGTATTAACCATTATTTTTATTCTGTTTCTCTCTCTTTCTCTCTCTCTCTCTCTCTCTCTCTTTTTTTTTTTTTTTTTTTTTTTTTTTTTTTTTTTTTTTTTTTTATGCTGGCATTTCATATTCATTCCACTTTAGGACAAAAATGAACCACTTAGAACCACTCAACTCTCTACTCCCGTTGATATTGCCCAGAAACACCACTGTCTCTTTGACCAACTACTATTTCCCTTCAATCCTTCCAAAGCCCTGGCTTTCTTCTCCCAGTCACGAACTACTGAAGACCTTCAGGATTTTTAAGGCTTAAAATCTAGATTCATATCTTGACTGGATCCTGCTTTTCTGGTGGCAGAGTACATTAGCTGTGTAAATTATTCTCTCTTTGGTAGCTGTATGGTTTTTGTAGATCCTTTGATCTGATCATCTCAAGTCTTTTACTGAATTTACTATCTCTGATTCCTACTGTCATGAGATACCTGTTTATGGCCAGTGTCTCTGGAAGATTCACAGAAAAATCTGATTGCAATGACTGAAAAAAGACACTTCCTTTTAAAACTTTTGAGGTATTATAAAGTGCTAGGTATCAGATTTTTGTGTTTATCCTGGAACTGTTTTGAGAACAAATGTTCAGAAGCAGCTCTCTGCACTGTTGGGTTGTGGGTATTACATGTCTCATAAATGCGGATAAGCTATCACAAGAGATTCTACATACCCTTGTGGCATATCTGTGCATGTATAGGGTTATAAGTCCTCTGGGCCAAGCTGTGCATTTGCCCCTTCAGGAGCACATCACTGGTTGATCCTAGAATGCATTGTGTCTACTTGTGAAATATAAATGTGTAGCACCATGATGCTTGTAGAACTGAATATGATCATTTTGAGAATGGAAAAAGGAATCACATGTATATAACAATTACATAAACTGAACTCTTTCCCTAAACATTCTAAATCTTCCAGGTATTCTAAATCTTATAAAGTTAATTCAAGGGAGAAGTATATCTGACAAAAATGCAACTCTGTGTTACTTGATGCTGCTTGTCTTGTATTAAACATAGAAGAGCACAAGATGGGGATGAAAACTGTGTAGGCTCTTCTCCTACCTTCCTCCTCTGTCTTGTACCCCAACACTCATCAGCAAGAAGTGACAGGGACAGTACAAAATGACTATATAGTCACACAGGAAGCATTTCTTCAACTGAAGAACCAAATTCCAATGGAGACAAATTCTCTTTGTTTTCTTCTCTCCGTCCAAACATTGTAAATTACTCTCTTAAATCAATGAGATTACTGGAGTGAATAGCGCAGGTCTGTTTACATTTTGGAAACACTCCTGGAAGTCTCTCTTGTCAAGTCAAAGGTTTATCCTCCTCTTTAAATGCACAGCTTGGCCAGTCACAGTAGGACCAAATGCATCACAAAAAGCCTAGAGGTGCCTTCTATTTGAAGCTATTTCTAGAGGAGAAATGTCTTTTCTGCTTCAAGTCAAACCTTGCGCCTCTTATGAAATACACCTTTTTTTTTCTGTTGGTTGATAGTTAAACTGATCTGTCAAGACTTTATAATTTACCCTCTTCTTCATACTTAGACTGCATTATTCACCTCCGCAGGGCAACTTGGGTGGTTGTTGGCTGCCATGCCAAGTGCTGTATAGCTGTGATGGCAGCTCTTGCTCTGCCAACACTTTGACTTGGCTTGTGATGGTGTGCCACCTCTACACAAATGAGGGTACAAATACCCCTGGGTTGTTTATTGTTGGTTTTTAAAGATTCCATTCATGGAAAGCATGGACCTGCTGGAACGGATCCAGAAGAGGAGGCCACAAAGATGCTCAAAGGGCTGAAGTACCTCTCCTATGAAGACACACTGAGACAGTTGGGCTTTTTCATCCTGGAGAAGAAAAGATTCCAGGGAAACCTTAGAGCACTTTCCGGTATCTAAGGGAGTTACAATAGAGCTGGAGAGGGAGTTAAGGGCGTGTAAATGTAGGATGAGGATTAATAGATTTAAACAGGTGTCTGCTAAGCAAGGCAGGAGCCTCCCTTGAAGAGGTAAACCCCCTCCCTCCAAATTATTATAATTTT
The DNA here is from genome assembly GCA_017589585.1 of Phylloscopus whistleri. Lineage (NCBI taxonomy): Eukaryota > Metazoa > Chordata > Aves > Passeriformes > Phylloscopidae > Phylloscopus > Phylloscopus whistleri. The sequence goes on from JADMLD010001380.1 coordinate 192,394, forward strand.
GAAATCAAGGGGCTCTCAGGCAAAGATATGGGAATAGGAATAACAGTTCTTTAGTAGGAAAATTAAAATAAAAATGCAGTAGTACCAAAAAACAAAAAAACCCTCTGACATAGTCAGAATACAACCTGACACGTTGTTGGTCAGGGTATTTGGTAGCAGTCCAAGTAAATCATGGCTGCAGTTCTCCTGGAGTGACAGATGTGGTTCTGTTGAAGCAATGATCCTGTAGAAGGGTGTAGTTTTCCTCTGAAGGTCCAGTGGTGATGTAGATGGGTCTGGTCCTCCCCTGGGAATCCAGTGGAAAACCGGCTGTTCTGGTGTTCTAAATCTCAGATTTTATCCAGGTAGGAATGGTTGGCTCCTCCCATGGGGTGGAGCATCTCACAATGGGATGATGTAATTTTATCAGTCATGCAGTGAGCCTTAATGGCCCATTAACAGAAGATATCCCCCCAGAGTTATGAGGGATGGGTCATAAAAGAGATAAAAAACACTTCCCCAACTGGTTTTAACAGATGGTAGTAGAATATATACTTTTGGTTACATCTTGCATTGCAACCCAAGAAAATTAAGAGAAGGTAGATTTAGGTATAGGAAGGATATTTCCCTTCATGAGGGTGGTGAACCACTGCCACAGTTCGCTCAGAGGAACTATGGATGACCCATACTTGAAAACACTCAAGGCCAGTTGGATGGGGCTCTGAGCAACCTGGTCTAGTAGAAGGTATTCTGGCTCATGGCAGGGGCTTGGAATGAGACGATCTCTAAGGTCCCTTCCAATCCAAACCATTCCATGATTCTATGATTCGTCATCTGTGATGGTTTTATCACGTTCTATATTTCATTTGACTGGAAGAATATAAAGCAAAACAGGCCCATCTTTAAATTACAAAGATAGTTTATTAATACACACAAAAACAACAAAAAAAGGGGAAAAAAAAACAACAACAACAACAAATGAAACTTCTAAAACATCTTTCTTTCTCTTTCTAAGTTTTTTACCTTTCTTCACTCAACATAAAAAGACATGACCTGCAACTTCAGCCAGTTTTACCATTTTAAAAATAACCTTTTATCAGTTCTTTTAGGAAAGGAGTCTCTCTGGGTTCTATATAGACATCCCATGCTCTACATCTGCGAGGATTTTAAAGGAACTCCTGCAAACTGCGAAATTCTACCTATTAGCAGCTCTCTCAACACTGCACATGGGCCATATTTGCTTATCGGGGTACTGTTTAAGGATGCCTCCTCTAGTATGACACAAAGATTCTTTTCTTCTATTTTCAAAATCATCTCAAGACCCAAAAAACAAATCTCCTCTTTCTTTAGGAGCAAAAAGCTTCATATCACTTTTAACTAGAACCTTACATCCCCCCAAAAGCATTTATATGTTACAGGAAAAAACTAGTTCAGTCTCTATAGTTTACCAGAAATGTCCAGCCAAAATTAGGCCACTCCTCGTCCTTTTGCCTTAAAGTCCTTTTCACTCTCCCTTTACCGACTGTAGCTCCATGCTGTGTCTTTCTATTCGCTATATTTGTTCTTCTTCCGGAGAAAGATGATGTTTAGGAAAGTCCATCTGCTAACAACAAAGGGTTAAACTTTTCGGGCTGCCGGGCTGCCCACGTGGCTCTGCGGTGGGAAACTGAGTCATTTAGAAGCCGTGCGCTGGTTTCTTCGGCTTGAAAAGAAGAGCAAGGGCGAAGGGGCACTCCGTCCGAGCTCTCTCTCTTCTCCATGCTGTTTGCTTCTCTGCGAGACAGCGGCTCCTAAAGCTCCGGCCCGGCCCGGCCCGGCTCCAGCAGCATCGGGGCCCGGCCCGGCCCGGCCCGGCCCGCCGCAGCCGCCCCGGGGTGGGGGGGGCACCGAAGCCGGCCGGCCCCGGCGGCTCTCTGTCCTTAGCCTGCTACCCTAAAGACAAAGAGGTCGCTCCTACCCCCACCCAGCCTTTTTAAGCATTTCGCTAAAAGTCGCAACTTGTCTTCTACTGGATAAATTGCTTGTCAATCAAAAAAGCTGACCCCGATTGGAACAAAATCAGGCTTTTCCTAGCCTATGACATCATCATACTGTTGTTCAGGGTGGCAGGAAATCCCTGGCTGGTGATGATCTGGACTGATGCACCTTGTCCCCGAAAGGGGAAACAGTCAAGTACATATTCTTTATTTAATGAGAGCTGCTGGATCAAGTCAGAGTCAACAGCCACTGACTTTCCTTGTTTCTTGTCTCTGATTAACCAAAGCAGCCATCCTTCTTGCTAGACAAGGCTTTCTGTTGTCTTTCATTTCCACAGAAAATTAAATAACTTCAAAAAATGTGGGAACCCCTGTGCTGTGAAGATGCCGTATATTGCTCTGGTAATCCAGGGAATACCCATGGCCCTGGCCCTAAATCTGAGCAAGACTGGCTGTAGAGCCAGAGGGATTGTGCAGCTGGCTTGCACTGATACAGGGCAAGACTGGGAATACAACCTTCCCAGATCTACGTATCAGAGCTGCAGATAGCAATGCAATGAGCAGTAAATCTGGAATGGTCTGTGGAAAGTCCTCTTCAAGACCCCTCCTTCCATTGTAATATCTCTTTAAAAAAATGAAAATGAAAAGTCAATGCTGGTTGAGCCATCACTCAGATAATTCCTTGAAGCAGGAGGGAAGCACTGAGGTTGACTTCCCTGCTGTCCTGTCATCAGCACTCACTGACAGAATGAGGTTATTCTTAAAACAGTACCTTCTAAAGAAGTTATTGTTCCAGCTACATTTCTAGTTGTTAAACCCCCAGACTTCACAAGCAACATTTCTGGAGCTCCATTCCTCATGCCTAATGGAAAATCTGCTTTGCCAGAAGAGCGAGCAGGTTAATATCAAAACCTATAAAATGAAGCAGCTACCCTGAATGCTCTTGTGAGCTTAATGTCACATTTTCCCACCAAACTGCATGACCTCTGATGTAAGATTACCCAACTGCCAGATTAGTTCAGATCCCAGATTCCTGACCCACCATTATTACTTCTGCACCTAATTCTCAGCTACTGCACAAGGATGCTGTTTGACTTGAAAAAATGACAAATGACAGTGCAATTAAACTCAAAAATATCATCCCTTCTTAATAACCTACTTTCTAGATAGCTGTCCTACAAACTTCAAATTCATTTTAAACTTCAGGCACTGTAGTTAGGCGGAGCACAGAGAAATAGAGAAATTTATCTTGGCATTTGTTCTGATGCAAACCTCACTGCTTAGAGGCATCACAGTTAGCCTTTGAGCTCTGTAGTGGAGTCATGAGTAAGCAGATGAGCACAGAGGGGGAAGTTTCTGTGCAGGAAAGAAGTAGAGTGGGCAAGGGGGAATCAAGTCCTCGGCTGATATAAAGACAACTCATTTTCAGTTAGTGGGAAGTGATTTCCTTGCTAAAAGGCTTTTAAAATTACTCCTACACCAGAGAAAAACAGAAGTGTTAGACACTGGCTGATACACCTGACAACTGTTTCTGCCCTAGTGTTGGCAGGTGAGGTTTTCCAAAACTTCTCCTAGTCCTTCAAAGTCTTGTGCAAACTGGACTTTTGGTAGCAAATGAATACAGTGAATGACTGATAACTTGGACTTATAGCCACGAGATGACCAGCACTGAAACTGGATTGGGATGCAAATATGTGATTGGTGAGATGGCACAAGTGTGCATCTTTTGGCTCTTCCCTAGAACAGCACCTGAGAGCAGCAAGGACTGGGACTGGGAGTTTGGTTAGGCAACAGTGCTCAGCCCACAAAGCCACCAGACCTTGAAGGGGCGTCTGCATGGTGTTACAAGGGGGCTCCATTTGGTCCCTCTGGATACAAGGGTGGACTGCTCTTATCTTGAGGCCATAACCAAGCACCATTCAAACGGTGACAGTGGAGCTGTGGGCTTCTTCACTCTCTTGTCCGGCTGCCATGCCCAAGGGCAGGGCACACTGCCAGCTAACCCCAGACAGCCCCACTTACATCATTGGCTGACCTTATTATCCCTTTTCACATCTCTCAACCTTTCATTTTATCATGCCCGTACCTTATGTCCACCTCAGTTTCCTCACAAATCAACAACTTCAAATTACCTGTTCCTGCCAGACATCAAATTTGATATTTCTGATTCTGTTACCTGTCTGATGTGATATACTGCATAGGGTTTGTCAGCTTTACAAGGCCATCTTTACCTAAAGGTCTTTGGTGCTCCCCCCAGTTATCTGTGGAGTTTGGCCATGTCTAACACAACTTCAGCTGCCTATGATATCTGTCCATCCGTCCTCTGTGGATGGATGGACAGATATCATAGGCAGGCACCACCTGCCAGTGTCTCACATTCTATTTCTTGTGGAATTATACAATAATTTGGGTTGGAAGGGATGTTTAAAGCCCAACTAGTCTGACCACCCTGCAATAAGCAAGGGCATTCTCAACTAGATCAGGTTGCTCAGGGCCCCATCCAGCCTGACACTGAATGTTTCCAGGGATGGGGCATCTATATGTCCAACAGTTCTCTCACACCATGTCCAAAATTTTTCCACATCCTGGTTAGCTCGGTTAGCCTCCGGCCAGAGTCCAGCCAGTGCTCCCATCATTTACCTGCATGTCTAGCAGTGATTTTCAGTGTAGGTCTTGTAGCATGGGTCTAAATAGCTCAGTAAGGACACTTGACTGCTCATCCTTAGAGATCAGACTACAATGCCCTTAAAAGTTTGTGTTTTCCCTTTAGGATGAAAAGGCCCAGGAATACACTGATGGAGTACATGATCAGAAGGATTTACCCAGCTCATGAATGCTGCTGGACTTAAGGTGCAATTGCAACATGTACAAATACAATCAAGTGAAACACCATCAAAGTACAACCTTGCACAAGCCACAAGATTCATAATCTTTGCTTTAAAATTTCATTAATACATCAAAATTAGTTGGCTGCCTTTTGGTGCAGGGTCTGCTCACCCTGTGATCAACCTCCAAAAACTGAATATGCTTTTTAAAACAATATTCAAAAGCAAGAAAAGCGATGGAACAGGAATGACTAGCTCTGAGTACTAAAAAAGAATCACACTGAGTATGAATGTTACCTGAAGAGAGAGTGCAGTTCAACAAGTCTGTATAAGAATTAAGAAAATTAATGTAAATTGAAAACACATGAAAATTTGCTGGGGAAAATCTTGCAAACCTTGGTTAGAAGCTAAGATCTACTTCAGCAAAATAAGGAAGGTAAGCTAAACTCCCATGAGTTGATATGAAAATATATAAATAGCAGGGTTATAAATTTAGCTAAATTGGTATACCTTTGTGTAGCACAGCCTTTCTTCCTACATCTACAACACAGCCAAGTCTGAAACCGCCAGTAATTTTTTAAATTTTATTTTAATTCTTTCAAATGCTACATGGTAAAGCAGAGTTTATACTTAAGGCGCCTAAAAATTTGGGTTCAAATAATGTTCATATAGAGGGTGTATACTGGTCTGAGGCTTTGGGCCAAGAGGTAAAGGGCAATAGAGAAAACTGGGCTGCAATGCACATCTTGCTCTCAGATATTGTGGACTCTTTGTCTGGGGTTCTAGGTTTAGGCACATACCAGAAAAAATACAGGGCATCTCCATTTAGGTGCAGATTCTGGTCTGTTCATCTCTTCCTGTGCAATAATTATGAATTTGCTGTTATCCACATGGAGATGACATCTTCCTTCTTATTTGCAGGGAGTGGTAAAAGCACCCCAAGATTTGAGTCACATAAACTCCTCAAATGTTCTAAGGGAACAGCTTTCTAAGTTACTGCTGAAGCATACTACTTGCCTACACCCACTCAGCTTGAGCTTGCCTGCCAGTACACTTCACTATGCAAATATAATTTGCTATCAGAAAGCTACAAGATTGTTTTCCCAAACTTAGGTGTATCATACTCTATGAGCAGCTTTGTTTGGGTTTCCATATGTAAACATATAGAGGTAGTTTGGGTTTTATTTTGCTAGAAAGCATCAATCTGATGTTGAAAAGCAGAAAGCTGGTTCCTTTCTCCTTAAAGAGTGATTAATTTGAATTATTCTCTGCACTGCAAGGTGTGTTACTCATTGTATTCACACCTCTCTTTGTTCCCATTCCCTGCTAATCTTCTCCATGGTGAAGACTTTTTCCATATCACTGGCAGCTATAGGATTTTCATACCTGTAGTAGCAGTGTGGCATGTTAGAAATCAGTCTATTCCCTCTCTGTGGGCTTTAACTTGTGTATTATGCTTGAATCCTTTGATGTCCGATAAGAAACTGGTCTTTGCATTTAGCCTACTGAGTGTTTAATGAGAAACAGCAACTCCCATCACACGTCCCTGTGGCCAAAAGAGTCCATTTGAAATAAGGTTTGGGTACAGCTTTGTTTATGAAGCTGGTCTTCCCTGAAGCTGGAGTACTGTTATCTTACATTGGCATAACAGATGGTGCATTTCCTTGCGACTAATTAGTTATGCAGTACCTCGTCTGCAAAGAATGAGAGGAAATCCTTGATGCTTCTCTGCTACTATCTCTTCTCCCCAGGTCTGAGCAGTATTCCACCATAGACTCTAGTGGTTGGGAGACTACTGGTCTGGCAGAGCCCAGCAGAATGGGTTCCTGACCTATTTCAGGACTCTGGCAGTTTGAGAGGTCACTCATGGTTACTCATGAGAGGTTTGCTTGGGCTGCTGTTTGACTCAAGTAGACTTGGCCTCTCTGTCTGGCTGCTGTGAAGACAGGCTTACAGAATCTCAGAATGGTTTGGATTGGAATGGACTTTTAAGGGCCACCCCATTCCAACCCCCTTGCACAGGGACACCCTCCACTTGATCAGTTTGCTCAGTGCAGCGCCCAGCCTGACCTTGAATGTTTCCAAGGATGGAACATTCACCACTTCTTATGACACCTCCGCAGCTCGGCCAATGCTTGATTTGGAGTTTCACATTAGGTCAGGCATGCCACTTCCTTCGTAGCCCCTTGGGAATTTTCCGGATGTGATGGTGGCCTACTGAGGCTCCCTCAGACATTAGAGAAACTGATTTTTCTGTCTGTGATATAAGGTAAACACATAAATCTGGATTTTATGAGACTTTAGTACTACAGTTGAGGAACACGGTCTAGTAAAAGGTGTTCCTGCCCATGGTAGTGTGGTTGAAACAAGATGGTTTTTTAGGTCTCTTACAATGTAAACCATTCGGTGATTCTACAACACAGCAATGTGTGCTGCTATTGAGACTACAATGACTTACACAATTAAGTGTACTGCATTTCCTTAACCAGGAACATCTGTCACCAAAACAGTGGTACGGTTAAATCACTGACTAGCAATTAGGAGTGTGTGTGTAATGTCATTTCATGACAACAGGAGAAAATAAAGCATGGTGAAAACCAATCTGCCAATATAAATTCACTGCCAGCTCTGTAGCAGTCAGCCCCTGCTCTCCAAAGTGACACCTGACCTGCCACCACAGTCGCAAGCTTAGCTTTAGGTTCTTTGCAAACTTGTATCCTAATTTTGCTCAGGCAGGGCTAGAATTGGTAACCTGTCATAGCTACCTGACAAGCATATAGCAAAGATAATATATAGCAAACACTTACGTTGTCACTACAAGTGTCCTACTACAATACTTGATGGACTAAGACATGATTATGATTACACAGATTGTCCTGGATTTCTGGATTGCACCTACCCAAACACTCAGGCATTCAGCATGTTCTGCAACTGGCTTCAGTGGAATGACTCTAACAAGAGTCAGAATGTGAGATGTCTTATTGGAACTTCTAATGGAAAAGATAACCAACTACTATCAGAAGTTAAAAAAAAAAGAAGGTAAAAACTAGCCCTGTGAGTCCATGTGGCAAGTACCTGTCGGTGATGAATGTTGCTGCACTTAATCTTCCACAAAGATTTACAGACTGCTGAATTGTTGCAACTGGTCTTCAAACTCCAACAAGGATAAAGGAACTGACAGATACCTATGGCTCCTACTGAATTATCATCGATCGTAAACTAAGATGTTGCTTTTAGCAGTAAAATATGAATCTTTTTCCTACAGTACACATCCTTGCCTCTTTTCTGCCTACTGCAGAAAGCTGCACATTGCCCACAGAATTTCACTATGAACATGGGTGTGAATTCTCTCAGCAAGTTGGGCAACACATTTTGGGTACCAGCTACACTCTGATTCAAAACATAAATGCGTAGCGATCTCTAAGAAGGAGATAATTATCTATTTAAATTTCCACGCTAGGCATGTTTTTTTCTGGGAAACTAATGCACACTGCTATCTGATGAACTGGGCCTCTCTAAAAATTTCACTCCAAGTGCATGGTGCTAAAACAAGATACTTTGATTGTTCTGGAGGCAATACATATTGGTGAGAGCCTCCATTAGTTTGTTTGCTGTGGGGTGGGGTCATGTCCTCTGAGACAGAGGATGCAGTTCCTCAAATTTACTATTCAGCAAGTGCTTCTGGTAAAAGATTACTTGTCTTTACACTTCTCAGTTTGTTTTCTCTTTTGTTTGCTTGTTTCCTTCTCAAATGTTCCTCCTATTAATACATTTTCTGGAACTGCCTGGCCTACTTTAGGCTAAAATTAGCCCTTGTTGCTACTGCTGTAGCTGCACGAAAGCCACACAACAACCGCACTAAGAAAGAAAACCTCATGCCCAGCTGAGCTTCCCTGAAATGACAAGTGGGTCAGAAATTCATATGACCAAAAAGCAGGAGGAAAACAAATCATGCCTTCCTGCTTTGCTTCTACTAAGCCTGGTGATGGTGTAAAGCAGGGAAAAAGCAGAAAGGTATGTGGGTGCTTTCCTTTCTGTCTGCTTCTTCTACATCCACCAAGCACAGTAGATGCCTCTTTTGGAGAGAAACAGTGGAAGAAACAATGAAACTGAGAGGATGGAAAGCTTGAAAAAAGACATTCTCATGTTAAGTTTCCATGCTCTCATTCCTGAAATTAATATAATTTGATTGATCTCTTGGGTAAATATCAGTCTTTGGGTATGACCAGACCAAAGATATTGATGCTGTTGCATTGCTTAAATGAATAGATACCTCTCATCCTTCAGTGAGCTGTGCATATGCTCCTGGTGTCTTACAAAGGAAAAGGGCTTTGGATAAGCAAACGTTTTCCTCTGCATTGCAGCAGACAAAACATAACACTTCTCAAACTTTCAGTGAATAACTGCAGTACTCATCTGGCTGCGCTCCTCGGTCCATACTGGTCAGACACAGTCTGGTCTTAGTGGTGGTCTCTGGCAAGTCATTTCACTGCCATGTGGCATAGGGCACCCTGTCCATGAAATGGTGGGGTAGTAAATACCCCAAAATGCTTCTGCAAGAAATCTTAGCAACTGAGGAAATAAATCCCATTGATACACAGTTTAAAATTATGCTGGTATGATTTACTCTAGCTTGTGGATGCTATTTTTTTTTCAACTTTAAGGCATATGGACAAGAACATGCTACACACTTGTGGGAAGCCAGGACTCTGTGCTCATTTGCAGTAGAGTAACTCCTGAGTCACTTTATTTTTTTTTTTTTTTCCCCTGCCAACTAGGAATTTAGCTTGAATGTAGTTTGGGGTAGTACCATTCTCACTTACGGAAACACTTCTGTGAGTTGGAGGCAAATCTAAGCCTAAGACAGAGAAAGCCCAAACTCCTCCCCTCGTGTTCTGAGTCCCTAAGGCAGTTTGTTGAGGACAAGGTTCTGTTGATACCATGAGTTCAGTGTCCTGGTAGTTCCCAGGACAGGGCCATGGATAGCTTTAGGGTTCAGGATAGCGTTGCAGTCCTGCCCTGTGCTCTGCTCGAGGCATGGGGAAGGGGGCACGCCAGCACTGCCAACGCCTGATCCTACCCCACTGTCACTCCTCTGCTCCAGGCTGCAGGGCTCCTCTAACCCAAGGTATCTCCGGGATTTTGGAGCACCAACGCCGCTGCGGGTCACCCAGACCACATCCCTCTGTCTCCGATGCAGTCCTGCTGCCGTGACGCCGGCGAAACCCCTGGGGGCACCGTGCTCTCCGCGGCGGGACTGGAACACGAGCTACCGGCAGCGAAGTCCGACTGCCTCCAGAGTCCGCCGGCCACCGCCGAGTGCAGGTCGTATTGTCGCCGGACGTCGGACCCTGCTCCAGCCCACAGGGAGGGGACAGCCCCGGGGAAGGGGCCGAGCTGGGAAACCGCGGCGGCCCTGGGTGTCCCTCTCCCCCTCCCCTCCCTTCCGCCCGCCCCTCCCGGCCGGCCCCTGTCCCCTCCCTCCGCCCCGCCGCCAGGCGGGGGCTGGAGTCGGGTCCTGTGCCCGGGAAAGCAGAGGAGGAGCGCCGGCAGAAGGGGAGCTGAGCCTCTTCTTCGGGCAGCGTTGCGGGAAATCGAGGAAGGAAGGTGTGAGGAAGACGAGGGAGCAGGTGGCGCAGGGAGGGAGTCCCGGAGCCGGCCCTCCCCGCCGCGGCGGAGGGCGGACCACGATGCCCGGCCGGCGAGCGCTGCCTGCCCACCCTCCCGGAGACCGCCGCCCGTAGTGGGGCCGCCGCGCCGCGGGGTGAGCGGGGCCGGTAGGGCGGGGGGCCCAGCTGGGGATACCCGTGCAGGACCGGCGGGCTGCGGAGGGCAGCAGGAGCCGAGGCGAAGCGTAGCGGCGGCTTCCCTGCGTCGTGCTACAGAGCGAGCCGGGATGCGGGATGCGGTGGATCGGTGTCAGGGATGGCGGGAGCGGCGCGGGGGCATCGCTGCTTTTCCCGTGGCAGGTGCTGGGTGGCCCCTCTGCCGCCCTTTCCTTCGGGATTCCTCCCGGGAACACCCCCGAGAACATCTCCCGGGAAAGGGTTCCGCCGCCCGTGCCGGCAAGCCGCGCGGCCGTGCGGGTGGGCTGCGGTTCGGGAGGAAGGCTGCGGCGGCGGCAGCAGGGCGTGATGGACGCGCCGCATGCGGGGAGAGAGGCTTTGGAGCAGAGATGCTAAAATGTCACTATGTGCGATTTCCCTGTCAGGTTTGGATGCTTTGAGAGACCCTTGACACTCGGTCTTTTTGCTTCTATGTAAAACCTCCCTTTCTACGGGAAAGGAGAGAAATTAAGGCGTTTTGATGAGCTGTCAATAATAGCTTGCAGGTAGAGAGATGAGATTTCCAAGCTCTAAGGTTGTACAGTAGTTCTCTGGCTCCTTTTGGGCGAGTACTTGAGAAATAAATGTATCAGAGTAACAACGATCTCATCCTGCATGCGGTGTGGTCTTTTGTGGGGCGTGAAAGCACCTGGGACAGAGCAGGGACGCCAGCAGACGTCCCCCCTACTGCAAATGAGGTGGGGTATGGTGATAAAAAAATAGAGATCATGTCTTTGTGCACAGATTTCTGCCTGTTTCTACTGTGGCACAAGACGGAGTTTAAAACCTTTCGTTCTTGTACAATGGGGGGTTTTGTGCTCGCTTTGGGAAGGAAGGTTTCCCTAGAGTTACTGCAGAGGGGGTTACCTCTGAGGCTGAGGGTACTTAGTGTGATTCCCCTCAGCCTTTGAATTTCAGGATCCCGTTTAATCTGGGGACATTGCCGTGGACCTCCCTTTCTTTTAAGTCATCTCTGCTGCTCTCAGGTTTGATTTTTGGGTTGCCTGTTTTTAAAAATAAAGACTGGTAAGACCTTAGGGGAAGTCCTTTATGCATTTGCCCACAGGTAACTCTGAATATACTCTACAGGAAGAGAATCTGCTTTCAAGGCTTGACACAGGGAAGGAAAAAGGACAAAATTTACATCAACTGAGAAACTGTCAAGCAGTGGGAGCTATGACAACAGTTCCTTACTACCTTCCCATATTTATTTGTATTCCTTCCGTTCCTCCAACTTTTACTGCTGGCTCTCACGTGGTATATTTCAATGTTGGCTTTTGCCCACTCTGGGTGGAAAACCAGTGATGCTGAAAACGATAACTAAAACAACATGTATCAATGTGATGGTTTCATCACTGGCTATTTTTAGATATGACTAGGAGAACACAAAAAGAAAAACAGGCTTACCTTAAAATTACCAGGATAGTTTATTTACACACACTAAAAGAATGAAAATAAAAAAGAAAAAAAAAATGAACTTTTCAAAACATTCTTCCCTCCCCACACAAATGTTCACTTTCCCACACACAAGATAAAAAGACAAAACTTGTAATTTCAGTCAGGTTTACTATTTAAAAATATTCTTTCATCAGCTCTTTTAGGAAAGGAGTCTCTCTGGGTCTTGTGGAGACATCGTCACAAAAGGAACAGTCCTCTTGGGGCTCCCATGCCACACATCTGCAACAACCTGAAAGGAGTCTCTGCAAACTGTGAAATTCTACCCATTAGCAGCTTTCTCAACACTTCACATGGGCCATATCTGCTTATTAGGGGTACTGTTTATGGATGCCTCCTCTAGTATAACACAAAAATTCTCTTCTTCTATTTCCAAAATCGTCTTCATCTCAAAAACTACAAATCTCCTTTTCCTTAGGAGCAAAGAGCTTCGTATCACCTTTAACTAGAACCTTATATGCCCCCCAAACAGCATTCATATGTGACAGGAGAAACAGTTCATTCTCCATAGTTTACCAGAAATGTCCAGCCAAATTAGGCCACTCCTCCTCCTTTGCCCTAAATAATCTTTTCATTGTCTCTTCAGTGACTTCAGTTTCATGCTGTGTCTCTTAGGCCAGTGCTCTGGAAGTTTCATTTGCTGACAGGAAAGAGTTAAAGCTTGCCCAGGCCTGCGGTGGGCAAAGATCTCCAAACCATGCTGGTGGAGAGGCTGCTGGATGCCTTCTTCTCCACCCCTTGATCTCGTGGCATGGGTGGCTCAGAGCTGCTCCTTGAGGCGTGAGGAAGGGGAAGGGAACATCCCCCCCAGCCCTGGCCGGCGACACGGGCAGCTTCCGGGGCTTTTCCTCCCCTCCCCCGGTGCTGCTGCTATCGGGCCCAGGCATGGCCGGGCTGCTCCCCCACGGGGCAGCGGCTCCTGGAGGCTGCCCAGGGGCAGCGGGGCCTGGCCCAGCCCAACCCAGCTCCTGCAGGATGTTACTTGGTTGCTCACCAGGAGAAAAGAGGGAGGCTCCCACACATTCTCAGCTTTATATGGGTATTACCAAAAGTCGCATTCTGTTTTCTCAGTGGTTAAACCACATGCCAATAGCCAAGAACTGGCTCCTGATGGGTCTGTCCTTTCCAAAGAAATTCAAAGGTCCTAACTAAAACCAAACTGTGTTAACCTATGACAGTCAGAAAGGATGATATCAAGTGGCATTTCTCCTTTGATATGGTGGATGTGAACTTGTTTCAGCATATGTAGAATTACTACAAAAACCTGATCAGAACTATGTGGTTGTTGGTGCTTATTAACCTGTTTCAACACAATACAGATAATTTCTTTTTCTGATTGATGAGACATCAGAGAGACGGAACTAGTGAAGAACCGTATCTTTAATTCCTCAGCCATGTAGTCATATGTGCTCAGTTACAGAACCTTTTGCTTGGTCTGTAACTGGAGACATTTTGTCTGGGTTGAGAGAGTTCAGTGGCAGAAGAAGGAGAGTTTTGAATTTTCAGTTGTTTTTTTATTTAGTACTGTACTTCAATTTTCTTTGACAGATTTGGTTGTCATAAAAAACTTTGATTTTTTTTTTCTTTGCTCACTCTTCCCTGCCTCTTTGTTCAATGGTAAGAGTCTACCTACCATTGTACTTTGTTGTTTGTGAGGTTTTAAAATTGGCAGACATATCTATTATTATTACTTCCATCAGATGGTATGTTGAACTGATTAGCCTACTTCCTTGTGCTCTAGTTTTTCTTCTTAATACTTTCTGCAGCCACAAATATCTTGTAGTTGTGTGAATAATACAGCAGAATGGAGGACATGTTTTTCCAGTTGTATTCACGAGGGCTATTGTGAATATCACTTTGTAATTTTATTGTGGAATTGTCACTTATTGTGGCACTAGACTCTCAAGATATGCAAACTTCACTAATGGAAAACCACTATCTATCATCAGCGCTTAAAATAAGCATTTCTTTAATCCACTAATGCTATCCTATGTGTGCTGGGTGAAGTTAGGGTGAAAGAAACTTTTTCAGTTGGTGACTCTTCAAGAGTAAGATCTGCCTTTGAGATTATTTTTCCCCACCCTTGTTTCCTCAAAATAAAGGTAGAGCAAAGATAAATTCTGTAATGCTGGTGCCAGAAGACTTATGTGCGTGTCTTTTCACTCTATCCTGGTTTGTGCCCAGCAAGTCTGTGATACATGGTCAATTCTCCACTAGTTTTCACATAAGGGTGGTGAAATCAGCTGTGCCACCTTGTTCTGACTGACTGAAAACAGAATGCTTATTTCTTAGGAAATGAGTGAGGACACCCCAGATTATGACTCCTTTGATGTGTTTTAGACCATTGCTTCCCAGGTGAGATGCTCATGTGAGTTAAACCAGTTCAGTTGGGTTCTGTGTTTTGCAGCTGGGAGGTAAGTTCTCCGGAACCTGCTGCATAGTGTCTGCTGTGGCACTGCCTGGGTGTAAGTGGTGCTCTGTGCTTTGAATTTTCCAACTGTGGAGGAATTCCATGCTCTTCAGATAGCCCAGCTTGATGTTAGTTTGAATTCTTAGCCCTGTACTTTTCACATATTCACAGGAATTTTTTAAAAATGTTTTGTTTCATTTTTAATCTGATCACTGAAAAGACTGGGTGCCAACATCAATTTGCAAACCCAGTTGTTTTCTGAAGAACACCTAAAACACCTTGGAGTTTTTAACAGATAGATGTTTGGATGGAGCATAAACACACAAATAATGACCATCATGTTTATCACCATTGTGCAAAGTTGGTGCTGTAGCTTGCTGACATGTCCTCTCTTCCCTGTTTAGGTATTTTTTGTTTGGTTTGCATATCTAGAGTGAAAGTTGCTCTTCAGTGGTGCTTTTCAGAAATGCTTGCTTGACACCAGCTGAGAGACCCATTGTGAGGGGCATTGATTGCTGTTCATGATGCATGTGCTGATTTTGAAAATCTCATGCTTTTGTAAAAATTGTGCTACCATCAACATCTATTGGAAGGACATGGGTCTGAAAAGGAGAGGCTACACAATCTGACTTCTACTATCTACTCTGAGTAATCGTTATCTGGATTGTTAGATATGGGGTTAGCATTCACCTGTTTTCTCCCTTTTTGGAAAACTGCTTTATTGGTAGCTTTTGTCTGTCAAAACAGAGCTGAATAGCTGGCCTGTGTTGTAAACAATCAGATGTCTTTACAAAAGCATGTAGTGACAGGTCAAGGGGGAATGGCTTCAAATTGAAACAGGGTAGGTTTAATTAGATTTTAGAAGAAAAAAATCTTTACTCTGAGGGTGGGGAGGCACTGGAACAAGTTGCCCAGAGTTGTGGATGCCTCCTACCTGACAGTGTTCAAGGCCACTGAGCAATCTGGTCTAGTGGAAGGTGGCCCTTTTCATAGCAGAGGGCTTACAAGTAGATGGTATTAAAAGGTCTCTTTCAACCCTGTGATTCTGTGAATCACATGTAACAGTGATGGGGGAAGTCACACAGTCATAGGGAATGGAAGGTAGCATCATTCATATAGTTGACTTGTTGCACTACTTTTTTCCCTCATAAGCAAGTGGATCAATGTCTGTCCAACCTCTTGAAGTACAAGATAACTTTCCTTACCCAAGTGGGTTTTCTATATTTTATTTCAAGAGGGTTGAGCTTCATTAGTACAGGGTACAGGACATCCCATAATAGCATGCGGCATGTGTTGTGGAACTGTCGTATTTTCTAGTTATAGTGAAAGTTGTACAGGAGTGAACAAGGACATAATTAGTCAGAAAGGGGTGGCCACAGGTAGAGGAGTAGGGACAGAATGGGCTTCTATGTATAAAACAGTGTTTTGATCCATTTTCCTGAAGGATTTGTGCTGTGTTATTCTCGTGTCTTAACCAGAACGAGAATTAGCTTCAAGACAGATCCATGTGCAGAAATGTGCTGATCATTGATTTAACATCTCCTCTAGGGATCTGAGGACCAGCATAAACTGTAAAGTAGTGCCACTCATTGCCAAATAACAGAATTGTGTCTGCTAGACAGAGGTTTGAAGTTAGCTATGGGGCTTGGCTATCCTTTGCTTTTGAAGTAAGGTTTCTGCTTTTCTTGTTTTGAGGGTGTCAGTGTTATTCATGACCATACAGTGTGCCACACTGCCACACTGTCTACTCCTTTAAGCCATTTGTTTAAATAGCCTTGACAATACACGCCTTATTTGACTATTTTCTCTTTGCTGTGCTCTAGCAAGGGGAAGGCTGATCCTTTGCTCAGAAAAGTTATCCAATGGAGGAGCAACATTTATCATTAATGGCTCTTGCCATTGAAGACAAAGAGGTTTTACAGAAATCACGGCAAATGCCTGTGAGACACCAACTCTCTTAATACCTCTAAGTCCACTGTTACAGTCTCAGGAAGTGGAACTGATTTTGAAATTGAACTGTGCACAATTGCACAATCAAGCTTCATTCCTGTCTGAAGACAGATGATGTGTAAGTCTCCAGAAACAAGCCTGAATCTCTTGCCTGGTTGGCCCTGGCAAGAGTCTCATAAGAGTGGACCTGAATGCCTCTGAGAGGTTGTCAAAGCTAACAGGTTTCTACAGAAGCTGAGGGTTGGACCCTCTTAGAAGAGCTGCTCTGTTGAGTAACTCAAACAGGAGCATGAGATTGCAGTGTGAAATTTCCAGATGTTTGTTCTGCTGCTTTTTGCTGCTTAGCTGAGGCTCCAGATAATTCAGAATCCTGCTTCACCATCCATCAGTTTAAATCTATCAAAAGGAGAGGATGAGAAAAAAGAATCCAACTTCAATGGAAACGCACACACTGCAAGAGGCAGTTGTATCACATTTGTATTCTGCTCCGTGCTTTTGTACGCTTGTAAAATACTCTTTTTTTTATGCTTGTAAAATACTCAGTGACAACAAAATGAAGCACATTTTATTTCCACATATACAATAATTTATTGTATTTGGCGAGTAATTGCTGGTAGCTTTTCTATGGTAACTTATTTTCCTGCTTGTTCCAGACTTTGTTCTATTACTTGTGCATGGAGTAGGACATCTAGTAACACATGAACTGACGTGAAACTAACCTATTTGTTCTTATTTAAGAGAGATCTTTTGCAAGAAACTTGAAAAACATAACCTTGTATAATGCAGCTGGGATTCTTGGAGCATCCCATGAGAATAATTTATGGGAGAAAGGCAAAGTATTGGAAAAATGAAGATTAGTTGTTAAAGGATGCCTTTTCTTCTTTAGAACACCTCAATCATTCTCTTTTGTGCTCAAAGCTTGCTTGTAATACCGATGAAACACACTCATTAACCTGTCAGAATAACACTATTGTGATGGTAATTGTTATAAATTTTAAGAGCCAATTTCAACCAAAAACAATTTATTGCCAACATAAATTTTGAACAAGAAATTGACAAGAAATTGACAAAGCCAACAAATCAAGGAAACGGTGCGCACCGGATGAGAACCTCAAACGTGAGCTCCGCAGCGTCACGTCCCTCCGATGTTTCACACCGTGTGCCTCGAAGTCCATCTGTTTTATACCCTTCTTGGTTTGGACTACGTGTACATGTCCCAACTTGTTCCCCAGGCCCAGGTGTCAGGGGGGACCTTGAAACTCCTCTGAGACTGGATATGCTGTTCCATTCTAAAGTTTCTATAAGTTCTTTTGTCTCTCACTGTAGTGGTTGATAGGATTTGGGAAACAGAGCCTCCATCTCAAAGGATTTTCTGGGTGTGGGATGTTGCCAAGTACTCTTAATGTCCCAGATGAGATATCGTCTCTGGGCCATCAACTCTTATCAGATGCTGATCATCCTCTGCCCTGGTTTCTTTTCCGCCTTTCATTGGTATTGTAATTCTCTGATTCTCTTTCTGGAGATGAAGGAATCCTCTTGCGAAATTTTCCAGCCCTGCACCCATCTGAGGCTTCCTCTCTTGGTTTCTCAGATACTGTAAGTTTTATCCTTTTACTTATTATAACGTTATTATAAAAAATATAATTCACCCACCACCAAAACAACATTATTACAAAAACATGAATTAACTAATTACTACAGTAATGCTATATTTGGATAAAGAAACCAGAAGAACAATTTAGAGTTTACACAGTTTACACAGTCTTGTGAAGGAGTCTTGCCTCTCACAGAGCAAACTTGCTGTACGAGTTCATGATCTCCTGTGCTAAAGCTCTCCTACCTTGTGATATGCCATGGTCAGCAAGCAGGACGAGAGCAGGACAGCCTACAAAATACAGGGCTGTAGACTGCCCCCAAATGCCATTTGTGGCAAAGTGTCCTCAAATATCTTTGGTTTCTCTGTAAAGGACCATGTCCACAGATTACTCTGAGCACAATAGTGCTTTTGATGGAGACACCTGAGGAGGTGTCTTGACAGTCACTGTGCTGGAAATGCTGTTGATCGGCAAGAAAAACACGGGTGCTGAACAGGAGTGTAGCACATCACTTTGGTGTGACTTAGGGAGATATCCAGTGGCTCAAACCTTTGCAAGATTGCAGAATCACTGTTTGTAATCCATCATGGTGAAAAGTGGAACAGATTTTACAGAACTTGGTGTGAGAAATTATTGGTCACTAGATCATTGGAGCAACTGAAGTATTCAGGGATTTGAATTACTGGTAGAATGGGCTCCACCTTAAAAAATACATGGTGATAGTGGATATGTTTCTTAAAAGCAGGACCAGGTCAGGCAAAAGAAACCAGTCTCCAGCATTATACTGTGAACACTGGCTTGAGTGAAGGGAATTTCAGTTCTCCACAGTGCAAATGTAAGCCACAAACTGATGAAGGTTTCACATCCTTGCATCACTCACACAAATTGTTCTGAGTTATCTTGAGAATACAGTGAATGTTATTTCAAAATATGTGAGAAGATATGGCACAATTTGCCAGTCATGAAAGTCATCACAAGCAGATAGTGGCTTTCAGCAAATCAAGTACCAGAAAAATAAATGCCATTCAGGAAATACCCAGCTTCCTGAGGCTTTCACTGAGATCCTATGGTTTGCTGGCTGCACAGGCTATGTATTCTGAATGCAGACACAGAATCATAAAACCAGTGAGGCTGGAGAAGACCTGTAAGATCATCCATTCCAGCCATAAGTGGTGTCCTGACTTTATGGTTGTGGGATGGTTTTTTGTGCTGATGAGCATTAGAGGGCAGGCCTTTGGCACAGCCTGTGGTTTTGGGAAAAAGTAGAAACAGGTCTTGGGTTGTGGCCACCACATTACTACTGTAAGGCTGCCAAAAACACAAGAGACAAATCATTGTACATAATCAGGCACTGCTACAGCAGTGAGTGGAGGGAAGCCGTTGTTAGTGTGGGGTTATCACACAGAGTACATCTGCTGCTACCCTCATGCATGCCCCAGTGCATGCAGCCAGTGACCCAAATGTCTGAGAAACAGCTCAGAAACATTCAGGTACCTGAGGTTAGATAAGGACAGCTTATGTAACTGGCAGCTGTGAAAGGAAAGGAAATGAGAGGTTTGGTGATATTAAGTTTGAGCTTTGTAGAGAAGCTGAAACAGCAGTGCTGAGGTGGTTAAAGGCCACGTTAGTCTGCCCTGCTGCCTGTCTCAGAGGAGGTGTAATCCACATCAAAGAGTTGGCCCTGGACGACCCATGGGCTGTCAGCAGGCTCAGCTCTTGGGGCTGGGGGAGCTGGCTGTGCGCCACTTGCGTTGGCTCACAGATTATACAAGGCAGTTGCAGAATATTACTAATTCACAGGTGTTCAGGGAAAAAAAGCTGTGCCTGTGCTGCAAGAGATGATCTTTAAAGAGAAGCTGTTCAAGGACTTGTATGTTTTCCATGAGAGACGAGGAAATTTTGACTAGAAATGGTTGGTCTATGGCTTTGCTTCTCTTATTCAGGCAGTTTCCATAGCAAAATAAAATTCTGCAACATACAGATTTCTGCCAGAAATTACTCAGATTTGAAAAGTTTTGGCCGAAAATATTGAGGAGAAATATTAAACATGCAATTTTTAAATTTTTTTTTTTGTAGGGGTGGGTTTTTTTGAGGTCTTATGTTTACTTAAAATTGCAAACATAAAATTATATAGCACTTTGAATAGCATTATTTGGGATGAGAGTTGTTTAGTTTCTTTGTTTATTTCCATTTGGGGGTGCAAGGGTTTATCTGTTTTTCTGTATTGTATTAGTGCCATGAATTACACAGAGAAGATTCTGCTTTTGACTTTGGAATCTAGAGAAGGGATGTGGAGTTGGAAGTAGGAAAACAAAGTAAGAATCTAGTGAAGGACCCCTATGTCTGCTAATTATGTTTGTGTGTATATCTGTGTTCGTTATTTGGATTTTTAGAGAGAATTTAATGAGTTTATGGTTCAGTGATGGAAATAACTAGGAGCTAGGAACAAAATTATTTTAGGTTGGCCAAAGACATACGCTGTTTTTCTTGCTAACAGGAGGAAAATAGGGTGTAATTTCAGATATACTGAAATATTATATTTACTTTCTATTACTGTTTTATCTCTTTATGGTTTGCAGTTCCTTTGACTAATTTTATTTATCCAGAGTTCAGTTTTGAAACTACCTACTAGATTTGATGACCAAAATTCTGTTCCTCAGCCCCTCTGCTGTTCTTTCTTTTGGATTGAGCAGCCCTCTTAAGAAAATGGAACGCACAGGTATGGTTCCACAGAGCAGCAGCAGTATGAACTGGGCATATTGCATTTATTCAGTATTGCCTGTGGTGCCTCAGGAAGTGACTGCACTTGTCCCTACGGAAAAAGGACCACCAAAGGCAGATTTTCCTGCCACTCTAACAGCTCTTGAAATAGAAGATTGAAACACTCTATTTTTTTATAAAACCTGTAACAATCCTGTTGCTGAAGCGTGATATCAGACCTTACTTCAAATCACCATAGGAGTAATTAATAAGTTATTTGCATTAAGAAATATTAATGTCAGTCTGAACGAAGAGCAACAGAAAGAGACCCTGGCTGGTATGGCAAAAAAAAAAAAAAAAAAAAGAGTAAATAGCATCAGCCTCATTGTCATCCTGCTGGTCTTGTTCTCTAAATAAGAATATTTGGGGCAAGGAAATGGTATAGAATCTTGCTGATGTTTTTTAATACCAGTAGCTCTGCATCTCCTGGCATGACAGTCTGTATTTTCCAGTACATGACCTGCAATTAATCTGCAGTCATTTATCCAATAAAATGCTCATGTCTTTGGATTCAACACCAGTGGGGTACTCAAAGGAAAAACAAATCTCTTACGACATCAATTAATCCATTTCAAGAAGGAGCTCCTTCTATGTCTTGCAGCCCAGCAGCCCTATAAGCATTCTTTCAGTGTTCAAAAAAAATTTAATTATCAGATAACTGATGTTTGACAATTACTACTGATAGTTTTAATTAATAGTTGACATAAACTGTATTCCATCTCAGGTTAGACAAAGTTAAATTAGGGATGGATGTTAGTACATCCCTGGTGATCTGGAGATGGGCCAAAAGTTCTAATATGTTGTTCGTCACATGACCGAGATCTGTATTACTCACCCATGACCAGGATGGCATCAACACCCACATCATCATTACCCTGACTTACCCTGTTGAACTGTGAGGGGTGTTTCTTTGAAACAACTGTGTTGCTGGTTGCCACAGTCCTGGCAGCAGCTGAATGTCCACAATGGCTGTGCCCTCCTAGGACAGCACTTCCTGCCTCATCTCAGCTGCCTGGTGCAGCACTGCAAAGACAGAGTGACAGCCAAAGGGGAGAATACTCTGCTTTCTTCAGAACAGTGTGGCAGTGGTGATGTTGATGAGACACATACAGGGACTGACTTTTTCACTGTAAACATCAGCATAAGCAGCAAGAAAATTTCTGAAAAAAATTGCATTTTTCTTCCCTAAGCATTTTTAAAAGTTCATTTCTGATACTAGAAACATACAAGACATACAAGTCTTCTTCAGTCATTTCTTCTTGGGAAACACACATCTTCATAACACTTTCTTAATGTTGCCATCCTTTTATAATGGTAAGGCTTCATTTATCTTAAGAGGAATTACTACCTTGGTTTCACTTATACAATAGAGACAATATCTGCTGCTGTCAGAGACTCAGTGTGATGGATGTATCTCACAGTCATGAAAGATGACTTAATCTGGTCCAAAGTTATTCGTGGGGTTCTTGGCTGAATAACTCAATGAAATGGTTTCACAGATCTAAAATGCACTCACTTGAGAGCAGATGTTTGGTTGTGTTATTCCTCGTATGGGGCAAGAAAATTGGCTTCTAAGTGTGAGCAATGTGAGTTCCAAAGACAGGAGTACTTTAAAAAACTGTAATTCAGAATGATTTGTGAACAGAATGATTAAGAACAGAATGATTTGTTGAGTGAGAGGCTACTTTTCATTATTCTTTTGATATGTATTTTCTGGTTTCAAAATTCCTGCTGAGATCATGCTGATTCCTGGTTCTAAGATGTTTGTCCTGGTATAGAGGGCTAGCAAAACAGCTGTTCAGCTTTAAATCCCGTTACACAGGTCTCATACTAAATTTTAACATGGAGTGCATGGAGGGCACACTTGCTGTTTGCAATGATGTGAGGTGGAATGATTTTTAAAAAATATTACTGTATTGTGGAACAACAAAAAGCAGCAATTTTAAAATTACCATTTCTCTTCCTTGTTATTCAAAGTAGGGATGGATAACCATCGCAAAATTCTGACTATTATTGCTTTCATAATTTTAATTTCATTTAGCTTGATGTTCTTCAGCAGAAGCCAGTCAGCAATGCAGGTAATTTAAAAATAAATTAAAAGGGGAAAGTTTAATTTTTGTCTCTATTAAAAAGTGTTCAACAAGGGAAATAGAAATCAGGAATAAAATCTACACTATTTTGCAGGAAGATGTGAGTGAGTCAGTCAATGGTGTGTTAATCAAAACAGCACAGTGGAGAACAGCATCAGAAAAAGCACAGTGAGAGCAGTTTTTATAGTAAAGTTCATCACAGGACAGAAGAGCACATTCTGAGATTTGTGTATCATGCCCCAGTGAAATGGTAGTATCAGTGGCTGTGTGGGTTATACTGGCATTGAATGGCTTCATGACCAGAGAGAGAGGAAGGAGATCAGGATACCCAAGTCCTCCCAGACATCAGGCTAGCATGCGTTTTTTATGTGGTGCTTTGTCCCTTGTCATCTCCTGTGTCATTTTGTAACAGAAAAAGGTGGTTTTCTCTCCTCTGTTCGCACCCTTTGCCCTCAAGCCAGATGTGTGAGATGTGCACTTCAGGACTCAAACCACTCATGTCCATTTCCTTCATCCTCCTCAACAACATTTCATGTACTAGAACTTCCAGGTCTTTTTCTGCTTTAAATGAATACTTCAATGTGACTATCCAAATTGTGCAGCTCGTTTGGGGTTTGTTTCCTTACAGGTCCTCAACAGCAGAGTGTTCAACAGCCTGGCTGCCAAGCATCAGGTTCTTTTCAGGTTTGTTCCCAGCTTGGCTACCAGAGGAGTCTGGTGTTCTCTCACCATCTTGCTTGGATATTCAGCCTTCCAGTCTTGGCCTTCCTTAATACACTGGTCTTCTCAATCCTAATTTACATTTGTCTCTTAGAGTTTTGGTTTCAACTACCAGTGATGATGACAGAAGGGGGAAGCAAAAACTTCCTCAGTTACTGCATCATGTTAGAAAAGTGAACTGAGATTACTGGAAAATATTAGTTAAGTCATTCTTGACAGCAATTGCACCTTTTGAAGTTTTTTTAAGCCTTAAGGGCCTCAGTGGGAGACTCAAAGTTTTGTTCAAGCCATCAGTGATTCACGACTGGTAGCTTTTAAAAATAATTTTTAAAATAATTTAAAAATGTTTTGCTTTTAAGCCTTTAAACAGCTCTTCTGGTGGAAGGTTTTGTTGATAAGTTGCTAAGCACAGTGGGTAATGGAGGTGTTTCAGTTCAGGTGAGTGACAGGTGGAAATTGGACACTAATTTTCAGGACTTCTCTCTCCCCTCTGCATGAGTGTAGCAGAACAGTTCATGTGCTATTTTATCAGTTTGCTGTAAACAATGGGTGCACATTTGAGCAGTGATAGCTTGCAAACGACAGCTGAGGTGCTGGGAGGATATAGCTTAAGAGCTATGGCTGAAAGTTGTGCAAAGCTCCGCATTTAATGTATGCACACTATATCCATGTTTGATGAGTATGAGTTACCTCAGAGATGAGATTTCATTGGAGGGGAGAAGGCAAATGATTATGATGTAAAGTAGGGGTAGAGAAGGAAGGGAATGGAATGATGTTAAAGATAGTGGGTTTGTGAGCATCAGCTTTTTTGGCAGTGGCAGAATGTTGTAGGAATCAGAGTTAGTCTCTATACCTTCCAGGCTGAGCAGAAGATGCGGTCCCCCCTAAATGGTCCTGGGGTGCATGAGGAATTTACTGTAAACAAGAGACATGTTTTTCTAGCTGTAACTTTGTTTACATTCCTTTCCTTAGGAGGAACTTCTTGATGTCCCTCTGGTCTGACCAATGTGATTGAAGAGGTTTGTCTTTGTTTCAACAATTGGTGAAACAATTGGTCTGTGTAGAATAATGTAAAGAGGGAGACACATCCCCAGAAATAGTCATTTTCAGCCTTCTGAAGTTGGAGTCTGTGTCGTTGTAGTGTACAACAGCGTCAGCCTATGGGAAAAAAATCCAACCACCAACACAGTTTTATTTTGCCAGAGCTCTCAGAACACGCTCTTGATTTCATCTCCTATGCAAGCAGGCAGGGAGTTTCCTTTGTTGATGTTCTAAACACAGTAATACATTTATTGTCTCAGGAACATCCTCTAAAAAGGTATATGAGCTTTAAAAGTATCCTCCAGAGAAACACCCATTTTTCCTCTCTGTCTGCATATAGCTCATGGCACTGATCTGCTGACAATGCCCTGGTTCATTCCAGGCAGTGGAGTTATAAAGGTTTATAGCAGAAGATGGCTCATGTCTCATGTGAAGGGTGAAATATAACCCTATACACATAGCCTAGATTTTATGTACTGCATGGCATTAAGTGGATTAAGTGGGATGAAGTTAGGCCAAATAGAAAAGTAATTGTGTTTTCCTCTGATTTCTGGTTTGCTCAGGTTAAGCAGTGATTAATGCAGGCACTCAAACACTTTCTAATGGTTGTGTTAAAAAAAGCTAATTTTCAGAAATCTTCATTATGATGATAAAACTTGCAGCTCCCATCCTGGCCATTGTTGCAGACCTGAAAATGAAATGGGAACAAAAAGTAAATGGCAAATAAAGTCCACGTGTATCCACTTTTTGTGTTACATTATAGATCTTTTGACAACAGCTCATTCACATTTAGAGAAGCTATGCTGCAAGAGGCTTTCAGACCACCTTTCCCCTTACTGCTGGTTTTTTTTTTTTTTTTTAGAATTTACTAGATCTCTGGTTCTCTTGAACTTCTACTGATTCAGTGAGGTCAGGGTTTGACTCACTATTTACAAGTGATCCCCTCCCTTCATATATAGAATCATAGATCATTAAGGCAGAAAAAGGCCTCTAGAGTCATCCAATCCAAACTTTGATTGAACACTGCCATGTCTACCACTCAACCATGTCCCTAAGCATCACATCTCCATGTCTTTTGAACACTTCCAAGGACAGTGATTCCCTGATCAGCCTGTTCCAGTGCTTGACCAATGAAGAAAATTTTCCTAACACCCGATCTAAATCTCCCCTGGAACGACCTAAGTTTTATCTTACTTAACATGAAAAAGGCTAATGCTTAAAATAAATAATTAAACAAATGGACTATCTTGCCTTGATTTCAAATGTTTTCCAGGGGACATTTTCACAGTACAGTTCATTTAAAAGCATATATACTATGCATGCTGACAAACAATAAACACGAATTTATCAAGGCATTTCTCTTCCAGCCAGATGTGTGTTTGGCTGTTTTGAGTCAGCCCTCAGTGTATGCCCACCTTTTTTTTTTTGCTGTCATCTTTCACTCTGCTTTGCTGCTGTTGTCCCCTGTCCTCACAATCTTACAGAAAGACAACCAACTCAAATTAGCTTCTCTGCACAAAGAAAAGACTTGAAGCTTTCTGGAATGTGTGGCATCACAATGAAGAGCTGCTAACACCAAGTGGCTTCTTCAGGAAGATTCACTTGGTGATTTGGCCAGACAGCAAGTGCTGGGGATATAAAATAGGTTGACAGAAGTAGAAAGGGTGGGTACTCGGATGCATTTAGGTCACAAGTCTGCATGTCGAGGGATTAGGAAGAAGCTCTAGGTAAGTTTATTATTCTGCAGTTTGCTATCAACCACTGAGCACCTGGAGGCTGCTGCTGTCAGGTGGGATATTGTAAGTGTGATCCGTGACTGCTCTGATGCTTTTATACCAGTCCCACTATTGGTAGTTGGAAGCGCAGTTTATCTGCTGCTGAATGGCTACAGATCAGGCGTCTAAGCTGCTCGTAATTTCCAGTGACTACTTGCTTTCTAAGCATCATCCTGAGTAGGGTAACTTAAAAAATGAATCCTAATATTGTCTTTTAAGAGCTTGAAGAAGCCTGAGGTGAGCTTTACAAGTGATATGTGTTGTCTAGATGCAGATGCAAAACAAGAGACTGGATAAAAGAATGACAGTGCTTTCAACAAAATTTTTCTGAGGAATGGTGTTTTTATCATGGCTTAGACCATAGTACAGGCTGCTGTATCCCTCAGTCCAGATAATATAAGGAAAATTAGCCTAGAAACAAAAAGCACTTAAAAATTTTAGTCCGGCTTTGCTACCCACTTATTACTATTGCAGCATAGCTGAGTTTGCTAATGAGATATGCCAGTTATAGAAGTTTTCTTTCTCAAAACTGTAGGGGAAAGATATTTTTGAGGTTGTCTTGGGTTGCAATATGTAACCAGAAATGTGTATTCTATTTGCCATCTGTTGAACCTAGTTGGGCAGGTGTTTTTCTTTATCTCTAGTATAACCCATTCCTCATAACTCCGGGGGGGGGAGGGGGTGGGTATCTTTTATTAATGGGCCAGCTGTTAAAACCAGGTGGAGCAGTATTCTTTATCTCTTCTCCAACCCATTGTCCCTTCAGGATGATTTCTTCTGTTAATGGGCCATTAAGGCTCACCACATGACTGATAAAATTACATCATCCCATTGTGAGATGCTCCACCCAATGGGAGGAGCCAGGCATTCCTACCTGGATAAAAACTGAGAGTCAGAACACCAAGTCAGCCCGTTTTTCCACTGGATTCCAAGAGGAAGACTGGACCCATCTCACCACCACTGATCCCTCTCTACAGGATCATCTCCACTCCAACAGAACCACATCCGTCACTCCAGGAGGACTTACTTTGTACTGTTCCCGACACCTTGACCAACAGGGTGTCAGGTCGTATTCTGACTCTGTCAGTATTTCTAGCATTCTTTTTTGTTTGCTTGTTTTGTTGTTTTTTGGGGAGTTTTTTGTACTACTCCATTTGTATTTTTTAATATTCATAGTAAAGAACTGCTATTCCTATTCCCATATCTTTGCCTAAAAGGCCCCTTAATTTCAAAATTACAATAATTCGGAGGGAGGGGGTTTACATTCTCCATTCCAAAGGAAGCTCCACTTTCCCTGGCAGACACCTGTCTTTCCAAACCAAGACAGAGGTCAATTGCCTTGTCTTTTTTTGTTCTTTCTTAATAAGAAATGGTTTTTAAAATAGGTTTTGAGGAAAGAACCATTATCATGGTCAAAAAGAAAAATATTTCAAGAAAGCTAACTTTATTATTCTTCTAATGCATGTGTTTTTAAACCCAGCACATGAAACTGAAAGGCTGTCCCCCTCTGTGCATAATGAAATGGAAGAATTTGAAAATTTAGAAAAAAACCTATTACTATGGGAAAGTATATGAAATTATATGAAATTAGTTCATGTGCCATACAGTCTTCTCTTGTAGATTTTAACATGGAGGTGTGTTCCTAAGTAGCAGGTTTCCCTTTCACCAAGAGGCTGTTATATAATTGACATGGTTGCCACCCCTCTCTTCACATGAGCACAGACTTCAAGAGGAATATTAACCAGTGTCACTTAAATTGGTTCTTCTCTGGAGAGCCTGCAGTTCTTGGGTAAAAAAAAAAAAAAAAGTGGGAGAATATCTTGGCACTCCAGTGTTTTCTATCATCTCTGCCATTCTCTGTGAGGATGTGTTTTTCTTTTTTTTGAAAAACCTGCTCTTTGACCTGTGCAACTGCGTCAGCAGGAGCAGCTGTGAGTGCTGTTTTCTGCTGCCAGTCCAGATCTACCTTCCACATCCACAGTTGCACACAAGCCTAGCTGGAGATGCCAGGCCAGGTTTTGCTGACACTTGCATCTCTGTCATCTCTGTGAAAGCTTGTGAAGAAGAGCAGAACTTAGCCCCATGGATTCCTGATGGATTTCACTTGCCTGTGCCATGGGATTCATTTTGTCTCTGCTACAAACTCACCCTTGAAACCTCTCTGCACGTATCTTCTACCCTCTGACTTAGACTCTCTCTGGGAAAGCACCAAAGCTAAGCTTTTCTGTCCTTCTGACTTCCCGGTGTACATTTATTTGCATTGGCCTTCTTTTGGGGTGATACCAAAGCCAACATCTACAACACATCTCGCTCGTGCTGTGAAACATTTCCATTTCACCACAGTCACAGTAGAGTGGTCTGTAGGAGTCAGGCAAAGCCAAGTCTGGATTTCTTTCTTCTTCAAAGTCTCTTCTCTAAATGCCAAAGAGGGAATGCTGCACCAGTGGTGACTGTTTTGGTGATGTGTAGCTACCTCTCCGTGATGAGCAACAGTGCTTCTTCAACCTTCTTGTCACCCCTAAAAATGTTTCATATGAAATACTCCCTCAGCCACCCAGAAGCTTAGAGGTGAGATTAGTTTTAGAAATGCAGTTTTTCAAAGAAATCAGATTTCTCAGTTAAGGTTTGAATTAATTTCAGTGTGCTTGATTAGTCTTAGCACACAGTAAAGAGACGGACTAATATACAGGAGTGGATTTTACTGTTAGCCCCTTCTTCTCGTTGGTATTATTATGCTCTGGTCCTGTGACCACTAATCCAGTCAAAGTATTTTGAGAGAAAAAGCCTCCTGTTTTGCCCCACTCTTGCCACTGTCATAGTCAAGAATGTCTTCCCAATATCTAAACCTGTCCTCTTTCAGTTTAAAGCCATTGCCCCTTGTCCTGTCACTCCATGCCCTTCTTAGAAGTCCCTCTCCAGCTCTTTTCTAGCCCCTTTCAGTACTAGAAGGTGCTCTTAAGTTCTAACCTTCTTTTTTCCCAGGCTGAGCAATCCCAATTCTCTCAGTCTTCCCTTTTCTTTCTGGTCAACTTTCCTGTTTCAGAGTGATGGCACCATGAGACATTAGGGACCACATTTGTTTTATAATTCGGCATACCTTGGATTTTATCGAACCTTTGAAGTTAATCCATTTTGCTTGATTGCCTTTAAAATATGTATTTTGTCATTTCTGGCAAGCTTTGTGATTGGCATTGCTTTGCAAACCTACAAGTGGAAAAACAGGTGGTTTGCTGCATCGAGGAAGGAAAATCATTGAAAGATGTAGCTAATTTTGTACCTTCGCATGGACTGAAATTTTTCATTTAATAGATAGAGGCTGAAATCTCAGTCAGGAGAAAAGCCTTGGCTTCACTGAAGCCCTGCCAGTTTAATTGCAGGAGAGTAGAGCATAGACAATACAAGAGCTGTACCTCACCATAACAAGAACGATAATTTGAACTTGCTAATATTTTGGTAAGATGGAATGAGAGGGTTTTCAAGGAAGACTTATAGCATAGCGTACATTAATTATTACTCTCTTATTTTTCTTGCCAGTCTCCAAGAAATGTCAGCTTGACAATTTTTTAAAAATATTTTATTTCTTGAACAAGGTTGTTAATTTGGCTTATCATTTTGGAAGTTCCTTTGTTGGTTGAGCAAGACAGAGATATACAGTGTGGTACTCATAAACCTTTGAGCATTGTTTAGAAGCCTGCTTGTCAGAAATTCCTTTATTTTTCTAAAAGATGTTCAGCTATCTTCTAGAGCCCATAGGGTGAAAGGAGTGGTTTAAACCAGAAGCATGGTTTGTTGCTGACTGGCATCTTTTAGAGACAGTTGGCAAGAGGTGAGAGAAAAACCCATGTGTTCAGTGTGGAATATGAGTATTAACATCAGATGAAGTCTTCTGCTATATAAGAAGATGAACTAGAAAAAACAAATGGAGAGGGAAGAAAGTAATTGATCCTGTCATATGTAAGGTGATTGAGATTACATGACTGATTCACACAGGGCATTGGACTGTTTGGGACTTGATATTTGATACACTGACTGCTACACTTGGGTAGATACCGAAGACTGGTGCTATGCTCTCTAGCTCTCCTCAGTTTCAATAGAGATTCCATTTGTGAGATTCAGTATCTGTTCTGCTGTCCTCTTTATTCATCTACTGTCCCTCAGATTCAGATCCTCTCAGCTGCCTTATTCTCTGGTCCAGCTATTTAGTCTCCCTTCCAGAGCTCTGCTACTGCAACTTACTTTACACTGAGTGGATTGAAGTTGCTTCCTTTTCCCAGCAGGGCTGGATTTAATCTCAGATCCATATTCTGGATTATGTTTGTTACAAAATATCATACATTTTTGAGAGTCCATAGCATGTCATGCTAATATCTTAATGCCTAACAGAGGTGGACTCCTGTTGACTTCCATACATACGTTCCGAGTCCTGACTCCATGGACTTATCAAAACCAAACATAAAAATATATACAGAAAGTGGGGGTGCTATTTTACTTGCCATTACTTCTTTAACTTCCAGTGTTTCTTTATCTATCTAAAACCTTACCTAAGAAATTTTAAGACACTATTGCTAGAAAATTGGGACATGTAAAAAGAGGAGGCTACAAACTCCTTTACAAGTCACTTAGTGCAACAAAGTAGTCTTTGCTGTGTTTCTTGTTACAATTGTGTCAACAAAGACCTGTTTTACTGTACAGTGACCAGTTAAGTAGATGACTGCTCCTTGTAGTGCTTCCCTGTCACTTATGCTTGATTAGGTTGGTTGAAGAGAAAGGAGATCCCAGGCAATGGTAAGCTTTGTGTCTGGGGGAAGAAGAATAGCTATGGTGATGCAAATAATGCCCTGCAACTTCAACAGCACAGGCTCAGCTATAACTGAGCCTCTGACCTTGCTAAACTGGGGGTGTCCTAGTCTCTCACAGGTTTAGACCTATGAAAAATGGTACCTGCTACCACTGCCTTAGTTTGCAAGTAGTTCTGAGGACACATAGAATGAAGTAAATCTTCCTACCTTAAAGACAACAAGGAAGATTCAGTTATTGTTTTTATCTGGGTAGACTTGTTAGCTGCCAGATTTTGCAGCTTGTAGCTGCTGCATTTTGCACTGGGAGCTTAAAGAGTTATAACAGCCTTTTTTTTTTTCTTTTTTTTTTTTTTTTCCTCAGCTGGTTTTCCTTTGGTTTTTGTTTGTTTCATATTCCCTAGATGTTCTATTATTGAGCATTGTCCCTGCAACTGTGAGTTAGAGAAATTTACTTAATTTCACCTTCCTAATAGTAACACATGACTGACAGCTGTAGCCTTAAGAACAAGCCTGACTGTTAAGAGTGTACAGCACCTAAAATTGTGCAGGAGTTGAATCTCAGGTGGCAGAAGGTGAGGTTAAAAGTGTCATTGGTCCCTGATGGATACATCCACAGCCTGGAAGCATGGGTCAGAAGTACGATTTTCTCCTGTTTCATGATTTTTTGTGTCATCAAATTGGGGTCCATGCCCTACACAAGATGCAGGTAAAATCTGTTTCTGCTGGCTGATCACCAAAGGACTTTGCCTGTTTTTTGGTGCTACTGCTCTGTCTTATTCTTCCTTCTTGACCCTCTGCTTCTTGCCTCCACATATGCAAAACTCACTTGCTTTGTCATTAAAGTGAAAATGCTACATGCAAATTTTTGTAAAAGAACACCAATGAGTATTCTGGACTATTCAGAAGTATGAAGTCAACCTTTCTGTAAAAATTATTTTCTGAGCAATGGCTTTTTGGAAGATAAATGTTGTGCTTTCCTTAGACAGTATTCTGTTGTTTAAAAGGTGACCATCAAAACCAGTTTCCAGCTGGAGCTGTATTCATTTTCTTTGGTTTGGGGTTCTCAGCCAGACTACATCCATGTAATACAGCAAGGTTTCCAGGAAGGGGTACAACGCTGCCTTGGAATGACACATATACAGTGTTTCTTTATAACATTCTTTTCACCTCCAACCATTTCAGTCCAAGCAACTCCCAAGTTGGATGTGATTTCTGTGTACAGAAGAGAAAAACAAGCATATATTTACAAGGCTTTAATTCCCTTGAGAGCCACATGAGCAGAGAGGGAGAGAGAGATGGAAATAGCTTAAGCAGATTTATCTATTAATTGGAGGTGACATCTATGAATAATGTTTTGTGCTTTTTTTTTGCCCAGCCATAATTTGCCTACCAGTGTCTTCACAGCATTAATCACAGCTAAGAGGTTCTGTGGGAAACCTTTTATGCTAAGTTAAGAAATGCCAGTGTGGGTATGGAGTTAGTGTTTTGTCCTTCTTCAGAGGGTTTGCTTACTGGATAGAAGGACGGAAGGCTATCAATGGAGGGTTTTAGCCCTGCAAAGAAAGCAAGCATCTCCTGCTGAAAAGATGTTTGTTTTCTTGCTTTAAGAAGCTCTAAGCATGAGATAGGCAGCCTCTAATATTTCCAGTGGCAGAAGAGGCAGCTTGTAAATGGCCTGACACATGGGTAAAGGACTTGTCTGTGCTTTTAGCTGGGATCTAGGTTAAGAGGAACAACCTTGTGTGCAAATTCAGCAATGAGAGAGAAGCATGGTTTTGTGTGGTGGCACAGCAGGACTAGCAAGACTTCTTTGGTCTTGTGTCAAAGGGTACAGCGTTCCCCCTCTGCAGGGCAGAGGGGGAAGGAGGACAGGACAGTACTGTCCAGGGAGGCCAGGGAGACCTAAGAAGGATTATGAGGCTGTTTATCTGGGTGAACCCTTCTGAGGAGCAGTGATGTCTAATGGATTTGTTGGAGAAACAGTGAGTTTGTGCATATGAAACTAGTTTGGTTTTCTGGTGTTTTGTGTGCCTATTACAATGCAAGTCTAATTGCTGTCCTCACCTTGGTCTGTCCCCTATTTCACAATAGGACCTCTGATGGGACCTCCTCATAAACAAATCCAAAATTATTTGGGGCCAGCCCAATTTACACGTGAAGACCAAATCCTCAGAATGGATCATGGGTTATTCTGGTTTTATCTCCAACTAATTTCTGGTTTGTGTTTGCAATAGCAACAAGGTGACAAAAAAATCTCCCGTTCGAACATCAGCATGTTTAAAAGACTGTAAATCAGGCATGTTAAAACACATAAAATTATGAGAGCTGAAACATGTTTAGAAAATCTGTTTGTTGAAGAGTCTTGGCCATGTGAATATGGAGAAGCTTGCCTGTAGTCTCAGCGAGCCTCAAAGAGTGCTTTGGGGTTTGTGTTACTGTTCACAGCAGTGTCACTTGAGCAGGCATACAGAGCTTTGAGGCTGTTATGAATAAAGCATGTTGATTGGCTCATGCAAATGAGGAAGACTTGTTGAGTATGGTGGGGAGAAGTTTTGTTGGGGTTTACAGTCCTTTTGACGTACACTTCCAGTATAGTTGTGAACCCTTTTCTGTTCTCCCTCCAATACTCCCCTCCCTTTTAGTGGTTACTGCCTGGCAGCTCTGGCTGACAGGGCTGTCAAAACATGTGGGGGAGCGAGTGTATTTGCCCCTTGTAAGAGGCAGCAGGGAGTAGGGAGACGCTGCTGAGAGACCTGGCAAGGTCTCACCACCAATCAGGATACAAGAAGGGCTCCACCAAGGAAAGGCACAGAAGGACTGACTGACAGGCCTGGGGAAGAATCAAGTATACATATATGGGCAAAGCTATGGACTGTGGGAGGGGCCAGAAGGACATATAAAGCTGTTATGAATATTAATGAGGCTGATACAATCTCAGGATATAAAAGGCAGTGATGCCATTTTGTGAGCTGAGCCTCTGGTGGGCAGAGGGAGTCCCATCAAGCTCCCAGCTTTGCTTGTAAATTTAATAGGTTCTAATTAAATTTTATTTACTTGTTCTTGCCCAGGTTTTGAGAAGTTTATAACAAGGTCACCAAGCACTGAGACATCATAGCAATGACTGGAAAAGGAGACATCTAAAATCCCTGCATCATAAATGTAGTAAACAGCACAGTATTGTCAAAAGAAAAACATCTGAGAAAAGATATGCACTGCTAAGTAATAGTATAGAATATTGTGTTCAGAGTATGGCATATGAAGATTCTAATGATATACAAAGTTTTAACAAACTGCTTGAACACATCCTTCCTTTAAACTGTTTGGCAGTCTTAAATGAACTTAAATGGTTGCATCAAAACCATGTGGGTTTTTTTGAAACAGGACCTTTTTAAATGGCTGAGCTAATAAAACCAAGGACAGTGCAATCACCTTTTCTTCAACTGCCTTTTCTTTGAGATTTAACAATGAGATATACTTTATTTATATTAAATATTGCTGCGTGTAACTGAAAATTTGATTTGAATGAAGAGTTCTTCATGTCAAACCAAACTCACTATTGTTTATTCTTACTGTTGGGATCGGTCTAGGTGTTCGATTTGCTTCTGTTGGAAGCATCTTGCTTTTAATACCACACAGGCCTTTTTTGTGAATAAAACCACGATGCTAATGCATTCCCTGGCTCTTCAGTTGAGGAGGTGAGGCCTGTTGCAATGTGAATCCTTAACAGGAAATCCCAGTTCCCTTGATGTCAATGAACAAGGTCAAAAGCAAAATTTCCAGGCTCCTGTGTAGTCCTCATTCAGGCAGCGCAGGCTTCACAAGTCTGTGGGTACTGGTCAGGCAAAGCAGGTGCCTTTTGGTCAGTTCTACTTCTCCTGCAGATGGGCAGCTCCTGTTTACCTGCCTGCTCACACTGGCATGATTTATGTCAAATCCAACAGAGGTGCAGTTGCCCAATGTCTCTTTTTTGACTACAACTGCATAACTTTGTAGTTGTCTGTTTTGCTGGATATGGCTGGAACTTAGTGTGTTATGCAGTCAGCCCAAATGGAAGGAAAATCATCTATATCCCCAAGTCTTGGAAACACTTCACCCTTTTCTCCTTATGCAAGGGTAATGTGATTTCCTCCGTCTTGCTGAGATGAGAAGAGCAAGGAGATTTCCTGGTACCAGCAGATAGGGAATGGGAGAAAGGTCTGGGGCAGGTAATGTCGGGGGGCTGCCAGCTATTCTCTCCCTGCAAGCCCTGGCAGAGAGGAAAGCCATTAATCAGTGCTCACAACATCTAAGGCCAGGGAATTAGTAGATTGGGAATTCTGGTTCCCCCAGTCCTGCTGGGATTTAAGCTAGGCGCATGGCTGTGTGGTTTAGCAGACACAGCTATGTCAACATCCCTAGCAAACAAGTCTTGGTAAGTCAGCTTGATTTTCTTCCTTCCCTCTCCCCCTCAATCACATCCTTTGTAATATCCAGATAAATCTGTGTCTGTCTGGGCTCAGTTTCAGGATCTCTGCTGGAGGGTGATCAGTGTCCGTGTCTCTGCTGGGGGATGCTCAGGGCTGG
The DNA here is from genome assembly GCA_017589585.1 of Phylloscopus whistleri. NCBI lineage: Eukaryota > Metazoa > Chordata > Aves > Passeriformes > Phylloscopidae > Phylloscopus > Phylloscopus whistleri. The sequence goes on from JADMLD010001380.1 coordinate 228,157, forward strand.
TTGAATGCACTGCCAGACAGCTTCCACCAGTGCCATGCTCAATAGTGACTCCCTGTAGCCATCTGGAGCTGGTCGTGACCAACCCAGCCCCCAGCCATACACTGCCAAGTATAGAACAAAAGGTGGAATTGCTGAAGGAGCAGAGGAGTGAGGGGAACAGGGTGAGGAGCAGGAGGAGGAAGAGCACAAAACAGCCCTAGGAGCAGGTCTTGCGGCAGTCCAGGACAGTTTTCCTGATGCATGTTTCAGATTGGAGGAAGAGCCCAGGAGAAGCACAGAGAGAAGTCAGCATGTCCTGATCACTTCTAGCCCCTCTGAGGGATATGTGGGGAGGAAGGCATTAACCCACCACAAAAGTCTGCTAAGGGAGCACCTTTCACTCTCTAAATAAACATCTTTTTCATTCTTAGGGGCTCTGTTTGGGTACTGTAAAAATCTGATTTCACATTTTGTTTAGCACTGGGAAAACACGATCTCAACCAAGCAAAAAACTGCTGAATTGTTGTGCAGGATCTGATTTTCTCCTCAGCTGTGTGAGAGAAGTCACTCATCTCAGGCTTGTCTGTGCTGATTTATATGAAACTCTTCTTCAAAATTGCTTAAGGATTCTCTAAATGCTGGCACTACAGAGGCAAAATAGGGTCCTTTCTCCCAAGCAGTTCTTGATCACAGGCAGCAGATCCCAGATTACTTTGGATGTGAGGCCATGCTCAGGCTGGCCATGTTGACCAGATGTATCACTCTCAGCGAAATCTATTTTCTTTCCCTTCCCTCCTTCCCTTCCCTCCTTTCCTTCCCTCCTTCCCTTCCTCCCTTCCTCTTTCCCTTCCTTCACTCCTTCCCTCTTCCCAACCAGAAGAGACTTTAAATACAGATTTTACCTTTTTATAACACAAGGTTAGCCACAAAGCAATCCCTGGCTTTTTTAAAGATATACTGGCTCAGAGCAATTGATTATTTTTCCCCTGGATCTGCCATTGTTCTGCTCTTGCCTGTGCTGGAGAACTGCTGGGCAGTGTGATGGTGGTGCGGGGGGCCTGTGATCAGATCCTGGCTTGGGCAGTGATGCATGCCTAAATGTAGGCTCTCCTGCATTCATCCCTTGGCTGCGCTGCAGTGTGTCCTTCTGCAATGTCAATTACAATGTTTCCAAGCTTGCAGGTGGAAGTAGCAACAGTCTGTGATCCTGGAGAGAGGTGGGCGTTTTCTGCCAGGCACTTGCTTGTGCAGTCACCTACAGGCCTGCTGTCATACTCTAGTTTGTAACCGTTTGAAATACCAAGCTTCAGCATCCACGCATACACACAAATCTACTAACAGCCATCAAAAGTGTAATTTTCCAGAAAAAGTACAAAGTTGCTTGACAGCTGATGACAATAACATACTATTTCAGTCAGAGAGTTCAAATAGTGCTGCTAAACATCACCGAGCAAAACCCCTTCAAACACAGTGATCATGGAAATATCACTGGAAGACAAAAAAGGGCACAACTACTGTAAATTGCAGTGATGATGTAAAGCAGTAGGACATTGCTGTCTTCTTAAGCTACTGAAAAATAATAACTTATTTTGGTCCCAGTGACTGCTCAGGTCTCTGATCCCTTTCATCCCTTTCATCCCATTATCCTGCTGAGCAAACGGTAAAGCAATTTCAAGTTTCAAAACTGATGCCCTGCTGTTGGACTGGGGTAATGCCTTCTAAGATATAAAGTGGAGAATGCTTTAAGTGGGTCACTCTTTACCTCCAGACTTTGCTTGCCTACAAATGCCAAGTTAGGCACCTGTCCCTACCACTGTGTTGTTAAAATAAAGCTTAGTTGCATGTGGACTTTCACTGGATGTCAAACACTTTTTTAGCTTTATAGTTACAGTTGGAGACCAACCACACATTAAAGGATCTCTTTTGTATTCATATTTCAGTCATTTCAACAATGCTGTAGAGGAGTTGAGAGTTTCTATTACAGTAGAAAAGTAAATTACAAGTAACATGTCTTTTAAAACCAGCATGATTGATAAATGGTAACAGGAAATATAGTTACATTCAGCTGCCATTACAGTTAGAAACTCACTCATGTAGTGGTTTGTTGTTCTTGTCTTTTTTACCTAATGGAAAGGAATAATGCATAAGGTCAGGTTATGAACAAATGTTACAGTTTTTTCAAGGTAGTAAAGGACTGGTTTTATTTTGATCATTAATAGATATTCAACATGTTCTTCATTAGAATATTAGGCTTTCTTGCTTTATTGCAATGCAAAGGAGCCATTTCTGGCTTTGAGAATTTTACAAGTGCATAAACTGTATTGTATATAAAGCAAAGTACTCCCATTGCATTCTTCGGTAGAAAAAACACCCTCACACTACATTCAAATCCTCCATAAAAGGCATTACACAGTTTAAGATCGGTCTGTCTTTGCAAAAAACAAATTTTTTAAAATCTCTGTTGTTTTTAATAATTTTTTTTCTTTCAGTGAACTTTAAAATGTAATGGAGATTATTCTAAACTGAACCAAACAGAACTTCAACCTTCAGTATATGCGCTAAGAGATCCAGGTATAAATCCAGTTCTTTTTATAAGCTTTCATTGATTTTAGCAGGTATTTTGAAGTGATCTTGCTTGGCTAGATGTAGTGTCTTGAGTTATGGAACCTAAAATGTGTATTCTATTTCATCTGCTGAAAGCAGTTGGGGAAATGTTCTTTATCTCTTGTAACTCTGGGAGGAGGGGGAGGGGGGGTGCCTTTTGATAATGAGCCAACTGTTAAAACCAGGTGGGGCAGTGTTTCTTATCTCTTTCACCACCTGTCCTCCCTCCAGGGGAATATTTTCTGCTAATGGACCATTAAGACACCCCTAAAAGCACACATCCCCGAACTCTACCCTCCCCAAAATAGTACAGCCACATTCCATCATCCTATTGTGAGATGCTCCACCCAGTGCGGGGAGACAACCATTCCTACCTAAATAAAAACTGAGACGTAAGAACAGAAGGTGTCTGGGTTCACCTGATTCCTGGAGGAAGACTGGACCCCTTCTCACCATCACTGGACCCCTTTCTACAGGATCATCTCTACTTCAACAGAACCACATCTGCCACTCCAGGAGGACTCACTTTTGGACTGCTTCCAACACCCTGACCAACAGGGTGTCAGGTTGTAGCTCTGACTCTGTCAGGGTTTTCCAGGATTGTTGTTTTGTTTGTTTGTTTGCTTGTTTGGTTGGGTGGTTTTGTTTTCTACTATATTTGTATTGTTAATATTCCTAGTAAAGAACTGTTATTCCTATTCCCAAATCTTTGCCTGAAAGCCCTTAATTTCAAAATTATAATTTGGCGGGGGTGAGGGGTTTACATTCTCTATTCTAAGGGAAACTCCAGCTTTCCCTGACAGATACCTTTCTTTCCAAAGCAAAACATGTAGAGAGTTGCCTGATATTAAGCTGCTTGTAAAAAGCCCAATACTAAACCTGTCAGTTGTGTCTAGTGTCAGAGCAGTGCCTGACAGTTTTGAGTTCATATTCCATCAAAGGAAAAGGAAAATAATGTCCCTTCATCTTCTGTGTTTTACACAGGCGGAATCTTGACTTTCTGTTTTGCCTTAAAACAGGAGTGTTTTCATCTTCTTCAGGTTTGTTACATAAAGAATTCACTAAGGGGGACAATCTTCTGAACTTAAAAATCTCTATTAGAGGGGAATCTCTTGCAGGATCCACAGCTAGGTCTTCTAGCTCTTCAGACAGCTAGGCCTCTTTTATGTGTCTTCCTGATTTTCTTATGAAAAAAAATCACTTTACTGTCATTGAAGAGATGCAGAGCAGGTAGCATAAGGTTGCACTTGTGGTTTAAATATTTTTTCAGACAAATAACTAGATTAGCCAAGATAGAGTGGAATTTTTAGCTGACAGTGGCCTGATGCTCTTGTGTTTGGAGTTTCTGTAATATGAGTTAACAGTTCTGTTATATATTCTTTGTTTGATTTCTGTATGGAGTTTGAGACTTCCTTTTGTCCCAAAGCTGGCCATGTAATTTTCAGGAATGCATATGTTGTTACAGTTTAGCAATCAGTTAAAAAGTCCTGTCCAGGTTTAGGGCAAATTTGGGAGAAAACCTCCAAATGGGTTCCCTCCAGAATAGCAAATTCAAGTGGCCCCTCCCCTAACTAGTCCGGGACAAAATTCCCTTAGAGAAAAGTGGAAAAAACCTGTTTATACAACAAGAAAACTGATGGCGATTGATGGCAATTTTACCTGTTTCTGGATCCTTAACCAGAACCGGGGCTTTTTGTTTTACCTCTAACTTAGAGCTGCTGCCAAAATGCCTTACTATCGGAGGGTTAGGATCCATGAGTGAGCAATTTAAAAAGTTAAAAACATACAATGCTTTCTGTAATTGTTTTGCCAGTGTGGAATTCCCCATTCCCCCTTTCTGTTGCAACAAAAGGCGTTTCAGTGAGGCATGAGCTCTTTCGATAATAGCTTGTCCTGTGGGAGAGTGAGGAATCTCCGTTTTGTGAGTTACTCTCCAGAGAGCAAAAAAAAATTGCAACTCTTTGGGAAATATAAGCAGGGCCATTATCAGTTTTAATCTGTAAGGGGACTCTCAGAACGGCAAAGGCATTGGCAAAGTGATGGCAAACATCCTTAGCTGATTCTCTTGTATGGCAGGAGGCAAACAAGGCACCTGAAAAAGTGTCAATAGAGGAGTGAATGTACTTGAGTCTTCCAAACTCAGGGAAATGAGTAACATCTGTCTGCCAAATTTGCAGGCTTTCGAGCCTTCTAGGGTTAACCCCTCCCGCAAGGGCGGGGAAGGAATGTCTCTGGCAATCTGGGCACACAGCCACAATACTAGCAGCTTGGCGTGTGGTCAAGTCAAAGGTGTGAGCAAGTGCAGCAGCATTCTGGTGAAAAAATGAGTGACTGAGTTTAGCTTGAGAAAAGCGGTCTGGTAAATGAACAGGTAAGGTTAATAAGTCTGCTTGACGATTTCTCTCTACAATAAAACCAGGTAAGGTAGTATGAGACCTGACATGCATAACAAAGTAGGGATGCTGTCTATTATCTAAAAGATAAACAAGTTGTTGTAACCAGTAAAACAGATCTTTGTTAGGCACGTCTTTCAGAACAGCAGCTTCTGCTCTCTCTACAAGTCCTGCAACATAAGCAGAATCTGTTATTAAGTTTAAAGGAGCAGCAAAACGTTGAAAGGCTCAAACAACAGCTGCTAATTCAGCAATCTGGGGAGAACCTGAAACTGTAGTGACATCTGAATCTCATTGGGCAAGACCGGTGTCCCACCACAGCAGCACTGACTTTTGAGTTCGGCCAGAACCATCTGTAAAAACAGTTAGAGCTTGTAGAGGGATCTCACTTCTTTTGGGTTTCATCAGGAGATTAAAAGTGGTGGCCACAAGTCTGTGCTTTGGAGGATGTGAAGAAAGCTGTCTAGAAAAATCAGCTAGAGCTATTTGAAAAACTTCAGATTGCTGCAACAGCCACTGTAAATAAAAGGCAGTAACAGGCAAACAGATAGAACTGAAATCCACACCTGCAAGTGTGGTAAGTCTCTGTCTCGCTTTAACAATGAGCAAAGCAAACATTTCATGTTGTGTAGTTACAGACATCTGATGTGGCAAAAAAATCCATTCAATAATCAGCAAGGGGTCAGGCGCTTTAGGATCTCACTGAAAAATCAAAGCATGGGGTTGTTTAGCTGGATTCAGGATTATCAGCAAAAAGGGCAATTCTGGGGCCCATCGGGCTGCTTGCCGATTTGAAATAGCATCAGCTACCAGTTGCAGTGCCTGGCAGGCTTCTGGTGAAAGGTGCCGAGGTGAAAGAAGATCAGGTTCTCCCTTTAAAAGCTCAAACAGAGGGCTTAAATCAGTGTTTGAAATTCCTAATAAGGAACGAACCTAATTAATTTTCCCCAGAAGTTTTGAGCGTTATGCAAAGTGCGAATGTCAGTATGAATCTGCAAAGGCTGAGGAGAGATACTCTGGGTCTTAATGCGCTATCCCAAATATCTCCAGGGGGGTTGACTCTGAATTTTTTCAGGAGAAACACAAAGTTCTGCTTGGGTTACAGCAGCAGTGACAAGGGCTAAGGCTTCCTCCATGATTTCTTGTTTTTCTGCTGCAATAAGGATGTCATCCGTGTAATGATATAACAAAGCAGCAGGCATTTGCTGGCGAATGGGGTTAAGGACCCTTGCGACAAACCACTGACATATCGAGGGGCTGCATTTCATTCTTTGGGGCAAAGAAACTCAGTGATATCTCTGCAATGGGGCTTGCATATTAACGCTTGGAACAGAAAAGGCAAATTTAGGAGCATCATTAGGATGCAAAAGAATATCAAAAAAGCAATCTTTCAAATCAATGACTGTCAAATGCCAATCTTGGGGAATCATGGTTGGGGAAGGTAAACCAGGCTGAAGGGTTCCTATGTCTTCAATAACATCATTAACTTTACGGAGATCTTGGAGCAAGCGCCACATGCCAGTTTGTTTCTTAATAACAAACACAGGTGAATTCTAGGGACTGGTAGAGGGGACTATGCGTCCTTTTTGCAGTTGTTCTTGGACAAGGTCAGTGAGTGCGCGTAGTTTGGGTAATGGAAGGGGCCATTGATCCACCCAGACAGGTGTCTCAGTTTTCCAGGTTAATTTCAGGGTGTCACGCGCTGCAATGGCCCCAATTAAAAATTTGACTGCATTTTAATTCCCCATTGGGAGAGCACATCTCGTCCCCACAACACCATGGGCACAGGCAGTACGAATGGCTTTATAGAGGCTATGCGACCGTCAGGTCCTGTCTCTTGAATGAAACAGAGGCTTTGATGACTGTAGCTATTTCTCCCAATCCCAGTGAGGGCTTGTGGCACTTTGGTGAGAGGCCAAGTGGGGGGCCACTGGGCCTGAGAGACAACGCTTACATCCGCGCCTGTGTCCAAAATTCCCAAGATTGTTACCTGCTGTCCCCGCAGTGACAGGGTGCATTTTAAAACAGGACATTCTTTAGAAATTTCTTGCACCCATAATATTTCTGGGGTCCCTGTGGAGCCAAATCCTCCCTTCCTTGTGTCATTCTCTGCTACAGGGGGTGTCTGATTGTGTATAAAGGGAATCAATTGTGCAATATGTGCACCTTTTGGAACAGTACAGGGTGGAAAGAGAGTCTAAGCCATGATTTTTATTTCTCCTACAGAGTCTGAGTCTATGACTCCTGGCAGAACAAAAAGTCCTTGGAGGGTAGTTGAGGACCTGCCCACCAGCAAGGCACTCATCTGAGGTCCTGGTGGGCCAAAGATTCCCGTAGGGAGTAAATGAACAGTGGAATCAAGCAACGTTACTGTGTCTGAGGTTGCCAGGTCCATTCTGGAACTGCCTGCGGTTGCTGGGCGTAAATTTGAGACGGTCCTTGGCTGGGCTGTGCTTGCTGGGCTGGCTGGGCTGGCACTGCTGTCGCTGATGTCTGCGGCTGGACCCTCTGCGCTGGCCGGGGGATTTGTATCGTCACGCGTCTTCGGCCATCTGCGTTCCTGTTCCAGTTTCCCTGAACCGGGTGACCTTGAGAATCATACTTAGAACGACATTGATTAGCATAATGACGACCCCTATGGCACCGAGGGCATAAATCAGGAATCTTAGACTTAGCTCCTTTGCAGTCTCTCTTAAGGTGGCCTGGCTTGCCACACCCATAGCAAACTGCTGGAGTACCTCTGGCTGCTGCGAAAGCTGCAGCCATGGCCTCATACTGATGTTCTAAAGTCCCAATACGATTGCATGCTTCAGCCATTTCAACAAGGGTCGGTTCCTGATTCGGCAGGGATTTTAGGAGTTTTTTACAGTCAGCATTTGCATTCTCCACAGCAAGCTTTAAAAGCAAAATTTCACGAGCATCCGCATTATCGATCTGGCGTTCTAGTGCTTGCTTAAGGCGATCGATGAACTGCATATATGGTTCTTGGGGCCCCTGGACAATGGTTGTAAATGCCTTCAGGGGTGTTTTTGCATCAGGGACCTTAAGAAAGGCTTGGTGAGCTGCATCTCGAGCTCCATCAAGGGCTTCCCGTGGGCAATCTCGTGCCTGGGTAGCCGGGTCAGAAAACGGACCTGTTCCCATAAGCTGCCTGATGGTAAGAGCAGCTAGGGCTGGATTAGCATGGCCCATGTAAGTTAACAGAAGACTTTGCAAGCCTTTCTCCCACTCCTTCTCCCATAAACTGTATTGGACAGGAGTTAGTAGTATCCGGGAGAGAGTCTTTAAATCATAGGGTGTCATGGTGTGGGCAGCAAAGACAGAATCAAGCAAACTTGTAAAATGCGGAGACCCGATACTATGCTCTGTAGCTGCCCACCGTAACTCTTTAATTTCCGAAAAGGACATCTGTTCCCAGTGAGCAGCCCGTTTTCTAGTCTCTGTGTAAATTACTGGGGCTACGATTCTCTCGGCAACTTCCAAATCCCCCTCTCTTAATGCTTGTTGCTTTAAGCGGAGCCAGTTATCATGAGGATCAGGGGGATATAAATTAGGCTCTTTGTCAGGGTCAATAAGTCCAGGATCAAAGGGATCCTCCTCCGGACCGTCACTGTCATCATCATAGCTAGTAACAAAAGCTTTGACAGAGCGCAGAGGGCTACCCCCCTCCCTTTTTCCTTGCAAACACGGAGCTGAAGCAGCAGGCGCTTTCTGCGGCGGGGGGCCAGGGGAGCTGGTGAGGGAGATAAGCACTGGGAAGCAGCTTCATCGGTATTTAAAGAATTCTGAGACTCCTCTGAAGAGGTGTTAGCAGCAGTCTGGTTTTTAGCAGCAGTTTCTTCAAGTATTAAGGTGGTCTGGGAATCTGTGTTAGCAGTGCATGGTTTCTCTGCCTTTTGGGAATTTTCTTGGGCTTTTACGGCCTCGAAGGTTATTCTCCAAGCCGGTAGCATTTGAGCGGCGGCTTTATTTCCTTTCGTAGCTAAGTCCCATAACTTAACTCCTGCTTTGTCCCACAGATCTGATGTAAAGATCGTGGATTCAGTGACTCCCGGGACTTCTGCCGCTATCCATCGTAACATAAGTTTTAGATCATGCGAAGGCAGAGTCTTATCATGCTGCCGTAGCAGCTTAAGCGTCAGCTCAAATACGTCTCTTTCTTGGGCAGATATCCCCTGCCCCATAGTTCCCTGCAGCGGTGCTAAACCCCGAAACCAGCGGGGGTAGCTTACCTCCTACTCCTGGAGGATTAGTCGCCGGCCGGCCTTCCCGCTTCTTTGAGCGTCACCTCTCCGTTCAGCAGGGCTCGCCACCCGGATCGCTCAGCATCGCCAGCTAGTCGATTATTGCCTCCTCACACGGGGCACCATTTGATGGCGATTGACGAAAGAGACGGGACTCCATTGATTGCTCATATGAAGCCGTTTATTGATCTGACGAGCTGAGCTTATATACTGTTACATTATATAACAAGTAATATTTGCCAAGTAATATTGCTTAACATATGCCTCGTACTAACTAACACAGGTATGTCTAAAATGCACTAACACAGCATATTTCTCAAAATCCCGCTTCTCTTTGCCAAGGCTTGAGACCTAGTGAATCCACTTCTGTCAAGAGCTGAGCAGAACTAGCAGTTCGGCTCTCTAGCCGCAGGCCTTGCAGGCCCACAGAAAACCACTCACAAGTATAAAAAATGAACAATATTAAACAATAAAAGCTCTTGCCATTCTGAAGAGAGGGGGCAAAATTGAGAAAGTCCTTGCCATAGCTTGTAGCTCAGTTCACTCTGTCTCTTATCAGTCCTTCCAGCACTGGAAAATGCTGTCCTGGGCCCCAGTGGGCTGCAGGCATGAGACCCAGGTGTTTTCTGGGTTTTTCAATCCAGAACAGTTAAACAGTTCCAAGAAAAAGGAAAAAAACAGTCCAGGGAACTTCTCTGTCTCAGCTAGCTAAAAAACAGCTAAAAGCAAAGGAGATCTTTGTCCCGTTTTCTCTTCATGCTGCAGACAACACAGTCCAGGAGGAGAATGTGGAGGAGTGAGTGCAATTTCTGAAAACAAACTTGGCGCTTCTTTCTCCGCACCAGTCTTAAAGGTACAGAACACAATATCCAACATAAACAGAACAGACGATACAAGCATCATAAAGTCACCTAGGACAGGCCTTGAGTACCAATCAGAAACAAGGAAAATGCTTTGTGGACCTCTCTGATGGAGAAATTCCTTGTGATCAAGAGGGAGGCTGGGTTAATGGTGGTACTGGTGTGAAATAGAGGTTTCTGTCTTCCCTTTGGAAATTAAACAACTGGGAAACAGAGCACCTCTGCTTGCTCCCTCTCAGGGCAGGCCTTGGACAAGGAAACTCTCAGAGATCTGCTAAGGAATTAATCATAAGCGTGAGATTTGTCTTCACTTCTGCCACAGAAAATCCCAAAAGAGGATTTTGTATGGCTGTGTATAGTTTATTTAGTCCTTCAAGTTTCACTTTAACAAGAAAAAAAAAGAAACCATAAAGGTTATATCACCTTCATTTGAGAATCTTATTCCACTGGTTTGGTTTGAAGGATATTCTAAAGCAATATACATGGGCAAGTTGTAAATTCTTTAAGTTTCATTTGAGTATTGTGAATGGTATTTCCATGGGAATCACCTAACAGTTGGGCAGAATATGAGGGAGTAGATATGTGGTGTCACAGAAGAAGAGAAATGTTATGCAGAAAAACTCTTGTGAGGAAGCAAAAAAACGTACATTTTGAAAATGACAAATTTGACTTCATATTCTCTGTGGACTTTGCTGGGCAAACAAATGCTGCCAACAGTGGCATCTGCTGCAGGACTGATGATGTGGCTCTTGTGGTCAGGAACTGAATCCTTCCCTTTTATGGTGTGTAGATTAGATGCCTAGTGCTTTTTAATTTATTTCTTTTTTCTAAGGTAGATTGTTGAGTATTAAGAATGCTTCTTTTAGACCAGAATAAAGTAGTTTAGACAATGCCAGAAGTGAAGCATATTTCCAAAGCAAAAACACAGCAGAAGAGAGAGATCTGGTAAGTGTAAATTCTTTTTAAGCTGCACAGATGGCCCAGCCTCACAGCAGCAGGAGGATGGGAACAACCCTGTGGTTCCTTATGGTGCAAACAATGATGACAGCCTTCTTCAGTCCTTACACCAGCCTGAGGGGCAGACCTGGAGGGGAACCCACTGCAAACTGGGAGGTGTACGGAGTGCAGACAGTGCCATGTGAACACTTGCACAATGCAAGTGTAATGAGCAGCTTTTCTATTTACTGTCCTGGTTAATGAGCATAATACAATGAGGAATTGCAGTTCAAGAAATTTCCAGGAATGTACAAGGCAGAACTAGTAAGCAAATCTGTAAGATTTCTCATTTGTCAGTCATCTAGCCATTGTCTGAGAAAGTTAGTATGCTGTACACTGTAGTCTCTTCATAATGAATATGATGTGGGCACTGTTCCAGGATGTAATTATTCAATATGATGAAGCAAAATCCTATCTATTTATCCTGTTTATGCATTGAAACTCGTCCTTCAATTTTATTTTCCTGCATGCCAAATAAAATTTGATGTGATGTTATTTGAATATAATACTACAGCCCATGGTATTAAATTGTACAAAAACATTTTTATATGACAAGCATATTGCAGACTGTCTTTGAAATTCCTTAATGAAAAAAAAAGAAAATTGGGCATCCTCTAATTACTAATGGGGCCATATAGACAGAAAAGCACTCTGAATTTCAGACCAGTGAACTAAGAGGTGGATTGATAGTGCTATGATCTGGAACAGGACAGGCTGGAATATATTGATTACAAATCAACAGTTTTACTCTCTCAGTACAATACCTTAAGGGCAACATGATTTCTTTTTGCTTTTATCTAGAATATGGGTTTACCTATTACAGCACTGCTTCTTTTTCACAATGCAGAAAGTTGCTGTCTTTTGAAAATGAACCTGCACAGAACATGGTCTGTGTGCAATTTGTGAGAAGCTGCATTCTCTAGCTTCTGTACTGCAGTTATGGGTCACAGTTAATCTGAATTCTTTTTTTTGGTTGCAAAGTAACTGTTAGCATTAGTACACAGTGTCCATATCCCTTGGATGTTTTGCAAAGACTTGTTTTCCTTTATTTGATGGAGAATATAGCAATATAACTTTCATGCAGCATGAAAGAGCTGAGTTTTGTTCAAATACATGGGAAGGCATTTGTGAGAAATTATTTAAGCAAATGACTTAATATTATGACTCTGTGTCACTTTTGGCAGTACATTTCTCAATAAATGGTTTATACAAATTTTCCCACCTGGCCATTGCTTGCTAAGACTTGAGTATTTACATGAATTTAGTAATACAGTGAAATTAGTGTTTCAGTCCTTGGTGCCATTATAGCCTGTCATGTACAGTCACTTGCCTTTAGCTTAGTAATTTGGACTACTGAAGGGAGCAAGAAAGGTTCTGGTCATGTAACTGAGTAAAAAAATACAGAAAATGGTGCTGTTCCATGAGCTCGGCAAATTCCTGACCTGATTCCTGAGCAGAGAGACAGACTTAACTTGGACCAGAGAAAGAGGGAGTGTCTCTGTAGGGTGGGGTTTTCTTTTAAGTTGGTTATACTTTTGAAGGCATGTGTGGTTTTTCTGCCAGAAACTGAACTTGACAGAGTTTTTCTGGCATTTTGGAAGGGAGTCAGCATATTTAAAAGAAAAAAAAAAGGCACTAAAAATCTGACTGCTATTTAGAGGCTTGAGCATTAGGGAACTTAAGCTGGTTTGTTTTTTTTTGATATGGTATGAATATTTTCCGGCTTGAGTGAGAGTTTTTCATCATGCTGTCACAGCTTACCCTTTTAGTTTTGGCACTTGTGTCCATTGTGTCAGACTGGAGTAAGTGGGGCTGCAAAGGACTTGCTTTCTCTGCTGTTTTTTTGGGGTTTTTGTCAGCAGTGTAACCTTAGTAATGGGTCACAAGAAGTGTTGTGCTGCAGTGATGTTGTTGACTGCCCTGAAATTTTCTACTAATATAGCTTGGGAAAAGAATCATTTTGCCATTCTCTAAGAGATCGCTAGGGAAGAAAATTAGTTTGATAGGTTTGTTTGCCAAAAACCCACACAACCACTTGCTCACATCTCACTCAGCTTTATGTAAGAAGCTGTCGTCTTTCCCTTTTCATCTCAGGAACAACAGTGTAGTAGCTAGCTCACAGAATTCTTTGGACACATCTCTTTGGAATTAGAAATGCTGAATTATGAAAAATAAAATGCTAGAAGCACAGGGATGAAGTGAATTTCCAGAAGTCAGCAGAGGACTGGGAGTAGGAACAGCCACTGTCTATCCAGGGTCCCAGTCAGGTGTCTCAAATGTGTGGGAAGGGCAGGCCTTTTAGAAGAAGTACACAGCACTGATTTTGAAAGCACTGACATCTACTGTCAGAGGTGAAAGTCTGGTGATGTATTTTCTTTCTTAGCAGCAGCAGCAATCCTCACAGTGAGGATTTGAGGCAGCCAGGAACTCACAGAGGTTGCTGTTGCTAGATGAGCAGCATAAACAGGTGTATGGTTATGTTGTTCTTTAGCTGGGTTGTTTTTTATTTTAGTGTGTTGCAGAAAATGTGCCAGTTTCCATGGAATGCTGAACAGTCAGACAACGGAGTACAGTAACAAGGAGTGATAAATAAGTATGTTCACAAGCTTCTTCATGAAGTGTCAAACATGTAGAGCTGGTGGGTTATTAATTTTCCTTTGTCAAATGGGGAACTGTTTTTCTAAATAGCTAGCCACTTCACTGTAGTACAAGGGAATGTGCAAATCTGAATACTGTGACATGTAGAAAATTCCACTGGCTTTTCTTTCATGTGTGGAGAAGACTTCTCTCAGGAGGAGAGGATGCTGCCTCCCTGCTTGTGGAAACAAAAGTGCTTTCCTATGGAGCTGTTGAGAACCCTGTTCCATTAAATAAATAAAAAAAAATCATGAGCTGCTTTGGCAGTTAATCTTTTATCATTACATGTTTTATAGTTCACTTATCAGTGCATGTTTTATAGATCACTTCTGTCTGTGGATCAAGGGAGAAAAATGTCTGTTAGTGAAAACATAAATCTGAACTTCTGGACATGCAAATGGGATATTTTAAGAAAGCTACATATTGAAAAGTTATGCCATTTCCAATGCAGAATGAAAATACAAGTTTCCTGGTTTGCCAGGATACATTGTATACTTTTGGCAGTTCTGTTTCTATATCTAATGTATTAATATTAGAGAATCATGGCCATTTTACCTCTGTTACGGTGTGAGGGAAGGGGAATCCTGATTTGAGATACGAGACTCCTAGTCTTCTTTCTAGAGTCTTCCCTAGAAAGAATGGGAAATCACAATATGGAACAATTCTATGATACATTGTATGCAAATGCAGTGTGAAAAAACTTCCTTGAATAATTCAAAAGTGAAAATAGGTAGAGCAAATATACACAGATATTTCAGACTGAGAGGTCTTGGTTGGAATTATTAATATATAAAGCAAAATAGTAAGTCATATTTTCAGGCCCTTACATTCTCAATTCAACTTAAAATTTTGAAAATGTCAATCTTCCTAATCTCTTCAAAGATGTGAAAATCATGCAGTCAATCATAGAATTAGTAGCAAAATCTGCTTAGTGTACCCTTTTTCCTATGGGACCCCATATTTTGTGTTCTAAAACTGTTGACTACAGTAATTCCATGCTTACTTCTGGCTTTCTTGTATTGTTGGCAAGAAGGGTTTGTGGGAAGCTCCACAGTTCTGTCTGGAAAAGCTTCCTCTGGAACTTCACCGCATGGGGGTGATACCTTGGCCAAGTATAATCTCATCAGCTAACAGATATTTCCTACAAAAGAAAGAGCATTGTTGCACTGAATATAGTCCTGTTTTGATAGCAATTTGCCAGCTGATTTCAGCAGGCTCAGGAAATGCCTGTTCTGTAATGATCTGTACAATCAATGGCATTCTTTTCAAAATGTAAGCATCTGTTTCAGACATGATAAAAAGCTTTTTTTTTTTTCTTCAATTCTAATAGAAGATAATAGATTTATTTTTCAGAAATTTCACTTGGAAACAATGACATGATTTTTCAAAATGAAGTGGCTTTAAAAAAGGGCAGCAAGTTGGTGTATTCAGAAGTGGTTACCAGGTATATGAATGTAATTATGCAAATGCTCTGATTTTTACAGACAACATAAATAAAGATGGATGGGGTCCACTGCATCTAATTACTGTGTCCAGTGATTCTGAAGATGGTGAGCTGACTCCAAACGTAGCTGCCAGAAGTCAGAACTTTTCTTTTTGCCTTTTCCACTCTTTCATTCTTGTACATGACCAATATAAACTTGATCATTATGCCTTCTGTGTCCTAATTAGGAGGGGAGGGCAGTGGGCACTGTGTGGCTATAAATAAAGGCAGTTATTGAAAAGAATTTTCATTTTGATTGTCATTTGGTTGCCTAACAACCACATCTGAAATTGAGTCTTAGAAATTACAGGCAGTGAGTTAGGATCATAAGTGAATTGTTGAGGTGAAAAATCTTTCATCTTCATTTTTCTGATGCAATGGATACAAAAAGTTTATTATTTACTAACATCTGCTAGTTAAATCCAGCAGAAAAAAGTCAGTGATAAGAAGGATTGGGATGGAATGGCATTCATTTTTAAAGGAATGTATATTAAAAATCTTAATGTGCTTGATGTCTTTCTAATTTCTCCTGAAATAAGAACTTGGAAGGACATTCAGTCTCTTTTGATTTTTGGTGAGTATTTTTTTTTCCTCTACTCACTGTATTATTTTTTTTCACTGTTATCTTTTCACCTTAATAGAGAGCTGTGATTTAAGGAAAAAAATGCACAATGAAGGTGGAAACAATTAAATAAAAAGTTGACAAGTGAAAGACAAATTTTTCAAGATTGTTTGGTAAAAATTCCCAATATGTAAACCCTTTTTTTTCCCACACCATAAGAAAAAAAAAAAAAAAAAAAAAAAAAAAAAAAAAAAAAAAAAAAAAAAAGTCAGGCTTCCAAATTACAGGTGAAAATTTGAAGAAAATTTCGTGAAAGTCTGTTCTAAATTCTTTTTTTCATGCATTTTTATTTTTTGGAAAACTTACCAACCTTTATACTTCTGTAACCCAACCAGATACATTCAGTCTAGATGGCCATACCACAGCTCTGCACTCTTCCTCAAACCTTTCTAGATCAGAGCATTAAGTAGGTTTGTTCTCCCTCTCTCACTGACTTTGCATCTTTTTCCAGTAAGACCTTTGCAGATTGTGGTAATTAAACAAAGTGCTATTCCTGCAGCTCTGAAAGCATTTTAAAGCTCTCACTTCTGAAATATCCACACCTTAATTTGCTGGAATCTGAACTGCACTTTCAACTATGTCAGCAAATCACAGAAAAGGTGAATACATTTAGAAATAGGTTTATTTTATTGTTTCATTTTCATGGTATCATAGTGGTGGACATTGGGCTGGGATGTGGGAGACTTTCTTCCTATTTCCCATACTGCTCATCTCTTAATGGACACCGTTGTTCCAAAAATAAGAATTGTATTTACTACTTTGATTTTTAGTAGTAAAGAATTTTACTACTGTGATTTCATGTTTTTCAAGAGTCTGTAAGTCTGTAAATATTGGAGAGACATATTTCCTGTGAAGCACTTCATCTACTCAAGCACTTTTTTTTTCTTTTTTTTTGTTTTGGTTTTTTTGCTTGTTTTTTTTTTTTTGGGTTTTGTTTGTTTGGTTGGTGTGTTTTGTTTGTTTTTTGGTTTTGGTTGGTTGGTTGGTTGGTTGGTTGGTGTTTGTTGTTGTTGTTGTTGGGTTTTTTTGGTTTGGTTTTGTTTTGTTTTTGCTTTTTAGTTATGAAGTGGCTTATTCTTCATGGTGGTATTTGCCAAGTTGCTAATTGTATGGTAAGGCAGAACAATTTTGTGGGTTGACTCTCCTGGATATGTAAGTTACTTCTGCTTTGGGTCTTCACTTGCTTTGGGGATTTTTTTTTTTTTTTCTATTTTGGAAACAAGATTTTATGGGCTAGTTTTCTCATTTCCCTAATAAACTGGATACTTTTGCAAAGTAAAGTCTTAATGCTGGCTTGAAAATGTCTTGGGTTAGATTTTAATCAAGTTTTTTTTTTTTCATTTTGGTGGGGGCTTGTTGGTTTGATGGGGCTTTTTTTACTTTTATTGTAGTTGCTTATAAAACATCACAGCATGTGCCTTCAGTGTGCTGGTGTAAACACATAATAACTGTAGGTGCACACTCACTCATTTGACAATTGTGAAATGCAGGTCTGAATTACATCTACAGGACAGAGGCTACATAGGGAGTTAACAAAGAAAGATTAAAGAATGCTGTTGTCTTCAGTGAACAATGTGATGGATGAAAAAGATGATACTATAAATTGAGAACAAGTTTTACACTTGGCAGGATTGTTAGATTTTGCATTTCATAGGAGTTCACAGGCTTTCTGCCTTCTTCAGGCAAATATGTTTCCACTGTGTGAGTATATTAGGTGCAGAAATTATTACTATTGATAGACTGGAGTTTGGAAAATTATTATGTCGTAATGAAAAGAAAGCAGTAGGAAAAAAACCACCATTGAGGATGATTGGCAAATGAACAAGCCTTGAAAATAGCGCTTCACCAGAATCCTCGGTTACTGGCCTTTAATTCTTGATTGTGATAGCAAACACTTAACAAAAAGGACCCTGACTTTTTATGATCTGGACTTACGTTGCTTGAAGGACTCTTTGATTCAGAAGTTGTGCAGAGGGACATGGTGGAAAAGAGAGCAGAAGTAACAAACATTGATATTACCCAAAGACTCACACAAAAGCTTGTTTGTATGCAACAGTTCTTGTGAGTCTATCAACAGTTTTGTTTGTCTCATTCCTATTACTTATGAATATCTGATGTTACATGTGAGACTTTGTACTGTTTTTATGAAATCTGCTGTGAAACACACCTTAATGTTCTAGTTCCTTTCTTCCTAATTGCCTTTGGGTTTGTTTGTTTGTTTGATTGTTTGTTTGTTTGTTTGTTTGTTTGTTTGTTTGTTTGTTTGTTTGTTTGTTTTTGGCCTTTCTATTATTTGTGAGATGGAGCAAATGTTTCTACTATAAAGTAACTTTCTCAGTTAACTGAAATTGTTTTACTACTTTATTCCTGCAAAACATCTTTGGCAATTCATCGAGGAAAGATACTATGCCTCTCTGATACCAAATCAGATAAGTTGCAAGTTCACTGAGTGAAAAGAATTCACCTTTTTTGCATGTAAATAGTTCTCTTTCGAGCACTTAATGATACTGATGGGTAGGTTAGATGGTAGTTTCTAGTTTTGTTTCCTGAACATTTTGCAGTTTTCTCTTTAAAAAAAGACTTCAGAGTTCTACTTTAAAGATTATCCTTTGATTACAAGTCTGATCTGGCCTAAGGTCCCATATTGAAGGTTCTTGTCTTGGAGGAGGCTGTATTTTGTACTGAGGATCAGAGCTAAAGCTCCTGCAGGTTCTCCTGACTGTTGTCAGTGCCCGTCTGTTCACACCACATGGCCCAGCATTTGGTTCATGCTACCTTGGCTAAATTGCTAAATGAACCCCTGGGATTTACAGAGTGGCTTCAGAAAACAGGAATCATATGTGAGATAGTTGTCTTAAATGGATATTTGCTTTAAAGGTTTGCACATTTTGATTTTTAAAATACTATGCTTGAGTGTGTATTTGCTTACAGGCACTTCTGTATCTTGTTTCTTCTTCTGGGGCAGGCACTTGGTTTCAGTGCATGAACAAAACTCACAGGACTCACTCTTTAAAAGGTGCTCAGTTCCCTCTTGCTGATAGTATGGATCATAGTAGGTGTTAAAATGCTGCCAGCTGCAGAGTAATGAGAACCTAGGTTCCTTGTGAAGTGGAATAATTTATATTCACCACCACTGTGAATGTGCCCTCAAGGTGCCAGATTCATGAGTTCATGCATTAGAAACCTGCATAGTGCCAAAAAAGGGATATGTTTAACAAAATAGTTAATCTTATGAGAAATGCATTTCAATGCCTTTTGTCTTGCTGCAAATCCTTAAGTGGGAAAAGGCTGCAAAGCTTGGCTGTTACTGTATCTGAGAGTAATTTGGCTTTGTGTGTAGAACTGGGCCTAATATATTGTTCAGTTTTGAGTCCTAAGCAAAACCAGAATTCTAGGATAGATATGCAATCAAGTATGTGGCTGCATTTCCTGCCCTTTCGTCATCAGAAACAGGCAGCAACTGTTTTAAAGGGTGCCACCTGGTTTCCAGTGTTGGAGAGCTTTATCTGAAATGGGAGCTTGACAGACATATTGGCCTCCTTCATCCACAAACCTGAGACTGCTTACTGAGGGTGTGAAAAATGAGGGAAATATCTTATTGTCCGCGTCTCCGCAGGAGTGATTTGGGGTTTGGCTCATCAATAACCATGTCTTCGGGGCAAGGATGGCAGTCACCTGAGATCATACTTCTATCAAAGAGAGTGGGTGGGCAAAGGGCACTGGGCTTTTGTTGTTTCTTTGTTTACATTCAAAATCTAGGGGCTGCCTTAATGTGGGGCAGACTGGTGCCTTGCTTGTTCAATCTGAAGAAAATAAGGAAAGATGAAAGATGGAGAGATGGAAAGAGGAGGAACAGAGGAGAGAGGGAGGAGAAGCTAGAACAGAGGGAGGAAGTCTGTTTTCAGTGATACAGGAGTGATACAGGAGTAATGTTCCTAGCAATAAGTTCAGGATCTTTATATCAATGCAAAGAGTACTTTGAAAGACAAGAATTTATGGCATATTTGGAGTTTTGGTTTTGGCTTTGTTTTTGACAAAGCATTTCACTTGCAGTAGCAAATCAAATTCTCCAAGGAGAACTGTAACTGGAATAGAACAAAATAAATACCTGGTCCCAGAGATGTAAAACCTCAGTTTCAGTCATCACAAAATAGCAAAGGGGAATACACTATGCCTGGGGAAGGGTGAGCTGTTTTCTGTGTTTGTCATGATTTGCAACAGCTGCAAGAGGGAGTCTTTTTCACTGACTTTTGAGGCAAGGCGAGAGGTTTACCAAGGTTTACCAGCCAGAAGAACCTCTCAATTGCTAAAAACTACCCTTGCAGAACAATTTACCCTTTTGGAAAGCAATTCTGGGGTGCATTTGTTTTGGGGGTTTTTTTTGCAGCCCTCCTTCTGCTTCCTAGGATGGAACTGTTAAGGGATCATAAAATATTAATGCTAAATGTAGACAGAGCAGACACTCACCAAACCCATATAGAGGTTTTCTTGAGCCTGTGCTTGGTTTTGAGAACCCATGAAGTCCAAAATATTTTAAACTGAAAGAGATAAGGGGAAATGTGGAAAAATTGCTATTTGACATCAGAAAACACTTCTCACCTGATCCACAGGTGAAAAGTTTAAACTCTCAAAAGAAGAGTGGGAGAAAAGGGAGGAGATAAAAACTATGCTTATATGTTTAATTTTGTATTTTGAAAGTTAGAGCTTGGTAAATCTTTCAAGGTTTTTTGTTGTGTTGTTTTAGGGGTTTTTAGCTTATAAAGGCTTTTAGCCATACCAAATTTAAAAGTGTTCATGCTGAAAATCAAATTAATTCATTCAAAACAATAGCTTCTAGAAGTTTGAGTTCTTTTTACCTCTGACTTTTCTTCTCTTTCTGACAAGCACACACAAAACATGCACTCCATCACCTTAAGATAGCGAAAAAGGTTTTGAAATTCCAAAAGGCTTTTTCTTGAAAAGTTCTGGCTTTGAAAATAATGCCTTTGCAGAGTTAAATTCTTCCAAGCTTTAATGGCTCTATGTAATTACTGCATGTTCTCTGCTACTTTATATTGTCTAATTTTTGGTGAAGTGTCTTCATGGCCCTTGGGAGGACGTTTCACAATCTCAGTGCAACCCTACACTTACACATATTCTGTGCTTGCACCTAAAAAAAAAACCAACCAAACAACCAAACAAAAATAACTTTAAAAGTCAGCAAAGAAAATGTAGCTGCTGCAGTTTTAAGATTGACAACTATTTGCTTGCTGTCACCTATTTTTTTTTTCACTGCCAGTGTAGGAGGCAACCAACTGAGCAGCAGCATTTAGTGCATTTCCTCAAGGATCAGAGATTAGTGTCTTCAGCCTGAGAAGTCTCTCTACTATAGGCCAGTGAAGGCTGTGATAGTGACTCAGTCATTTATTTCTGTGTGCTTTTTCTTTCTTTTGGTTTAGAGCATAGCACTTTTAAATTATATTAAGCTTAAAGTTGAAACAAAGGCATCTGTTCTCTGAAATTTGTACTGATTTTAAATCACACCATGGATTTGTTGGTCTGTGTGTGAATAAAGGATACTTTTATAAGATTGTCTGGATAAGAGACTTATTTTCCATCTGTTGTTCTACGGCAGGATCATAATAGCAAGTGGACTGACATTCCTGCCTCTTCCCCCCTAAACAATTCCTTCCACTTCACCTTTGTGATTATCATAATACCTGGAGAACAGCAGGTTTTGTTAGTCAGATACCACCTTGGTAAATGTGAATGAGAGAGCGAAGGCATTTGGTGCTTTTTTGTGGGTAAACAGTAACAATCATGTTTCACTCCACTGGTTTTAGATCAGGCAGTCTCTTCTCCTCAGCCCATATCTTGCAGTGTCTTAAAAGAAAATGTCATGTGAAATTGAAAGTGTGAAAGTGGTGTTTAATGGACATTCTTGTATGTGTGCACCATTTTTCTTTGAGTGTGGGGCTCATCAAAAAAACTGCTCCTACAAAAGCATTTCTGTTGGGACTATTATGCCTTCAAAACAGAAGAAAAACCCTTCCTGCCCTGCCTCCACTGAAGGATGGGCAGAGAGCTGCTTCCACCCAGAAGGAAATGCAAGCATTTCCATTCTTCTGGTCTCCAAGGACCATGTGTATAGCATCTCGTGTTGATGATCAAGTTGTACAAAATGGGTTTGTAGAATTATATTTCACGTTTGTCTTAAAGTCTTTGTTCCCAGTGTCCAGTGGCCACATAATCTGTTTTGATTTTTGTTGAAGTTCCATGCAATGCTTTCGTTGAAAAGTTTTGTGAAAGGAAGATATGCATTACAAAAGCTAGAAAAACCCAGGATATTATCAATTGAGGAGTATTATCTTAAAAATAATAGTTTTCAAGTAAATATTGTAAACTATTACTGTCTGTCTCATGATTTTAGACAGCATATATGTAGTTTGTAATTTCTTACTTAAGGGTCCTTGAAAGTCCCATTTCAAAGTTGTTCTAAGATATTTTGGTTTATGGATAATCATCAGGTTTCATGACTTATGAGCAAAATCAGTAACAATATCAAAAATTGGTGTGGAAAATGGAGTGGAGAGGAGAACACATTCAAATTGAAGACAAAATTAGTGAGGTGAGATCAAATTAAAATGATGGGAAATAATATAAGGTGCTGGGTATTACCAAATATATCCCAATTAGTGAAATATTCTGTGACTAGTAGCTGTGGAAGGAATTCAGAGAAGTTGAAAAGGAATAACCATTTCAGGCTGATTTTTTTTTTTTTAATTAACCAGATAATGAGTTATTTTCTCTTGTCCTTCTGCAGCCTATATAGGATATAGGAAATACATCTTCTATGCAGAGCCAAGAGGTTATTTTTTAATCTGTGTATTAACAGTTTAGTCAACACACACCAGCTGCTACTCTGGTAGAAATTATGTGAGCAGTGCAAGTTATCTGCTTTTTTTCAAGTAATTCCCTTTCATCAATTGAGTAAAATTATTACATACTTGCCAGTAACTGTCCCTTTCTCCTGTATACTGGCCCTTACAATCATCCTCTGAGTCCTTTGGTTAGTGGCCTCAGTCTTTATCAAGAAGAGATGATGGTCAGCCATCAGCACCTCGGGCCTGTAATTCTACTTTTTTGAATTTATTTTTCAAGCTGCTTGTTATCCCTGTAGAATCATCAAATGGTTTTAGTTGGAAGGGACCTTCCAAAGGCCCTCTAGTTCAACTCCCCTGCCATGGGCACAGGTATCTTACAGTAGATCAGGATACTCTGAGCAATATTTTGCCAATGTTTCACCACCTTCACTGTAAAAGAACTTCTTTCTAATATCTAATGTAGATTGACCCTCCTTCACTTTAAAACCACTATCCCTTTTTTTTATGTCAACAGCCCTACTAAAATACTTGTCCCCATCTTTCTTACAGAAAGGTCACAAAAAGGTCTCCCTGGAGCCTGCTTTTCTTCAGGCTGAACAATCCCAACTTTCTCAGCCAGTCTCCATAGGAGAGGTGCTCCAACCCTCTGAGCATCTTCCTGGACTCCTCTGGACTCAGTGGGGCATGTCTTTGCTGTGCCAGGACCCCAGAGCTGGAGGCAGCTCTGCAGGTGGGGTCTCACCAGAGTGAGGCAAAGGGACAGAACTTCCTTCCTCTGCTGCCAACAGTGCATGGGAGGCAGCCTAAGACACAACTGAGCTGCCAGCACACATAGCTAGGTCATGTCCAGCCTCCTGTCCACCAAAACCCCCAAGTATTTTTTCCTCTGGACTGTTCTCAGTCCATTTTGTGGGACTGACCTGACCAAGGAGCAGCACTTTGTACTTGGCCTTGTAGAACTTGATGAGATTCCCAAGGGCCCTCTTCCTGAGCTCTGGATGGTATTCCAGAGCACCATCCTGAGCTCTTCCAGGTTGCTCTGGATGGTGTTCTGCCCTTCAGGCCTGTTGGCTTATCACTCATCTTGGTGCTATTTGCATTCGCTGGATTACATCCAAGCTTGTGGATTTATTAAAAATTCACCGAGATGAGTTTGGACTTTGTTTTTAGTGTGCATGGTTTCACTCAGTTTAATAGCAGAGACCTTTCTCTGTAGTGGGCCATTACTAAGGCATGTTTGTATCCTATTGTTAATGAGTGTATTAAAATAGCATGGCTCAGGTGTGAATTGGACCGGTGACCCAGTTCTGAGGTGGAGCCCTATTGCCATCTCTGGGACACTGCTTGGCTAGCAGTTGTGAATGAGGTTTAGACCCATGTTTCTTTTGTTGTCTAGCAGTGGGTGCTAGCATGGATCTCTCACATCATTATATTTCATTTCACCTTTTCTACATTCTTTCAAATCTTGTGCAAAGTTATTGAATTTCACATTTCAAATGTTTTCCTTATCACAGTATCTTATGTTTCCAGCTGTGTTCTTCACTGTCTTGCCAGCTTATCTTTTCTGTTTCAGTGAAATTTTCTTGCAGTGCTCTGGTAATTAATCCATGCTTTTCTTTTTAACCCTTTGTCTGCTGTTTATTCTGGTGCTTTCTCTATCTGCTTCCTGCTTCCCTCCACTCACTTAGATTGGTGTTTTCCTCATGCAAATCCTAATAGTTTTGTTGCAACACTCCCATTGAAAATGTTTTCTTCTGACAGGCCTCTGCTTGCTTTTGATCCACACAGAGATTGTGTCCATGTCAGAGGACTCAAACTGACCCAGGCATTCAGATGGACTTTGTTAGATCCATTATTAGTCTGTGTGTTAACACAGAGCTCACTCAGGGTTTAGCTACAAGACTTGGCTTCTGTCCTCAGTAAACATATGCAGTTGGTTCCTGCAGTGCCCTGAGTGCCCTTAATATAAGTTGAAGATACTGAATAATATTGAAGAGGGCTGTCTGACTGTCAGCAGTTACATGAATTTTTGGAAACAGCTTCTAGAACTTAATTTATCTTCAGATTGTTTTGGTGGGTTACCTGGACTAGGTAATCAGAGGCTAGATTTTTCCAGGGAAAATTATGTACTTAAAGAAATGCAAACTTCTTTTGATCAGAATTCATTCCAGTCATACTTAGCCTCAATAAGCAAACATCTGTGGGGATATAAAGGCCTTTATTTTAAAGCCTATCTGACTTTTGTGGCAGATTCCTATCAGTCATTGCTGGGACCTCAGAGAACAAAAGGCAATGCCAAAGACAGAAGTGCATACCTTTGGTGTCTGACTGGTTCAGACTGCAAACTTCAGAAGCTGAAGTTTTGTTTAAAGGAACGCATCCTGCTGGTACCACTTGTGTTGATTTTTAGTGATGTTTTCACATAAGAATGCTGAGCTAAAATTGTCTAAGGTCTTTGAGGAGCCCTTCTAAAAAAGTTCCATGTAGTGAAAATGTTTTATTTTTGTCTCTTGTTTTCTAGATAGTACAGATTAGGACTTCCTCTGAGAAGAATTCTGGACATAAATCAAATTGTCTTTTCCTGCCTGGTATAAAACCTTGCATGATGATAAGGAACATGCAAGTTTAACAGTGAAATGAATTTTATTCCTCTGACAGCAATGTCTTGATAAAAAGAAAGTGGGCATCTCACATAAGTGAAGTCACTGGCAGGCATTGGCAGCATCCAGA
The DNA here is from genome assembly GCA_017589585.1 of Phylloscopus whistleri. Taxonomy (NCBI): domain Eukaryota; kingdom Metazoa; phylum Chordata; class Aves; order Passeriformes; family Phylloscopidae; genus Phylloscopus; species Phylloscopus whistleri. The sequence continues at coordinate 253,568 of JADMLD010001380.1, forward strand.
CTGTTGGTGCAAAAGTTGTGGAACTGCTTTTGATGACATCGTAAAGTTTTCTGATTTTCTATACGTCCTGCTATGTCCACAAATCAATGAGAGAGACTCAAAGATAATTTGAAAAAGCAGGGTCAACTATTAGCTTGGAAGAGCGTATCTGCAGCTGTCGTAAAATGACCATGGGCTTATGTTGCACTGTAGAATCACAGAGCTGTTGTGGTTGGAAGGAACTGTAAAGCTAAGGGTCACCCTCTGCTAGACCAGGTTGCTCCAGGCCCTGTCCAACCTGGCCTTGGACACTTCCAGGGATGTTGAGTCCACAGCCTCTCCAAGCAGCCTGTACTAGGGCCTCACAGAATTTCTTGCTCATAAAAAATGACCCTAAATAAACACAGTCAGCTTCCCCAAATGATGAGGAACATATGATAGATAGTGCTTTCCAGGTATTTGGAAAGTATAAATTACTGGGAAGCTTTGTCTTGATGAGAAGAATTTCTTCCTGATGCCTAATCTGTATCTACCCCCCTTTATCTTAAAGCCATTGCCCCTTATCCTGCCTCTCCATGCCCTTGTGAAAAGAACCTCTCCAGCCTTATTGTTAACTCCCTTTAGGTAGTGAAAGGCTTGTCCAAAGCCTTTTCCTCTCCAGGCTGAAGAACCACAGGTCTCTAGTCTTTCTTCACAGGAGAGGAGCACCAGTGCTCTGATCATTATAGTGGCCTCCTCTGGTCTCCTTTCAGCATGCTGGGGACACCAGAGCTGGAATTGTAATGTATGTGGATGCCTTTGATGAAAACTATACACAGAAAGTGTGATAGCCCTTTCAACTTTTTGTGAGAGATGCTAACATGGTTATTTTCTCATTTTTTATATGTTTGTATGTTCACAGAGAGTGGGAGAGATGTCAACTACGTGCCTGTTCTCTCAGGTTAAAAGGTGGGGAAAGGCATTGCCCTCTCTAGTTCTGTATGTTTGGTGTGTTTAGCTAGATCATACAATCGTTAAAGGCTGGAAAAGAGATCACAATTCCAAGTGTGCTGAAATATTTCCAAAATTTTCCATGCTAGGAATGTGTGATGTATTAAATCTGATGCTTGTCACAACTTCTCTTTCTTAGATTTCATCCTGCTACTTGTTATCACCAGCACCCTGAATACTTCCATTTCTTTTTTAGAAGCTGAATGTGTTGTTCGGTGCTTTGGAGCTCAAATATCTCTTTGCAAACAGGCCCTGAAATGAAAAGATCAGTAACTCTCATCAGGACAAAGCTGCAAAGTAATTTATACTTTCCAAATACTTGCAAAGCACTATATATCATATGTTCCTCATCATTTGGGGAAGCTGACTGTGTTTAGTTAGGGTCATTTTTTAAAGAGCGAGTACCTCCCGTTGTCATAACTGCTGTATTGCGTATAACAGGCCTCTTTAATGCCAACCATTATTAGTGTGAGCGGGACCAAAGTCAATACAGTGGATCTTCTCCTCCCCACTGTCATCCATCTCCCTGTCAATTTCCTGCTGGCTTTTTCCTTTGTGACAGGATGTGCAAAGAGGTGGGATTTGGAGACACTCCAGTTTTGTCAGTAGGAGCAGTTAAAAATGTTCAGCTACTGCATACAGGGACAGGTCCTCTGGGTCCAATTTCTGTTCATGAACAAAGAGAGTGGTTGCATACTCATTAATACCAGATCACTGCACTGCGGACTGCCAAGCAGTGGGAAATTTGTCTGGGTAAGGTGGTAGGCCTGTGACTGCTGGACACATTGAGTGCACAGTTTGGCTTTTCTGTGGCTTTTTGAAAGCTGTAAGAGGACAGGCAGCACTTGGGTCAGAATGTAGCCTGCAAATGTAGTTGACCAGTGATATTCTTAACAGTTCTTAATTACAGCTGTTCTTACTGCCTGAACAATGCATAGAGACACAGCTCTGGAACCTTTGATCCAGAGATTAGGAGGCTGAAAGCTGAATTTTTAGTAAAACTGAGACATAATCTTAGCTGTTGCTGAACTCTGTTATTTATGGAAGTGTTCTCCCTGCCTTTGGTGACTGTACAGTTAGATCACCAATGCTTTGAAAAATCCAGACTTGACCATTTTCATGGCAGCTGTGCTCTCTGCATGGATCATTAATGTATCCGACTGCTAGAGGAGCAGAAGCATCTCCCAGTGGATGTACTTGTCACTAGCAGTGGAGGGCAACAATAAGGTCTGTGCTTGGACACTTCTGAATGATGAGCATCTGAAACCAGCTGGGGATTAAAATGTCTCATGACCCCTTCAAATACCTGGACTGCAGAGTTTGGATGTCTTTGTAGTGTTTCCTGCGGAGAAGTGGACACAAGCTAAAGCACCTTTTTGTTTTGGAGGAGTCAGCATCAGTCTCTGCTCTGTTGGCGAAGATGCCAGCTGTCACACAGGTATTGCTTGTTCCTTCTCCACTTAAAATGGGAAGCAGATGCATAATGATGGATTTTAAGCTGAACTGTGCATAGGATTGTTGTCTGGCTTTATAGATGGGATGATAACAGCACCTCCTTATTCCAGTGGAAGCTCTGAGAAGAAATGTGCAGTGCAGTTCTTACAGTCCCATCATCTCAATCCCTCAATATAATTGGGTCCAAAATTTTATTTTAATTTTTAGTTTGAGCAGACTTTTCTGCAAAGTTGGATAAAGAATAGAAAAGCCAGGAACATCTATAAGAGAGAGGTCAGAAAACAGGTATACATCCTCTTAATGTTATGACTGTAACAGAGGGGAAGTGGAAGTTTGTTCATGCAACTCCCTAATGGTCACTTCCTTGTTTTTCATTGGAAAAGAAAGGCCACCTATGGGTGTGGGTTATACAGTGATACCAACTCTTAGAATCCTGATTCTTGCAGGACTGTCTTGGATATTGTCCAAGAATTTTCAAACCTGGCAGAAAAAGCACAACTTCTGTCCTGTGAAGAAACCAGATATGCAAGGGAATAGTGGTAAAGAGGACAAGAAACTTGCAAGCTGAAGGACAGACAAGAGAGTGAAGGTGTAAATTGGGAGAGAGTAAAATTTAAGATCAGTTTTGCAGCAAAATAAGAAGTTAAAAGTGCTGTGCATTATCAAAAAAAAACCATAAGCAGCTCCACTGAGAGATTGTGTAGCTGAGATGGGTAGTTTTGAGATGGATAGTTTTGAGTGCAACACTAAGGCAATGCAATGCCTCACCCAAGCTGTTACCAAAGCAGAGACGTATGGCTTAACCCATTCTTCACTTGGAAGAGCAGAAGTTCACAAGTTCTGCTGTTCCTGTTAAGGAGATGCTGGAATTCTTCATTGAGAATTTTGGAGCACCCTTTGTTGCTGGAATAAGGGAAGAAAAAGAAATGTGCAAAGAGAAAACATAGAGTTGAATTTATGAAATTACTGTGATGACCCCAAAATTTTAAACAGGCTTGCCTGTGAAGAAATAAAAATGTGTGCTCTGAATGGCTTCTTAAGTGAAGATGTAGTTAGTATTTGCCTTGCCATGGCTGGATGAGGAAATGCTGTGCAAGCTTTCCCTGCAGTTGCTCAATGGTTGGCTATAAAAGCAGAGTTAGATGTATCCCCTGCAGCCACAAATCATGATTCTGAAGAGACACATTGGCCTCTGCAAGTTTTAAAAGTAATATTAAAAGGTGAGAGTTGTGTTGGAATAAAGGCCATGTGCCAAATAAAAGCATATTTAGGTCAGAAGAGATTCTCAGGCTCTGCATGTGGTCTATTAAACCAGTGGTCTTCAAAGCAGGGTGCATGCACATAAAGGTGTGCATAAAACAGTTCACTGGGGTGTGAAAAACCATGATTTTTTGCTATTAACAGAATTCTAAAACTATGTTTATTTCATCTGTAGCTTAGAGTTTTTAATTTTTCTGTATATTTTACAAGTTGCATAATATATTAAGATGGTGGGGTGAGCATCTCAGATATTTTTCCCTGGTGGTGGTTGCAATTTCAAAAGTTTGGAGATTCCTGTGGTAAACCATAGATGTAGCCAGGATCTGCATGCTGCACATAGAACAGTTGTGTTGAATGGTCTTGCTTATAATTTTTGGTTTTAGAAATATGTGAACTACATGCCCTGAGGCAGAACCCTGGTAAGAGAAATAGGAGTATTTGGGAGGAAAATAGATGATTATAACCTAAAGAAAAATCCTAAGGCTAGGAAAAGACAAAGAGGTAATACAAACTGCTGCCTTTGCAAAGTGCACTTGAGGGGAAGGAGACTGTGGCAGGTACCTTTGCTTAGCACAAAGGTTATGGAGGAAGTGGAAGCAGCAGGGCTTCAGTAAATATCATGCTGGGGCATTTTGGGATGGAGGGGCTGTCAGCACAAAAGAAGAAATAAAATCCAGTGCCCCTAGTCTCTCAGTCCTAGCCAATAGCCCTCAACAAGAGACAAGGAAGTCTCTTGTCTTCTTTGGGCTCACTCACAATTAAAATGCGGAGACTGGGAAAAGCGTGTGGTTCTGATAGTATTTGGAGTTCACCAGGAATTAAAGGGCCCAGGAGCAGCTGCATATTGATACCACCAAAACCACTGGATAGCAGGTGCAGAAAGTGACATCTGCTCTTAGGACAGCTACCCTGAGCAAGCAGGTTGTAAAAGAGAATGAGGGGCTAAGGACTTGCTTATAGCAGAGCAAAGAAGGAATGCACATACAAGATGAAGCAGCCAGGGTGCTGTATTTATTGCAGTATGTAATCCATTCCATTGTCATGGATATTGATGATTTAGCATTTCTTGGCTTTTCTTTCCCTGTTCCTGTTTTGTTTGTACTGTCACATATGCAAACAGTGATGCAATGTTTTTATTACTTGTCAGTTCTCGTGGCTGAGGTGACAGGAGAAAAATAGGAACTATGGGAAGCAGAAGATCTAATTTGAAACTGCATTAATCTCCAAATCAGAAAACTATTTCCTTTGTGAGAATATGTATATTTCATATTAATAACATTGATTGTGTGTAATAGATTAGGGAATACGGTGTTTCAATATGTAATTTTTTAAATGGTGTGTAAATGAACATGTGTGTATACATACTTCGAGAAATTTACTCTTGTGCATTTATAAAATGTGATGTTTTAAGCACTAGAAGCAGCAATTGTACATAGATCAGCCAAATCTAGAACTTCTTTCCATCATAAACTGAGTTTTAACAGAGTGCATAAGTCTTTCAGTGTTGTGAATGGGTTACTGCACCTTTGTCTAATACTGTCTTTAGGGTGTTTTAAAAATGCAGTGTATAAATTGGTGGCCATCAGATGGGTAGAAAGTAAACTGTAAAAACAGTTTCCTCTATGCAAAAGTGCTGTATGTATGTGTGATATGTAGTCTTACACCAATTTGCTGGAAATAAAGTTTCCATTTTTAAAGAGCTAATCAGATAATTTTTGAAAATTAGAATAATGGTATTCTAGAGGGGAGAGCTGTGCATCAGCAGTGGAGGACTGCTAAACAAGGCATAAGGTTCTGATGGTCTGCTTAGAAGGATGGCAGCCAACAGCACAGGACATGATGGTGTATTTGTATGCTTCTGTCAGCTTTTAGTGTTCAGATGGCTGTTTAATCATATTCTGACTAAGTCAGATTGCATGCAAAATTGCTCCCTTTATTTTCAGCCGTAGTCTCTCAGGCAATTTGAGGGCTCCAGTCACATTTGAGTTTATATGCATTTGTATGAACATACTCATGCTGGTGTGTAAGTGTCCACAAAATACTACAAACTAACTTTCTGTATACAGTTGACCTGAAATAGGTGCATGTCTCATTAAAAGTCTTACAGGATGTGATTTTAGTAACATCATACTCTTAGAAGTAACATCTAGGTCTCAGCTACGGGAATTTCAGAATTCATCTTTGTGGGCTGAATCACTTTAATCGTAATAGTTCAGTTGTTTGTGTAGACCGTATTGGCTTTAAAAATCAAATGCCTAATAGTTCAAACAACATCTGTGTGAGCTTCTCTGAGGCCTCTGTAGGTGTCACAAGACAAAATTACACAGGGAAGAGCTGACCAGATCAAGGTTGGCCCTAATCTGGAGCTTAAATCCACAGAATGTTTGCAAGAGTCTTGCTGGATTCATAGGTGAAAAATCATGGGTTTAGTCTATCAAAATCTAGGGCATCCTTGTCTATCAAAATCTGGCTTTGTAGCCAGACAAATGTTACTGTGTTTTTTACTAGGTTCTAGAACACAGGTTCTGAAATAATTCTGCAAGGATAAGGGCTTGTCAGATCTCAGTTGTCAGGGCTTGCCTGATGCTTTGTTCTGCTCTTTTAACTCTGAGAGCAGTTTTCTGAAAGAGTGATAGGTGTTACCTAATCAGTTTTAGCTTTAGCTTGCTTTTATATGGTTGTATAATTTAGTGCCTATTTTTATAATAACCTTAATCAGTTTCTCTGCCTAATGGATAGAGCTAACAAGTCTCTATTCTTTTAAAAATGAGCTGTCTGAATGGCAGCATGGAGAAGAACAGACATGGGGCAATAGCAGAAGCCTGAAAACTGTGAACACAAGGTGGTACCTGAGCCAATCAAGCTACAACCTGCCACCCCACCCACTAGAGGATGTTTAGTAGAACTAAAGAGGAGTAAGCTCTCACCATCAGCCCTGGTGCCTTTCTCTTGGAGAAAAGCTGTGGCTGGGGATGGTTTGCCATAACCCTCTCCTATTCCAGACTAAGCAGGATTCACAGAGGAGTCTGTGGATTGTGTAACGGTACAGAGAAGGGAGAGGTATTACAAGGTCTGTAAATTCAGAAATATTTTTGTTATAGTTGGCTGTACTTTTTTTATAGCAGTAAATAGATTTGGACTAATAAGAAGTCAGTTTGGGGTTTTTTTTAGACTCTTGTAGTCTAACAGTACATTCTTAAATTCTTGATTTTCCATCCAGGTAGTGTTTATGAGGCCCACATAAACTGCATGACTACACTACTGTCATTAGAAGCGGGCGAGTAGGGCCTATGGGGGTTATACTTGGCTTCCCTTGGCTGCATAATGGACACAGATATTAAAAAAAAAAAAAAGAGGAAAGCAAAAGAAAATTTTTTTTTCATTGCTTTAAGGAGAGCTTCTGCCAAGGGAAAAGAGCAGGTATGCTAGCAATCCTTCGTCTGTCTTGGCAAGGGATGAAGGTGGAAATTTATAAACCAAGTGAACTGACAAAAGATCCACATAAGATTGAGCTTGCTGCCAGGTTTGCAGGAGTGTGAGTCTGTGCAGTCATTGTGTGCTCCTGACAGCTCCACTGCCAAAACAAATACCAGAATGTAAGAGGAGCAAGAGTCCCTGCCCCTGGACCTCATCACGAAAGGCTACACTGTGGTGAGGCAGTTGTTTATTTACTTTCATAATATTATAGCTTGCAGTCAATACTCACCCAGTTTGCTGAGCTCCGAGGGGACAAAATGAATGGGTTTTTTCTTTCTATCTGGAGTCCACTGTCTGTTACATGACTAGGTTTTAAACCAGCTCACCATGATTTTGAGAGGAAATTTTCAATGCAGAATTCACCCCCTGGGAAAAAACCTCATAAATAAATAGAAACATGTTAATCGCCTGATTTTCATCCCCTTACCCTGTCTAGTATTGCTGTACTCTGTTCCTTCCCTTGCTCATCTCAATATTTCTGCCTGTTTATCATTATACTATGACCTGTGTGAACACCATCCAGAAGTGTTGGCTTCCTGAGTTGTCACAGAAGAGTAGTGGGTGTAGAGGGGTTTGGGAATTTACTCACAGATGTCCATCTGAGACCTGAGAGTAGCTAACACTTTGCAGAAGCTTCATTCTTGCATTTAAATGTGTGGATCAGCATCTTGCTTGGACTTGGGCTCAGCAGACATGGCATACAAGAGCACCATGCAGCATATATTTTTGAAATACATTTTTAATATTGGGATTCCCAAAATAAGTACTGTGCAGAGCTGTGAAGCTCCATTATAAATAAAAATATTTCTCATTTGTGCTAACACGTAAGCAGCCAATTGGTTTTTTTAATAGCTCAAGAGTTTTCAGTAGGGCAGATGGCTAAGGAGGTTTTGTAAAGAAAAAACAAAACCAGTTTTCTGGAGTAAAGTACAAATTTTCTGAATGAGGAAAATGTCTTTGAATATTTTTTTCTTGTAATACAGTGTTTTAATAATATTAAAATAGTATTAAAATATCTTCTGCAAAACCCTGATCTTTTCTGGAAAGTAAGGGTGGAGGGTTTTCCAGAGTCTCTTGTATTGACAGACAAAATTTTCAGCCTTGTGGTTTTGTATCACAGGGAAAAACTATGGTCTACTTTCCTCTCTACCCTCCATCCCATAGGAGTTTTTCTGTAGCTCATCCAATTTTCCTCTCATCTGCACCATTACATTGTTACCCTCTATATTCTTGAAGCTTTCTTTTGCTTTCTTCTTTCCCTTCAATGTCTTCCTCCTTTTTTTCACCAGTTAAGAGCCTGAGGTGGGGGCTGCTGGTTTTCTCCTGTTGAAATTGTTCCGTTTCCTCAGTGCCTGCTGGTGCTTTGTGTGGGGAGTCACCAAGTGGAATGGAACTCGTTTCAGAGAGTGAAATTCAGTCACAAGCCCTTCATGATAGTATCCCAAATACCGGGGGAAATCATTGGTTTCCAGCCAGTCTTGCAAGACTGTCAGGTGCAAATCAGAAATGGTGTTGATTGGATTTTTTTGTGAGTTATGCAAATGAGACACTGAACATAGAACTCTTGTGCAATAGTTTACAACGGCGATTTAGCATAAACAGAGTACCTATATCTCAAACCCATGATTAATTAAGACAATCAGTTGCAGCTCTGGATCTCAACTATGTTACTTTTGGAACGATAGCCTGCTGTATTTTTATTAAACTAATCATATAACTAATGTCTGTAATTCAGAATCCTTTATGTATTGGAAGAGTTACTTTAATGCTGAACATTTTATTGCTGCCATTTTATTGCTGAAAATACCCTTAAAGACAAATGGAGTTTTAACCAGTCAGAAGTAAAAGAAACAACCAATGCCTTTTGTATTTGTTCAGAAAAGATCAAAAGACAAATTAATTATTCTAAATCAAGATGACGTGCCTTCAGGTGGGATGGGTGGATGCCAGAAATAGTCTTTCATTTTCCCACAAGTGTTTCATTTAGATTTACTTTAAAGTTTGAAAGGCTGAAATGAGAACTAGAACAGTTAACTTTTTTGACTTAAAGGAGAGTTAGGAGCAGGACAGGCTTGTAATTGCATGGATAGATTTAGTGGGTTTTGTTTTTTTTCTGGAGATTGCTTGTTATTTTATTAAGGAACTCCCTAATGAAACTCCTAGTCAGATTCCTCCTTCATTTATCATGTGCCACTAATCCTTTTGCGAGAAAGAGAGGAACATCAGCTATGGCAGGTAAAACCTTTTATTAATATGGCCTTGCTGATGTGACACCACGTTTAGGTGGGTTTCATTCAAACCAAAGCAAAGTAAGTGATACAGTGAAAATTTTCAGAAGGAATTCACCAAATGGAGCAGACCAACATGATGACACTTTCAGACTTGCTGGACAATGAGAGGTTCATGAGTTCGAGAGGGTTCAAAATAGGGCTTGTGGCATTTTGTTTGGCTTTCTGGATATTAGCATGCATATACCTGCTATGTTTGGGTTCTATTTGACATCTATGAAATTCTGGCCAAGTGGCGTAAATGAAAATTCTGTTGACAGAAGCTGTGACATTGAGATTTCACTGTCCTTCCCACAGTGGGAAGTTGTTACAAGGCCTCTGCTGTGCTGACATAACACTTGAACTCTCTTGAAGATACAAGTGGTGCAGAACCCTTATCAGTCTGCCTATCCATAGATTTTGTACTGTTGCTCATCACTCAGTCATGGGGTGTTTTCTATACGAAGCTGGTAGCAAGGGAAAACAACGCTAACAGAATTCTTGATATCTGAGGCATCACTTTCTTCCAGGTATCAAACTCTGCTTTGACACCAGGGATTCAGCAACACATTTTAAAGAGAATGAATTCAGGAATCAAGATGGATATTAATGTTGCTTTCTTCATAACCAGGTTTATTTTGTACTAAGAGTTATAATTTCAGATATCCTGGGTATCACAGTTGGCCATAAAATGGTTTTCTATGCTGAGTGCTGAATGTGAAGTTGCGACTTCTGCTAGCAGAAAAGGGTCAGAATTCTTATTAGAGAAAGTGTTTTTCTGCCTTAAATGCTGCAAAATTGTTTTTCTGTAATCATGAGTGTGTCTGGGTTTATTTTGCGTATTGTTTTTGTTCCTTTCCCTGCTGTCATCAATGATATGTCGTTAGTTTCTTGTCCAGGAGTTTGTGGAGACACCTTTGAGAAGCACTTTCACTGCCAGGGTGTCGTAGTTTGGAAAGACAGGTATCCTCCAGGGAAAGCTGGAGTTTCCCTGGAATGGAGAATGTAAACCCCTCACACCCTCCAAATTATTATAATTTTGAAATTAAGGGCTTTCAGGCAAAGATTTGGGAATAGGAATAACAGTTCTTTACTAGGAATATTAACAATACAAATGTAGTAGTTAAAAAACAGTCAAACAAACAATCCTAGAAATCCTGACAGAGTCAGAGCTACAACCTGACACCCTGTTGGTCAGGGTGTTGGAAGTAGTCCAAAAGTAAGTCCTCCTGGAGTGGCAGATGTAGTTCTGTTGGAGTAGAGATGATCCTGAGAGAAAAGGGTCCAGTGATGGTGAGAAGGGTCCAGTGATGGTGAGAGGGGTCCAGTCTTCCTCCGGAAATCCAGTGGGACCAGATACCTTGTATTCCTGCATCTCAGTTTTTATTTAGGTAGGAATGGTTGGCTCCACCACTGGGTGGAGCATCTCACAATGGGACATTTGTGACAAGCTTGAGGAGAAGAACAGCTTGGGGAGAAGAACAGTTTGGGGAGTCTTAATGGCCCATTGTGAAAAGAGATAAGAAACACTGCCCCTGATTTTAGCAGCTGGCCCATTATCAGAAGGCACCGGCCCCTCCCCCCAGAGTTACAAGAAATAAAGAAGAACATCTCCCCAACTGCTTTCAGCAGATGAAATAAAATACACATTTTTGGTTCCATAACCCAAGACATTATCCACCCCTTATTCTATTATCATCTGCATCATACCTAAATCAATAAACTCTACTATACAGAATGAACCCTTACACTCAATTCTCACTTAGAATTAGGTTTTCCTGTGGTACATAACTGGTTTTTCCGTCTTTCTGCAGTACCCACCAAGTCCTTTTACCAACCAGGTCCTTGAGCAGAAACAATCCCACAGGTGGGTTCACCTTTGCCTGAGGTGGGGTTAATCCAAACAGTCTTTCCTAAAATACCTCTCATGTGTACTACAGGGACTTTATCTCCATCCACTGTGTGCAAGGGGGCACACTGGGCAGGACCAGCTCGATTGATGGAGCCTTGGGTGTTGACCATCCAGGTGGCCTTCACTAAGTTCACTTCCCAATTTTTGAAGGTCCCCCCGCCAAGTGCCTTCAGGGTGGTCTTAAGTAGTCCGTTGCACCGTTCAACTTTCCTGGTGGCTGGTGCATGATAAGGGATGTGATAGATCCATTCAATGCCGTGTTCTTTAGCCCAGGTGTTTATAAGGCTATTCTTGAAATGGGTCCCATTGTCTGACTCGATTCTCTCAGGCATGCCATGTCTCCACAGGACTTGTTTTTCCAGGCCCAGGATGGTGTTCCGGGCAGTGGCATGAGGCACAGGGTAGGTCTCCAACCATCCAATGGTGGCTTCCACCATGGTCAGCACGTAGCGCTTGCCTTGGCGGGTTTGGGGCAGGGTGATGTAATCAATCTGCCAGGCCTCCCCACACTTATATTTGGGCCACTGTCCACTGTACCATAGCGGCTTCACCCACTTGGCCTGCTTGATGGCAGCACACATCTCTCAGTCATGGATAACCTGTGAAATACTGTTCATGGTTAAATCCACCCCTCCGTCTCGTGCCCACTTATAGGTGGCATCTCTGCCCTGATGACCTGAGGCATCATGGGCCCACCAAGCTAGGAACAACTCTCCCCTGTGTTGCCAATCTAAGTCTATCTTAGACACCTCTATCTTTGTGACTTGATCTACTTGCTCGTTGTTCCGGTGCTCCTCATTAGCCCGAGTCTTGGGTACATGGGCATCTACATGGCGGACTTTCACAGGTAGTTTCCCTATTCTGGTGGTGATGTCCTTATACTCATCAGCAGCCCAGATTGGTTTTCCCCTACGCTGCCAGTTGGCCTTTTTCTACCTTTCCAGCCAGCCTTACAGAGCATTAGCTACCATCTACGAATCAGTGTAGAGGTAGAGCTTCAGCCACTTCTCTCTTTCAGCAATGTCCAGGGCCAATTGAACAGCTTTGAGTTCGGCAAGCTGGCTTGACCCACCTTCTCCTTCAGTGGCTTGTGCAACCTGTCTTGTGGGGCTCCATACAGCTGCTTTCCACTTCTGGTTCATCCCTACGATGCGACAGGAACCATCAGTGAAGAGAGCGTAGTGTGTTTCTTCTGCTGGCAGTTGGTTATACGGTGGAGCTTCTTCAGCCCGGGTTACTTGCTCTTGTTCCTTTCTGTGAGTGAGACTGAAGTTTTCAGCTTCCGGCCAGTTGGTTATTAATTCCAAAATCCCAGGGCGATTCAAGTTTCCAATACGGGTGCGCTGAGTGATGAGGGCAATCCATTTGCTCCATGTGGTGTTGGTGGTGTGGTGGGTAGAGGGAACCTTTCCTTTAAACATCCACCCCAGCACTGGTATTTGGGGTGCCAGGAGGAGTTGTGATTCAGTGCCAATCACCTCTGAGGCGGCTTGAACTCCTTCGTAGGCAGCCAAGATTTCCTTCTCCATGGGAGTGTAATTGGCTTCGGACCCTCTGTAGCTTCGGCTCCAGAATCCCAATGGTCGGCCTCATGTCTCACCAGGCACCTTCTGCCAAATGCTCCAGGACAGACCATGGCTCCCGGCTGCAGAGCAGAGCACATTCTTCACCTCCAGTCCTGTCCTGACTGGGCCAAGGGCTACCGCATGAGCAATCTCCTGCTTGATCTGGGCAAAGGCGTGTTGCTGTTCAGGGCCCCAGTGGAAATCGTTCTTCTTGTGACTAACAATCTAGAGAGGCTTCACAATCTGACTGTACTCAGGGATGTGCATTCTCCAAAAGCCTATGGCGCCTAGGAAAGCTTGTGTTTCCTTCTTGCTGGTCAGTGGAGACATTGCGGTGATCTTATTGATGACCTCAGTGGGAATCTGATGCCTTCCATCTTGCCACTTCACTCCCAGGAACTGGATCTCTCGGGCAGGTCCCTTGACTTTGCTCTTCTTGATGGCAAAACCAGCTTCCAGGAGAATCTGGATGATCTTCTCTCCTTTCTCAAAGTCTTCCATTGCCATGTTCCCCCACACAATGATGTCATCAATGTATTGTAGATGATCCAGAGCCTCACCCTTTTCCAGTGCAGCCTGGATCAGTCCATGGCAGATGGTGGGGCTGTGCTTCCACCCCTGGGGCAGTCGGTTCCAGGTGTACTGAACGCCCCTCCAGGTAAAAGCAAACTGGGGCCTGCACTCTGCTGCCAAAGGAATGGAGAAGAAGACATTGGCAATATCGATGGTTGCCTACCACTTTGCTGCCTTGGACTCCAGCTCGTACTGAAGCTCCAACATGTCTGGCACAGCAGCGCTCAGTGGTGGTGTGACTTCATTCAGGCCACGGTAATCCACTGTCAGTCTCCATTCTCCACTGGGCTTATGCACTGGCCATATAGGGCTGTTGAAAGGTGAATGAGCCTTGCTGACCACCCCTTGGCTCTCCAGTTTACAAATCATCTCATGGATCGGAGTCACAGAGCCTCTGTCAGTGCGATATTGCCCACGGTGTACTGTTGCTGTGGCAATTGGCACCTGTTGTTCTTCAACTCTCAGCAGTCCCACAGCAGAGGGGTTGTCTGAGAGATCAGGCAAGGTGTTCAGTTGTCTGATGTCCTCTGTCTCTACAGCAGCTACTCCAGAAGCTCAACAATATCCTTTTGGGTCTCTGAAATATCCATTCCTGAGATAGTCTATGCCAAGGATGCACGGGGCCTCTGGGCCAGTCATGATGGGGTGTTTCTGCCACCCATTCCCAGTCAAACTCACTTTGGCCTCCAATACAGTCAGCTGCTGGGACCCTCCTGTCACTCCAGAAATAGAAATGGGTTCTGCTCCCACATACCCTGATGGCATCAGGGTACATTGGGAGCCAGTGTCAACCAAAGCCGTATATCTTTGTGGGTCAGATGTGCCAGCCCATCGGATCCACACAGTCTAATAGATCCGATTGTCCCTCTACCTGGCCAGAGGCAGGGCCCCTCTAGCACTGGTTATTCCCTCCCTGAGTATGCATACTAGAAGCTCCTTCAAGGGGATTCAACACAGCATTCTGACTTCTGGCAGCTTGGTCATGGAAGGTTGAGGCTACTTTCATTTTAGTGGAACCCCCTTGGTGAGTGTTCCTCTCCTTGAGCTCACACACTCATGCTGCCAGGACAGAAGTGGGTTTCCCATCCCACACTCCCATGTCTTCTCCATGGTCACGCAGATAAAACCACAGGTCAGCTCTTGGGGTGTACCCTCTCTCTCTAGCTGGGAGTCTTTGGGCTCTAACTCTGGGACCTGTGACTCGCACCGGTGCCACATGGGAACTGTTCCTCCTCATCTCCTCCCTCACCTCCCTCATTTCCTCTTTGAGTTCTTTCACCATGGCAGAGATATGAGCCTGCATCAAGGCCATTGATCATGCTCTCATAATTTCTAAGCTTATTGGCGACAGACCCCACTGTCTCTCGGTTGTCTTTAGCATTAATTGTTGCAATGAAGGTAGTGTACTGAGATGGCCCTAGATTTGCCAGATTCCACAACATCTGCCCTGTGCATCTAACCTTGTCAGGGTCATCATCATGCTGTCCGCTCCTCCCAAAAAGTACCTCCAATACTGCCACTTCCTCAGCTGTTGGATTCCTTCCTCCAGAGTTTTCCAGCGTATTCTATGGTGGTGCTCCTGCATTCTTTCTCTGTGGACAAATCTCTCTCTCACACTCATTAAAAGCTACTACCAGAGGGAAAGGGGCTCTGGCTCCCTTACCAATACCTGATTTATACCCAAGGGTCCCAAATTCCTTGCCTCCCCACCATCTAGTTGCACACCTGTACCCATAAGGTCCCAGACCTGAAGTAGCCAGGCTGTGTAAGCCTCACGTCTCCGTTGTACAATATCTTTTTGCAGATTACGGAGACTTTCATACGACAGGGACTCGGTGATGATCCGAACGTGTGATTCCCCTGCAGGTTGTGAGGGCCCTCCTTTCTTATCCTTGTTATCTGGGTTCGCTGTTTTCACCTTGGATTTCTTTGTTTCCACAGGGGTAACTGCTGCTGGCTGTGACTGCCCCTGTGGTTCAGCTGGAACTTGGATGGTTGTAATGTCTGTGGGTTGCATTGCTGCACCATCAGACTCTCCTTTGTCAGGGCAGGGGAAGGGTTTCCCGCCAGCTGGGGAAATGTACTCCCTCAGCATCTGGTCCATCTCACATATCTCCTTCACCCAATCCGGGTGGTTTATCTCTGAGGCAGGCTGTGGAGCAGGGTCAGGCTCTGGGGCAGTGTCCTTATTCTCTGGGGTACGTATCAGGGTGGCTACCCAGGTCAATCTCCCCTTATCTCTGAATGCTAAATAGAATAGGCCTATAAGCAATACCAACCACTGTATGGTACTATATCATTAGCATTCAGAGGAGATTTGAACCCTTCAAAAACTGGTGGGGTAGACCCAAAGAGCTGGGTGAAGGGTTGGGAAAAAATTTCCCCTGGTGTCATTTCTTCACAGTAGGTACCATTGTTAAAGTAACCCTAGAAACACAGAGTTAGTGTATGATAGCCCTGAATCCATGTGCCTGCTTTCCAGAGGACGTTAAAAATCCATTAATTCCTCACCTTATTAACCCACAAAACAAACCGGATGCCAGCCACAGTAGCCTTAGTTATAGGGCCCATGTTTAGATAAGGGCCTGCAAATGGCAGAAATACAGCCACGACCACATGCCACCCAAACCAGGGAAAACCAGACCACATGATTCTGTCCAACGGGGCTTCTATATCCAGTACACAAGAACTTAGGTCACCCAAGAACTGTTATTCCTTTCTCTCAAATGCCCTCGTGCCCCATATTGGGCACCAAAACATGTCTTGTTTTGGAAACAAAACATGTCTTTGGTCTTGGTATCTGCCAGGGAAAGCTGGAGTTTCCCTTGGAATGGAGAATGTAAACCCCTCATCCCCTCCAAATTATTATAATTTTGCAATTAAAGGCTTTCAGGCAAAGATTTGGGAATAGGGATAACAGTTCTTTATTTAGGAATATTAACAATACAAATGTAGTAATAAAAACAACCAAACAAGCAAACAAAAATCCTAGAAACCCTGACAGAGTCAGAGCTACAACCTGACACCCTGTTGGTCAGGGTGTTGGAAGCAGTCCAAAAGTCCTCCTGGAGTGGCAGATGTGGTTCTGTTGGAGCAGAGATGATCCTGAGAGAAAAGGGTCCAATGAGGGCGAGAAGGGTCCAGTCTTCCTCCGGGAATCCAGTGGGACCAGATACCTTGTGTTCCTACGTCTCAGTTTTTACCTAGGTAGGAATGGTTGGCTCCCCCAGCACTGGGTGGAGCATCTCAGAATGGGATGATGGAATGTGTCATGTTATTGGTGAGCCTTAATGGCCCATTAGCAGAAAATATCCCCCTGGAGGGAGGACCAGTGGTGAATGAGATAAGAAACACTGCCCCACCTGATTTTAACAGCTGGCCCATTATCAGAAGGTATCGGCCCCCCTCCCCCCAGAATTACAAGAGATAAAGAAAAAGACATCTCCACAACTGCTTTTAACAGATGAAAATAGAATACACATTTTTGGTTCCGTAACCCAAGATGCAGGGCATTTTATTTGATTGGTGTAGCTATTGAATGGTATATTTCTCCTGACAGAAACCAGGAGAGTTTATAATAATTTGTATCCTGGGGTGAGATCTAGATTCAGTAAACTGTGCTTCTACTTTACAATTTAGCTCCTGTTTTCAATGTTCTGGCAAAGTGAGACATTGTGCTGCTTACACAGGAGTGCTCTTGGAGACAGTCATCAGCCAAGGCCTGAAACTTTGCAGACAACATTTGTTTATGATCACAGTTAACGGCTAAAGATCAAATGTGACTCAGACACTCATGTTTGGACAGTTTCTCCAGTCTGACACCATGTTACTCGTCTACTGGCCATGGTGTTGATGGCTGTCTGCCTCTCAGTTCACAGTGAACAGGTGAAGGCTTCCCTGGTGATAACGCATCTTCCCTCTTTCCCAAGCCCCATTGTGGGTAGGAAACACTTCCTCAAGGGCAACATGATCCAAAGGATAACTTTCTCATTTGTAGGTAAAAATTAGTGTGTTTGTAGGGCCACTGAGATAGCAAGTGGAGTACCAGTTGTCTGGTACTTCTAATTGTTGCAGCCATAATGTTATTTTCTTAGTTTTACTGTTTTCAGACAAGTGGTCTGTATTGTGTTTGGGGTGCAAGGCAGACAAGCAGATCTTATGCCACAAAGGCATTTGTGCTTTTTGTTGCCAGGGTTTGGCTTTTGGAGTGATTCATGCCACCGCTGTGGTTTCAATTACTTTGAAGACAGTAGTCTGTACTTCGAATATACTGTCTGGCTTTTGCCGTAAAATCTTACCTTTTATTCCTTCAGCCATTTTTTGGTGCATCCTTTTGTTTATGTGGAAGAGAGCTCTGGGAAAGACATTTTAACCCTCTATTGTCCTGTTGCAACCTGTTCAGAATTATAGACATGTTCATGCAGAGATTGCACTGGAATAATGTGGTGCCTTTGGACATGTCAGGTGAAGTTACAAAGAGAGAATATGAGTCTGTCACATCTCGTGACGTGTTTGATCGGCCCTTGTTTTGTAAGGTTACTGTGTGTGCTGGTTCCATCAGCAAGGAGTCAGGGAAGCCTGTATTCCTAAAGTGTACAATGACGACTCTGTGGTTTTTTTGCAGGAATTATTAACAAGCACATTTGAAGTGCAGAGATTATGTTGTCAAGTGGACAGAGCACTTGACAGGAGTCTGAGAAAAATGTGTCTTTCTTCAGCCTATACATTGAGTCATTGTGTGATGTCTGGCAAATTGCTTCAACTGTTTCTCCCCCCACAGGAGAAAAAGGACCCTGCTTTACAGTGAGATCTGTAAGAGATAGTATAATATATAGTGATTATAAAAATACAGTTCTTTGCCAAAGCTTGGATAATCATTGTTAGCAGCAGCTTTAATTTTGTTTCCTTAATTAAATGGGGGTTTCACATATGCAATTTGTGTTTCACTTGGGCAGACTGATTGTTGATGAAATGGTGCAGAGGTTTTGGTGATATTTTTTTACTTGTAAACAGAATTCTTATTTTAATGAGAGTAAAGATCTTTATAATTTGAAGCCAATTGCCAACAGAGGTTTGCAAATTGCTAACATAAGGTTCAATTAATTTATATAAGTAAATACTGATGTTTCTTTTACATTGGTACAAAAATATTTTGTGTTCCTTCTAATATAATATTTACACTTTGTTTTGGAACAGTGTTAGCTGCTGCTAAAAAAGATCATGAAACTAAGAGACAGAAATCCATTTTTTGTGTGTTTGCATCACATCCTGGTACCAAATGACTAGTGGTTGAAGATTTGTGATTCTGCTGTGAAGTGGTATCCCACATGTGCTAGTGGCTTTGCTGCTGCTGTGGTTTGTGCAGCAGCTCCTTGATTTGAGACTGGTGGTCTCTGAGCTATGGCAAAAAAAATATACATTGATTCTGATTAACTGAAACATAGTTGAAAACTTTGATGGACAGGGCCTGTTAGCATGTCTGGATTGTTTATTTGAGTATTTTCCACTGATGCCCAGATAACAACTGGCAATATGTGAAACACATGGTTCATCTTCTCTTCTTACCTATGCAGGACATAGCTTAGAAACCATAGGTTTGACCACTGTCTCCAGAGGAATAGACCACAAATTAACTGGTTTGATGACTGATCACACAGAACAACGCTTGATTGTACTGTGTCTGCTGCAGGAACTTATACTATAAAGGCCCAGTGAATGCTGGTTTGTCCTAGATATTTCCTTCTTGCATTCTGCCTCATGCTCACATAAAAGGCATTAGAACATACCTGAATGGGGCATTCTAAAAGCCATTCCCCTGGATGGATCCCTGCGGCAAAAAAAATCTCTTCAGCTTGAATTCTCTTTTTCTTTGCTGTCCTTTTCATTCAGTTTTCAATTCACTTACTTATGTTCTCTGTCTCCACTTGTTCTCCCAGGAGATGCCAGACAATAACCTCCTATGCTGTAGATATGTGGCTTTTGAAAATGCACGTGAGATAAATTGAGCAAGATGAGAATTAATTTTAATTAATTCTCAAATGTTGCATTATACAATTGTATATATTGTTTTAAGAGTGGAAGCACCTCATAATACCAGAGTTTCAGATTATTAATATTTCCTCTACTGTGGTCCCTAATTAGTTACAATAAGTTTGACCTGTTCTATTCTTGTGCTGTGATAACATATTAGGCCTGAAAAGGTCACAGCTACTGGGATCTAAAAAGACAGTTACACTTTTGCTCACATGAGTTCCTTAGCAATTTAGTCAAGTTGCTAAAAATAGAAATAATAAATGGAGAAGGCTGATGCTGATATTGTAGCTTATATTTGCCATTGCTTTGGTCAGAGGCTTCGCACTACAAAAAAATTGTTCAATGTGAAGAGATCTTTCTGGATTAGAGAACAAGACTTTTACTAAAATTTCTGTACATGTTATTATGATTCCTTGAGCAAAACTGGGTTATCTCTGGCTACTGTGCAGGCTGAAGCATCTGGGGTTTGCTGTAATCTGTGTTTTGCTGTCAGTATCCCTAAATATATTGCCACATGAAGAGAGACAAAAGATGATGCTCCCACCAAGACTACAGCTTAGCTTCCCTTTACTCTTTTGTCAAGTAACTTGATGAAAAGACCAGCTGTGAAAAGCACTGGCTAGCTGTGAGTTTTCCCACAATCTGGGAATTAGCTGATCATGCAACCATTTGGTCTCTTACTACTTAAGCCTGACACAAATGTGTCATCACATAGGAGAGAAGCTGGCATGTAAAATGCTTTCCCATAGGCAGTGCAGTTTTTTGAACCAGTGATGCACAACAGGCTTAAAGGAGCAGGCATAGTGATAAACATCTGTAACATCAGGGGTCCCCTAAAGTTGAATCAGGCAGTTTTATATGACTATGAACCCTCAGTTCCTTTGCTAGTTTGTTCAGTTGCTTTCAATCATCTGTTGTGAAAGGTTTTTAAATTCTTGGATTGCCTTGCAACCCTCTGCTTTGGTTAACAACTCACATCAGTTGGATCTGAAGGCATAGCTTGGGGTTACAGTATATTGATATGGAAAATCTTGGTTATTTCTAACCTTAGTCTGGCAAAGGATTCATGAAGCTGCTGAGGTATTAACATCTCTTTGCTAAGCCATTTTAAAACCTGAATTTACACTGACAGTGTATCTCCAGAAAAGTTTCCTTGAATAACTCTCTGTAAGCTACTCTGACTCTTTAACTTGCTATTCCACCAGGTTCCATGTGTTTGCCAAGTTACAAAGCCACATGGCACCAGATCTGGGTATTAAAAGTGCTGTTAAAAAATAAATTACTGAATTTTTTCCACAGTCCAAATGGGGTTGGATTACCTTGTCTTTTTTTAAGCAATGACACTAAAATCTGAGATAAACTCCATTTTATCCAATAAGTAAAGTTGAAGTCTGTTTGGAAAACGAGGTGTTTTGAGAATATTTGTATTTTAGAATGGGACACAGTATAAGATGGAAGTGTCTGAGGCACGTCACAGGTGACATTCCTGACTAATTTTTTTTGCCCTGAAACTGTATTTCTTAGTGGTTAGCAGTTCAGAAGCTATTCTTGACACAGAATGTGGCCTCACTGGAGTCAAGGTAGCTCTGCTGTGCCTAAATCCATCACATACCTTGTATATTTTATAACTCTGGGTCCAACTGTGAAAAGCTGAAATAAGGAATACATTAAGTTCATAGGTGCTGACACAAGAGCCTGCATCACAGTGCAGGTGGCAAGCACTGGCAGCTGATCCAGCTCCTCCATTATAACCTCAGATGAACTTACTTGTGCTGATCATGATATTTCTCTGAGTAACCCTGCTGAGAGCTGGTGAGAAAGCATTGGCCTTTTTAAACCTCACGGGCTTCATATGCAAAGGCCTGAGTTGCCACCCAGATGGCAATGAGGTCAAAGAGTCACAGGAAGATGCTGTGCAAAGCATCCTCTGCAAAATATATCAGCTTCCACCTCCTTCCTCCCCCCCGGCCCTGACACATGGTGGTGCTTGTCATCAGGGCAGAGTTTCTTTGTGTGTTGGAAGTGAGGCTGGACCCATCGAAATCTGTGCTCTTGCTTGATGTGCTCAGGTTGAAATTGATACCAGAGGATTTTGATTCTCTCCTGTGTCTCATGCTTTGTGCAATCCTGCACCTGGCAGCTCTGCTTTTCCAGACACACTACTTTTCCAGCTCCGCCTTCCCATCTACTCTGCATCTCCCTGTAAAGGCACTTAAACGAAACTTAGCTTCTTGATGTGTTGCCTCATGCATGCAGAAAAAGACACACATTCTCAGTAACATTTCTTTGTGTTAGTCTTCTTTTCTCTGCTTTTTCTACTTTTCATGCAAAAAGAGTGTCTTAGCACAGTGTTATAAGGTTATGTTAATTAGAATATTAAGTAGCCTGAAGTAGTGCTAAGTGTGTAGAATTCAGTGTGTTAAATGTATGAATTTCTATCAGAACAGAAAGGCTCTGCGGAAAGGGCCCAGATCTTCATTGTGTTTTTGTTGCATTTGCTTGTTACGGGTTTGTGAGGTTTTTTGCATAACACATGCTGTCATCTTGAGCAGATTTATACAGATAAACATCATGATCATGTGTAAAGTCAGTGTACTGTAAGCATGTCTCTTAAAATGCAAGGTTACAAGTAAATTACCAAAATCTCCTGGTTTAAAACACACTGTAGGCAGGTCAGTGGGCTAAAAATGTGGTTTTACAATTCTGAGAAAGAATCTTTTGCTTGGGAAAAGTATTGTATTCCTTATCACCCTTCGATCTGTATATGATGTATCTTGTTACCTATGTCTGTCCCTTCTTCTGTGTTGCAAAGGGAGAGCTTTCTCAGGGTATATGGTACACAGTTAGACCTTGATGTTCTCTGTAGTCTGTGTCCTTGGTCTATTAGGTCGGTGCTCTGTGTTATGAACCTCATTTTGAGGTTTGCAAAAATGTGAAATATACTGAAATACCTCTGTCTTTTCTTTTTCAGGATATAAAGTTTTGAACAGTGCCTCCCCAAGAAGTGTGATGAGAAATGGCTTTAGGAAACAATACCCAGAAAAGTTATTCCATCATCCCCTGCTTCATCTTTGTTGAGGTGAGTGCAGCATACAGCTGCCAAGCCTACACACAAGGCAGCTCTTCTTCTCTGCAGGAATTAAGCAATTTGTTAGCCATTTTATTTGTAGCAAAGGATGTTGTCTTAGTTGATCACATAGATCCATCCTCATACTAAGTGCCATCAGATCCCCCTGACTTTTTTCAGGGGGGATGCATGAGTTACCCAGGTCTCAGGTACAAGCATGTAAGAACAAGTAGACACTGTGTATCCATGACTTCTCCGTCTGGTTTTCTGACTAGTCCTGCGGTACTTGCAGAGAATGGGCAATAGCTGCAGGTGTAGGTCAGCAGAAGGTGATTGCTCATCTTCCCAATCTTTCCTCAGACCTCTCTTCATCTTTGAGTTGCAGAGAGACTAAAACTCATTAAGGAAATTTCTGATCTCACAGTCTGGTGATTCATGGGCTTGGGAAACAATATTAGGCTCTGATTTCAGTTCAGGTGGAACATAAAATGTAGATGGGGCATGCCTGACCTTTAAGTGTGATGAAGAAGCTTGGCTAGTACAAGGGCTGAGAATTGTCTAGCAGTGAATCTACAGTTAATGCTCCATGTCTTTGTTAAAAGCAGTTGGTGTGGTGGGTTTTTAAATTATTATTTTAATCCATACAGAGGGCATTTTGTGGTTCTTCTTTTATTTAGCCTAACACTGATACACTCGCCAACATTCATTATTCAAATCCGTGATTGTTTAGCTGGTGCCTATAAGTCTGGGACAGTTTTCCTGGCAAGGGAAGCAACTCCATGTTTCCAGGGAGGATGAAAGCTTCCATCAGATTTAGATGGTAAAAAGAGATAACTGCCTGCAAATAACTACTTTCAGAGCCACCTGTCTGAGGTAGCTTGGATGGAATGGTCACTCTTCGGCCCAAGTTCTGAGACAAGTTGAGCCCTTCCATAGGAGAAGTGCTATGAACTGTCAAAGGATTAATTGCTCTTCTGATGAAGACAATGGGTCACTGCTTTATTCTAATAGCTAGAGAAAAAAAAAAGGGTAAAAAAGAGTGAAAAGCAGAAATTTGGTCAGAAAAACACCCAATAAAAGCAATCAGGAATGAGATGTCTCAAATTTATTGCTAAACAAGCAGCTCTGAAGAATTTCAGTCCTCTAGAGAAATGAATGATGGGCCTGGTTGGCAACCTATGACAGTGACATAAATTGTTCCTCCTGTGGACAAGACTGCCATGAGGATTTTTTGCTCCATAAATGTACATTCCTTGTCCTTTTACATGGCTGATTAGCTGATCAAAGCACAACATTAAATTAAAAATCAGTCAAAACCGTAGAGGTAGTGTCTGAAATGATGTTCTCTCTGCTACGTTTGATAAAAATGTTCTTCCCCTCTTTGTTCATAGTATAGATTTTTAATGTAGCACTACTGGGACAACAAATTCATAGACTTGTGTTAAGCATTGTAGCATTAAACAACAGATAATCTAATTTCCTGCTGGGAGTGCAGAGATGATTGATAGTAGCCATTCCATCTGAAAAGTCCCAGTAAATCTTAAGGCACACTGGAGGTGGTGTTCCTTTCCCACTGCTGTGGTGTTGAGACTAAAGTAAGTGTTGGGTTGGTTTTTTGTTGTTTGTTTGGGTTTTTTTTTCAGAGGAGCTGCCCCAGGCAGCAAGCCCTGTGCTGGATTACCTGGGTTACGAGAGACTCTATTTTTGTTGTTTTGAAGCAACCATGAGAATTGATTAGCAGTGCTGTGCTGTGAAAAGCAGGACAGCTAAAAATAATATTGCCTGCTTTCCTGACAATGTTTTTCTGTGGGAAAACAATCCAGCAGCAGCCATGCTAGCTGACCATGATAGGAAAAGAGATTATCAGTAAAAATATCATAGGCCTGTTCCCCAGGGTGTGCTGCTTCCCCCCTGGAATCTTGTCCTCTGATTAAAGGTTCTCAGATATTTGCTCTTAAGAAAATAATGCTGAGCCGTGATTATCATGTCTGATGCCCTGCCAGTAGCTATTTGCTAACTGCCTACTCTGCAGTGTGCCTTCATGAACCTGTGGTGGCAGAGGTAGAAATGAGGTGACACAAGGAGTTTGGACACTTTAAATACCATCATGCTTCAGTCTGTACAAATATGTCACAGTTCCAGCCATTATTCTAATTTCCAATTTTTTCCCACTGAACTAACTTGTAGCAGTTAGTTATTATGGAACCTGAGCTAGAGATGAATGGCTCATTATAAAAACTTAAGTCCTGTACCTGACTCTACAAATTCCTTTTTATGTTCAAAATATGAAAGTTTTAATAATAAAGAGAACATGTGATGTCTAATCTGAAATGACAGAAATGTTTAATAAACATTTTCTTCCCTAATTGGAAATACAATGTCACGTTATGAGTGGATTTAAAGGCTAAATAGGGAATCATTAAACTAATTTTGATCCACTTATCAAATCTGAGTTCCTCTCCCAAATATTGCAGGCAGCTTTCTGGATGACTCTTTATTATATTATAAGAGATGTTACAGTCTGGCATTTGTCACCAAATCTCTGTGAAGATTTGGTGCAGTACACATTTTGCTAAACACGTACAGAATTAACTAGGATGTGCAGGAGACTAAGATTCTCCCTGCCCCCCTTTGCAGACAGCCTCCTGAAAGGAGCCTTCAGGAGGCTGTCTGCCAACCATGGTTTGCATTAGACAGATGTTAAATAGTAGTGAAAAGATGCCCTACTCCGTAGCTTCCAGAGCCCTTTGGAGTCAGTGATGGACCCAGAGCATGCAGCAAAGGCTGCAGAGCTGCAAAATGCAAAACAAATGCCATTAGTGCACAGCAGCTGTGTGAAGATTTGTTGATGGCCAGAACTGATTGTTAAAGTGGTCTCATGAATGGCAGGCAAGCTTGAGAGAAAGTAGGAGAAGCAGCGTCTGGGATGATAGGAGGAAAATTCTCACTTTCTTCCTTTTTCACTTATGGTGGCCTTTGTTTGCCAAAGCTCTTTGTGTTGCATCTCCTCCCTCCTTCACCTGATGGGACAGAGCAGTGTCAAAAACATCTGTAACAACATATCAGCACAGCTGTGCCATTATTTTTCTGTCCCATTTTACAAAGTTTGATCCAGGGAGTGCTGTGTTACATCCTTCCATGGACCATCTACATATGTGCTGGTTGAGGGTGGGGAAAGGTACAGTCACAACTGGCAGATGTGTTTTGTACATGAAAGTACAGCCAGTTTTCTGCAGATGAAGACTAAATTGTCAGAACTAAGCTCCCTGAAGTCTGGGCAGTGCCAAGGATAGAACTGGGAGAAGTGCAATGCCTGGCAAATCCCAGTCCTCTTCCTGTGGGACTGCTGAGCTACCCTGAGGTCTTAATCCAGCACTGTTTTCCATGCTGTGTGCTCTTGCCCACTCTTTGTTCATCTCATTTTGGCAGTCAGCTTTCAGGCTAGGGGGATGTAGGAGAGACTCCGATATGGCTTTGAATTTGATAGGTCAAAGTGTTGTCCTTGCTTTTGTAGCCTATTTGATGCTTATCATTAGTGACAGGAAGTACAAGGCAGTGTGATAATTGCATTTAGCAAATAGATGTTGGAAGGAAAGTTTCATAGTGTGAGTAAACAGCATCCCCATAACTACTCATGACTTCAGGGGGAAGGCATGAGAGCAACTTCAGAGCCATTGTGTCTGTTTGAATGGTGGGTTTTGAAGTATCCTTTTCTTCCTGCAAAGAAAACCCTCTTCTCAACAAGAGTTAGGATTATAATGGCTCTCTAGGCAACAAAAGGAGAAATTTGGTCTGGAATTTCTGCTGATGAGGCATTTTTTACTTCCCGTTTCCAATGTAATTGTAAAAAAATGTTTCAACTTACAGAAGCACTGAAGGAAAGTGGTTTTTTTTCTTGCCCACATACATTTTCCTGTCAGTATTTTGTGTAATCAAGCCAACAGCTGAACTACGGAGTAGCAGGAGAATTTCTGCAATACTGAAATCATTTGTGTAAGTGAGACAAGTGCCTCTTGAATTTCTGTTTGTCATCAGCATCACAGCAGGGCGTGGGAGCTGTGAAAAACTCAGTGAATTTAGTGAATCACTTGTTTTATTACAGTTTCTTGGTTAGGTGTTCTGAAAATTAAAAAGGTTTTGTACATTTGGGTGTACTGGCTGGTGCCCTCTAATTTTCTAGTATTTGAGGAGTGTGAAATGACCTCTTATGTGTGCTGTAGTCCTCAAAGTTACATTTGTAAGAGACATTGAATGTATTGGAAGTGACTTTTTATTTGTTTATTTTTTTAAAAAAGTAACTTTGTTTATTTTTTTTTAAAGAATCACTTCTCTCATAATAAAAGCTTGCTGGTTGCATTAGAGCTTTAATGATATCATTAAAATTGCATAAAGGACATAGACATATAAGATTGCAATTTTGGATATTCAAAACATACAGTGGTTTTGTCAAGAATGTCCAGTTCTCCTAGAGAGTGTGAAATAAATCCCATCAGAATTTAACATAACTTTTAACTGGAAAAGCATCCCAAGGTGAAGTAACTTCCAAACAGCTGGAGCCCTCAGTGACTCTGTTCCTTCCTTCTCCATTTATGCCATGCTTAGATGTGCTGTGCTGCTCCACTGGGGTGCTGTGAGGACAAAGTGCCCCGAGGGATATGTCATGTGCTGGTGTTGTATAAACTGCCTGTCATTAGCCACTTAGGCTGCAAGAATTGGTGCTGACAGATGCTGTGCAAATTTGGAGGGGCTCCTCTTGTAGCAGGGTGATGTTTTTGCATAATTCCTGTGCTTCAGTCACTTCTGGTTTTGATTTTAGTCACTCAGCATATGTATCTGTGTCTCCTTGTTGCTCTTTCTAAAAATCTCTTTATGTTCCCCATTTGCCAGTCATTCCTCAGCATTTGCTTTCTTTGTCCTCCACATATCTCCTTTGTTCCAGGTGACTGGATAACTCCATATTGTAAAACTGGCATAATCTCAATGAATAGGTGTCTCTTGAACATTGGATTAGTTTTGTTGAATTGCTAAGTAGCTTTCATATTACCTGAACTATAAAAAAATACCCTTCTAAGTGCTTCACTCTTAGGCAGAAAGCACAGAAAAAACTTGGCCAAAATAGGCACTGCAAAATAAATCTGATTATTGTTTGATTCTCCTTAGCTTCTTGAGGACCTCTTAACATTAAGGGATTGTCATGAGAGATTAGGTGCTTTAATGATTTTTTCTTTAAAACATAAGTGAAAGAAGGCTTGTATTCCTGCTTGCAGACATTTGAAGCCTTTTTTTATCCCTCCCTTTATCCTGAAAACTTCCCATTGCAAATAATCCATTTGACAACCAGAATAACATTTTACAGTTTCCACCAATGAATCTAGTAGACTTTTCCAGGAAGGAATTAAAGGTACCAAAAGTTTTTTGCCTTATGAGTAATAAAAAAACTGCATTTGGTAGTAGAGAAAAATACTGTGAACAAATTGCTTTACCTGTTTACATTGTGCCTTGAAGCTAGCCAACAGTTTGAGAGCTACTGTAATTTATAATGTTGTTATGTTTAATCAGGTTTATAAGAGAAGGAATTGTACAGATTTTTTAAAATCCTCAGCAGTTAGGGAGATTGGATTTGCTCTGGTTCTGAAGTACAAAAGCATTTTTCTCATTTGTTAGTTAAAAAAAACCCCAAAAATATAGCTTTAGTAGATTTTGGTAGAAAAACTACTGATCAGAAAGTTTGTGTAAATCTTTGAGAAAAGGGGTTATGAAACACGCACTGTTCATGCAGGTGTTCAGTGTGTGCCAAAGTCTGCAAGCCATATTTGAAGCCTTGTAAGCTGGAAGGTACTTCCAGTAATGGCTGAGCCGCTTTAACTAGGCTTAAAATAGATAGCAATGTGAAAATACACAGGACACAATATGTAACTGCCCGTTTTTTCCCTCCTTTCTTTTCAGAAGTATACTTAGGTTTTGGTTTCATGGATATTGCTCTAAAGCCCTTAATGTGTTAACTTTTGTTTGTTTGCCTGTTTCAAAAACCTGAGGGATTTTCATGTTTTCTTTCACAAGCTATTTATTTGCTCAAATACATGAAAATTTGGAGATCAAGAAAGGTACAGTGCATTATCAAATTATTGACTGTTCTGTTATACAGCTGCACCATTTCCTCTGGTCTGCATCTGTAAATAAACTTTTTTTCTTTAGGAATATCCCTGTAGGAATATCCCTCCACTTACTTAATTTGCGTAAGTTACATGACATTCTAAAAAGAGAGGAAAGGAATCAATAGGGACTCACAAATGCAGTCCAAGTAACCCTAAGTACGACAGTCAGGTCTTTCCAGAACTGATCAGTAGGAAAGACATGAAAAATACAGAAGCAAAAGAAGATGCTTAAAGCATATTTTGAAATATCAAACCCATCCCAACTTTTTGACAGTGGTTTTGACATCAGGAGAATTTTTAAAAGTGGAATAAGTCTTTTGAAGCACCATGCTCAGTTTCATCAGGACTTGATTTCTGGTTCCAGACCAGCCACTCCAGACACTGAAAAGAAGGGATTTGTTTTAGCAGTGTTTCAAGAGTGAGGTCATTAACACCAGCCTTATGGAAAAAAGATCTGTTTGAGTGATTTAGCTTTGAAAGAATTTTGGTATTTTCTACTCTCTAGAAACTCCAATTGGGTTTTAATACCAGCTTTAGGAAATGGTCTGCCAAGCCTTGTGCATCCTATACAAACCTTCATCAACCCAGAACTTCTCCAAGCTTCTAGCAACATTTGCATGCCTTTGTGTGGAAAGAAAATCACTTCTAAATTGTGAGATCTTCTCCCTTTAAAGCAAATGGATAATCCAGTGCCAGTACCAGAGTAACATGAAATAAATAAATCTATTATGAATGCAGCAGAATGTGGCAACAACAACAACAACAAATCTTTCTGGAGAAATGACTTTATGTTTCTAAATCGCTTGGCTAGTGCACCTCAGGTTTCATGACCTTTTTTTTAACTCCTGGGGCATTCTCAAGGGACGTCTTGTGCCTCTTCTCAGTCCATTCCCCACATCCCAACATTTTCATGATAAACAATTCCTCCCTTCACTGGAGTATTTCACCAGGAATTTCTGTAAGGCTGTAGATATAGTGCAAGTACTTCGCAGAATCCCATTCCTAAAGTCAGATCATATGCTTTTTAGACAGGTAGGCTTGCACACATCATTTTGTCACGGCTTTGGCAACTGTTCAGTGGAGCTGTTGAAGAGACTGAATGAAAAGGGATCAATACAGATGTGTTTGCAAGACATAAGTGAAATAGTAGGAATTGAGCCTTTGAGAGTTGTTGCATCTTGTGCACGAGATGCTTAAATGGGCACTCAGGTCTTAACACATATGAAATTATTACTCATGATGGTGTGTGCTTACAACAATGGTGACAGATTGACCCTCCATTTTAGAGTTCATGAGTCTTCATGGATTATCTTTCAGCTTGATGTCATGCCTAAGATAATACTTCTGATTCAGGAGTTCAGGCTAGGGTCAGATTTAGTATATCTGTATAAATTCACATTGATAAATTGTATTAGATCTTCCTGGAACAGTCCAGTTTTAAGTTAAAGAATCAGGCATTAAGATCTTTGTCTTGAAACAGAGTGATTTCATGGTCAAGATTTTTGTTACAGATAGACTTTTAGAAATGGTTGTTAGATGCATGGTTTTACTGAGAACATAGTCTATTTTTAAAGAGTTGTTTCACAGTTCAAGAAACCAAATGGGTGTTCATAATGGTGTGTAACTCTAACTTTTGAGTGACATGTTTACAGCAGCTGTTGGGATTAAGATCTACATCACACTACACATCCTTAGAGTCCCACAGATGGCCGTGACCTCTACCAGCAGAGATTTTGCTTGTTTGCAGAGGGTCAGTGCAAAGAGCCCAAAAGAGCCCATACTGCAAAACCTGCTGTGCACTTCTTTCTTTTATCATTTCCTTTATGACCTAAACAGAGGAGATGAATGGAAGAAACCATGTAACCAGATGGGTTTAAAATGTATTTGAATAATTTGTTAATTTTCACTGTTCTAGGGCATTATTAACTTTTTATGGTTCTAGAGTAATTATTGATGAGGCCTATGAAAAATATGCTGCAATAAGATTAAAGCAATTTGGAAATTATGACATAATTATTGCTGGAGTTGCTGTCAGTTTTCTCATGAGCTCAGTAAAGTGCGTTCTGTAACTTAAAGGATAACTACACTATCTTATAATGGCCAAATTATTCCTGTATTTCCTTCTCCCACCTATTAAATGCTGCATATCTATCCCCCAAATCAATAATCTATTGTTCATTTCAACTTCTGGAGTTCGGACTTTGCATACCTGGCAGGAGCTCTAATAATAATACTAATCTTCTGTCAATACTTGTTACATACATTACTAAAGCACAGAAACTTAATGTGTGATTATTATGTGCAGATATATAACATTATTGAATTAATACCACCTTTATTTAGTTTATACCATATATAACAGACAGCTTGGTTTCTCAAAACTCTTCGTGAGTTTTGCCTGCTTCATGGAGAGAATAAGGTTAGAGAGGCTTTAAAATTGTTTGTGTTACTTTTTCACAGTGGAACTATTGATTGAGTTTCTATTTGATTTACTGTAGTCTCAATACTGCATTTTTTATAAAATAATAGTAAAAAGATCTGTAAATGTACTGCATAAATGTAGTCTTGTTTCTTATTAGAGCCTGACCAATGTAAGATTCCAGTTATAATGGAGTGAATTACCTTTTCAAATGGATTGAATAGCAGATTGTGCTTTTACAAGTTTTATAGTTGTGCTAATATTTGACATGCAGCTAACTAGGTCAGTAGTCATCAGGGATCTTTATGATCTTATTTAAATCAGCCAGAGCAAAAATCAATTAAAGTCTGTTGCAATGATGGGGAACATACTGAAACTCTCAAACTGATCAAATTGTGAAAATAGAGGTGGTTTATACAGTGCTGGTATCATGTGAATAAACACCAGCATTGGCTTAACATGTTGAGTTTCCGGCTTTTTCATTCTTATTGAAAACATCTTTCCGTAGAAAGGAGTAAAGCCGTTTGGGACTTGGAAAAAACTCAGACTAGATGTGTTTGGACACAAAAGGCAGCCAGGGTCAGCCAAGTGAATAAGAAACCCAAGTCTTTACTCCTTTGAGTTAAAAAGAAAGGTCACAGACTGATAGAATGATTTAGGTGGGAAAGGTTCTCTGTGGGTCTCTAAGCATGTTGCAGCTCAGAAAAGCAGCAGCTGGGTGAAGTTCCTTTGGGCCTTGTCCAGATGAGTTCTCCAATTGTCTTACTGGCAACCTGGTTAGTTTTATGAGTATCCTCATAGGAAAGCACTTGTCCTAATACTCTTTCTAACAAAGTGATGCAACCTAGTGTGAAAGAAAAGGAATCTAGGCCCAGTGACAGAAAAAGGAGAAGGGAGAATGCAGCAAAAAAGAGAATGGGCAGCAGAAAGCAATAAGGAAATGAATCACATTAAAAAAATATTCCTTTTTGACTTTTATAGCTGTGTGCAGTTGGAGTCCCATTTTGCCTGCATGGTCTGTTTTTCCTGCAGGAATTTCACCTAGGTATTGGCATGCCCAGTATGAAAATGCATGTTGATTACCAGTAGTCAGCATGTAGATTTCCTTGTCCACGTTCAATATTTTAGAACTCGTCTTGTTGGGAAAAGATTCTTATTCCAGCCTTGACATCTCACTCTGTTTTGTGAACCCAATGAGTTGTGTTCCTGTGCTGCCTTTTCCTAATACCTGCATCCTGAAGTGATTTCCACTGCACTCTTTTCCATACTGTCCACTATTCAGCTACCTATAAAAGCCATGGTGTGCACCTTCGTGACTCCTGCTGCTGGGCCTTGGTTTAGCAAGACTTGGTTTAATAAGGAGATTAAATTTCCCTTAGTGTATGTGGAGACTTGTTAAATGAGTATCTAGAGGAACAATAATAATGTTAAATCCAGGTTCAGACATGGCTACTCTTAAATTATATCCAAACTTTGTCATGAAAAATAGGATTAACAAATAGCTTTGAATATTTCTCTTAGTTTTGACAGGGCTAACATTGAAAAGACAATGGTTTCTTTAAGTGAAAGGGGAAAAAGTGAGCACCAGAACCTGGTGGAATTTTATGTAAGTTTTCAAGCCCCAGCTCTTCTCTTCTTCTTTACCTTGCATTCAAAGTCACATAGCAAGATGATTACAAGTTCTAAAAAAGGAAGCAGTTATTATTAATTTTTTAATCTGAGTTCCTGCTAGTGATAAAGGATTGTACTAAAGGATTGGCTCAGGCAAAACATGACTTGCATGCAGCAGAGGAGATTCAAAGTGGTAATTGTTTTTTTAAAAGCTTCCCGTTCAGCTGGGTAAATGTTGAAGGCAAATAAAATGGATTTCATAATGCATTATACATATTAATAAGACTGTGAAGTATAATATCTTTGACTGTTTTCTGTTTAATTTTAAACATTGTCTCTATTTGATTTTTATGATTGGTCTAAGAGTCCTGCAGTCTTGTTATCAACAGATAGGTTTTTTTGGCAGTAAGTGCTATATTTATCAATGTTTAATGACTGTAAACCTGCACTACTCTATTAAATAGCATGGATCTGGAAGCACATGCAAGTATTATGAATTTTAATAAATGCTGTTCAATGAATGACAAAGATTCAGAGTTCCAATCAGCTCCAAGGTTGTCAGCTCAGATGGAAAGCTTTTATACCTGGAAGAACAAGGCAACAGAATAAGCATCTAAGGACATGATAAGGTCAATGTTGTTAGAGTAAGGTTAGATTTAATTTTCTCTCTTCTACACATGAATTCTGCACTGCCTTGATACTCAGGGACCCAGAGGCTTACACTGGACATAGCAGTTCATCACAAAGGTATTGGAGCATAAAATAACTAAATACAAACACATCAGGAATTTCCATTAGAAAATACTGGAATTTAATTTTTTTAGTATAAATTTTGATATAGTATATTTACTGAAACTCCAGTAGTAGATCCCATGTTGCCCAACTAGTTCACTTAGGAAAGAACTGACTGTGCTGGATTTTTAAGATTCATTGTTGTGTGTTGATACAAACCCCATAAATATACCACATCTGTGCCTGCAAGGCATTGCCACCTTTAAGGCTTCTGCAAGATGTTGCAGACTAACAGGAAAGTGAGGGAGCTGCAGTTCTGGTTTGTACAGTATTTTTCTTCTAGGAGAGGCCCCATCTGCCAGTCTGGGGGGCTTCGTTGCTTGATGCTAACAGGGAGAGCAAACTGGCAAGTAGAGTTGCAGGTTCTCAGCTTTGTGATTTAAACCACATCAGCTGCTTAGAGATATGAACCAAAAGAGAAATAGATGACATTTTGGAAGAAGAAAGTAGCCTGGAAACTTCAGAGTTGGAAGATATCTCCCAGTGATTTTTTTTCCCCAAATTAAATTTAGGCTTCAGCGTGTTTCACTCCATTAGGATTTAGCATAGGATGCAGAGCAGCATCAGCAAGCAGATCTCCAAAGCTCTGCAACACCAGCAGTGCAAAATCACGTGCCGTGTTTCTGCACTGGGGCACTGTAAGGGAAAAGCAGAACAGGGAGCGCCTGTGTCTCTGTGCACTGAGGGGTTGTGGTATCTGCCAGACCTGCAACACAGGGGTCCTGCATTTCATACCCTGAGGTATTTTCCACTTGTCTGTTGTCCTTATACGAAAATCAAACATGCAGCAAGGCTGCTCCTCTGCCTGTGCTGACCATTTTCCTCATCACCTTCTCTGCACCTCTCTCAATGACAATTACACTGTGATTTGTTTGTGTACCAGTGCCACTGGAGATATTTCTGTCTGAAGACATCAAAGTGCTTCACAGCTATTAAAAGAACACTGAGTCAATTAATTGAGACAAAAGATTGCATTGTCTCCAGCCCAAGCAACTCTTGCACCCAGGACAGTGACATTCTTCAGCAACAGATTGTAAAGCAGTTGTGAGCCTTGTATCGGCACCTGGGCTCTAAATATCTGTCATAACCAGGAGATAGCTAGAGAAGAGTATAAAACAGGACTGTTGCATTGTGACTGTCTCTGACGTGGTGTTGCTACATCCTCTGGTCACAGGGAGTGTCAGTCTGCTTACTAGTTTGTTACAGATTTTTTTTCCCAGGGTTTTTTGTTTGGGTGAGGTTTTTTGTTTGTTTGTTTTTATTTTTATTTTTATTTTGATAGAAAAAGCCCTTGTAAATTGCTGGCACCCATAATTCCAGTATCAGGGAGTTTTACAGCCTTTTTATGACCTAATTCGGTTTATGTCAACCAATAGCTTCAGTAATTGACATAAAAAGTAAAAGTAAAAACTACTGCACCTAGAACTGAAAAGTCTGCAGTCTTTTCCTGTTTCCCAGACACAGCCAATGACACAGCAATATCTCCACTCTCCTCTGAGACTTTCTTGGTCTTCTGGGGACTTCTTATGAGTTGTCAGGGGAGTTCTGGAAACTCTTAAAGGAACATTATGGTGCCAGTGAGGACAGCTAGACAAGCCCACGTCCGCTAGCAGCAGCCTCTAGTTAGCTCTGCCAGACTCCTGATCCAAGTGGGCTCTGAGCTTGTAGATCTTCAGTCCTGAACAAGGAGGGTCAAGTGAGGCACTGGCACAGGTTGCCCAGAGATGCTGCAGGTTCCAACCCCTGAACCTTTGACTGCAGCAGGAGAACAGATTGAGTCTGTTTACCAGGGTTGGAAAGTGGAAAGTCCAGTGATGATGAAGGTTAGAAGCTGGTGGCTTCTGGCCCTGGGGGAGCAGGCCCCTGCTCCACGTGCAGACCTGAAGCCATGAGAAGAGGTTCACTGCTGAGGGAGCTCCATGGATGAGAGCTCTGCCACAGGGAAATACTTTAACCAGCTGGACCTGAACCATGTGGTAAGGGAAAACAGTGAATGGTAGTATAGAGATATTCTCTACCTGTGGAGAGTGAAGGCCACCATGAGTGCTTTCCTTGATACTGCTGGTGAGGAGGAAGTTCTGAAGAGGACTGGATGGATCAGATGGGTCCACAGTTGAGATCACGGAATAGCCTGGGTTAGAAGGGACCCAGAATGATCACCAAGTCCGGCCCTTAAGTGAATAACCCATACATGTATTTCTCCAGCTGATGGCAGCAGCAGGGTTTGGTTTCTGTGTCCATGGCACCCACTGTCAGGATGTGGACTGCTTAGAAGGCAATCAGCCTGACCAAATGGAGCAAAAGCAGCTTTGACAGCAGCCTGGCCAACCTGGAAAGGAGAGCTTAAACTAAGAGTGATGGGGTAGGAGTGGAAATAGTGACTAAGAATCATGTGAGGAAGTGAAGGAACAGGTTGGAAGGACCAGAAACGGATGAGGACTGAGCAAAGGACCCAGCATGGTATGAACAGAAGGGGCACTACTCAAGAGAAGAACAATGAAATGGAATCCCACTGAGCATAAACACATAAGTAAAGAAGTGCCAGGAAAAGTTTACAATCCACTTTTGGGAAATCGGCACAACCAGATGCTTCTCTGGCACACCACATTTAATAACTTGTGACTCAATCTGTTCTTTCACTGTGAGACAACCAGATTACACAACACACACTCAGGATTCAGGATTGTGAGTCTCAGTTGGCAAATAAAATTTGTTTCATACTGAGTACTAATCAATTCCTGAACCTCTGATCCCATCCTCTCACTTCTGCAAAAAAGGACAGATTTTTCAAGCAGTGACAGAAATCCCTGCCTTGTTGGTATTAATAGGAGCCACCTGTCAGCAGCCTGTTCCCAGCACAAAGGGTTCACAAAGTAAATTCGGATTCATAGCTGGCATTGCAGGCAAGTCATACCATGCACATGGTATGTAGGGAACTGTATTTTATTTTGACAGATGAGGAAATGGAGGCACAGGGTGACTTGCCTACAGTTACTCCTTTGGTGAGGGTCAGGATCTCAGTATCTGCATATGATCTTTTTTATCTTGACTTCTGCTTCAGTCTGAAGGCGTGACTTGTCTCAGATTTAACTGAGAATACCCAAGTACTTGTCAGTAGCTGCTATTTGAATACTCACCTGTCCTAGATTACAATGTAAGATGTGCCCAAAGTATGAATTCTATAACCATCTTCATGAGCTGTTGAAACCAGGTGGGGCAGTGTTTCCCTTGCCCCCTCCCTCTGGACTATCTTCTGTTAATGGGCCATCAATGCCTTGCTGGGTGACTCACAGGTAACTCCCTCCAGGAGCTCTCTCTGTTTAATGGGCAATCAAGGACCCATTACATGACTCATAGAATGATATCAGCCCATTGTGAGATGCTCTGCCCAGGGGGAGGAGCCAAGCATTCCCACCTGGATATAATCTGGGATTTGGGGCAGCACAGGGGCCCCTTATCCAGTGGATTCACAGAGGACAAGAGCTACCAGGCATTTCCACAGGATCACTGCTTGAACAAGACCACTTCATCTGGACTGCCACCACCACCCTTACTATCAGGGAGTCAGGTTGTATTCTGACTCTGTCAGTGATCTTTTGTACTATTGCTTTTATTTTATTTTTTTCTTCCTATTAAATTGTTTTTCTGACTTGGAGTCTCTCGCTGGTTTTGCTTTCAAACCAGCACATTGCCTTTTCCTTTCCTCATAAGTCTTTTCTTTCTTTAATGACCTTGAACTATCAGCAGTTTTTTGTAGCAAAAGAAAAACTTTTTTCTCTTAGAACTAAACATTTATCAACTGATAACTCCATTGCGCCAGTAAAACATATAAAAATATATTTTTGTAATAAATAATTGCAGTCCTCTGTAAAGCTGCTGGCTTTGAAACACAATTGCTCAGCTTTTCCTTTTCTTTTGTTCCTCAACAGGTGGCAGTGAAGCATGAATCATGTAAAAATCAGACAAAGAGTTTTGATGCATATGGGGAAAAGAGGCAGGTTACAGAAATGCTTAAACGTGTCAGAGTGCCATGCCACTATAGGGGAGAAGGTGTAGAATATTAGAGAGACTGCTGCAAGAAGTAGTTAATAATAACAAAGAACTTGGCAACAGGGAAAAGAATTAAGCATTGCAATTTGTTGAAACTGCTTGGACTGAGTGCCATCTTTGAAGAAAAGCAACACAAGTAAGGTCTAGGTACAGACCAGTAAGCACTCTGATTGCAAAGACACAAAAGATAGAAATGGCTGTCCAAGTCCTCATAGCAGAACAGTAGCTCTGTCACAGGGAAAGAGCCATAAAATGTGTTCATTATTGACGAGTGGCTGGTGGAGGGAGAGACCCTGCTGCAGAAACACTGCTGTGACAGGTCTGACCACAGCCTCTTGTCTCTGTGTGCACATCCACTGCTGAGAAATTTTTGTTTACCCATTTCTAACCCCAAGCAAGCCCAGAGAATGTAATTCATAAGCAACGAGCCTTTCAGAGAAAAGGCTGACTGTTAACACCTTTCGAAATCGATGGAAACAGGACCACATGTTTCAAAAACAGCAAGAAAGAATGTACAGTGTCTCTGAGTTTGGCTTCTCTGAGGCTTTGTGTTTACCCTAAGATTTTCTGGGTTGGGAAACATTGTAGAAAAACACTTCTGTTCTGTCTAAGAATAGAATTCTCTAACTAAGAAAAGTTACTGCTGTTCCTCTAAACCTCATAGCTCTCCAACTTGTAGTTTATCTATAGTGTTCACTAAAAAAAATGTGGGTTATGTACTGATTTGCTTTGGAATTAGGCTTCCTTTCTTCTTACTTTTGCATTGCCCAGAGTGACATCTTTTAAGAACCTGACAGGTTTGGTTTCTTACTGAAATTTCTCCCAACAGGCAGGCTGATGATGAGAAAAAAAGAGATGAAAGTACTGCCAAAACTGTCTGAGAAGGGAGAAGATTTGGCAAGTGCTTTCAGTGTGAGGAAGGTGAGAGAATGAGGAGCTCTCTGAGGAGCTGCTCTTTGTAACCATGCACACTATATGAATGTATTATAAGGTTTCCATCCCTGGAGAGATGTTCCCTGAACTTGCAAGGTTGAGATGCTGAGAAAAGGAAAACGGTTTCCCCTTCATTTAGCCAGATAAGATACCAGCAGCTTTTAGATCTGTCTGATGGACAGCTTTTTTACAGCTTTTTTGATATTCCTGGAACAATGATGCATGGATGAGGCAATGGCCCGTGGTTTGTAGAGCAGCTGGAAAATCAGTAGCTCCTTTCTTTAGAGGAACAATCTGGGAATCGTCTTCTGGACAAGGAAGATGCATGGGGTGTAAGAATAAACAACCATTCATTGGGATGAGAGTATGGTACACTACACTGCTATTGCAATCCATAGTGGTTTTTTTAATATGTCAGAGTGGGCAAAAGTCCTCGACTTCTTTGACCTTGAACCTATCTCAAATACATTGCTAAAAATGTCACCCAATACATCACTAGCATCCACAAGTCTGCAGTCTGAGAACAAGAAAGGGGAAAGTAAGGGTTGTGTTTTGGTGTGGCTTGCTTTTCACTTTGTGCAGATCTTTGTTCCTTTTGTATTTTGCTTTATCCTAGTTCACATTTTCATCTGATTTTCCCACTATCAGTCCCTTCAATTTTCAGAGAGATGCTTGCTTTTCTGCCTACAAGGACACATTAGAAATCAAAATATACCTCTCCATCTCTCTGTGAACAGTTTTGCTTAGGTACCATTTGAAGATACCAGAGAGCAATCATGAAAAGCGTACTGAAAAGATGTTTAAGTCTGTTGTGTCAGAACCATGTGTCCTGGCAGGATCTGTTGCTTCTCAGCACTTGGAGAATAAATTGTCCTGACACCTCTATCTAAGTGAAAATAGTCATTAGATTAAAAAGCCTTTAGAGATCATGATGGATTTAACAGCTTTTGTGAGCCATTTGTACAGTGAAAACCCTTTAGTCAGTGGACCATTAACAGGGTTATAGGGCAACTTGGGAGCTGTTTTAACTGAAGGCTGCTTTTCAACTTTCCAGGGCAATCCCTATATTGGGCATTTTTGGAGGACACAGATACACGGAAATATAATGTGTGTGTGTCAGTCAAATCAACAGGTTTTTTATGGAATGACTGTGGTACTTCAAAGCAAAATAAGCTGCAAATTTTTAATTTTGGTCACTGAAATTAGGCAGACAATGAAGTATGACAAGATTTTGCATTATTTCTAGTGGACTGGATGACTCATGTCAGTGTAGTCCAGGTTAAGAACTGCTGTCAGAATCAAACTCAAAGCAGGCTTTCACAGAAGAACGCATCCTGTTCAAAGTTAGAAGGGCAAATTCAACACCAGGTTCTCATTAAACTCTCTGGAGCTGCTCCGAGTTTTCAGGACTTTTTAT
Source organism: Phylloscopus whistleri (assembly GCA_017589585.1). Classification (NCBI taxonomy): domain Eukaryota; kingdom Metazoa; phylum Chordata; class Aves; order Passeriformes; family Phylloscopidae; genus Phylloscopus; species Phylloscopus whistleri. The sequence goes on from JADMLD010001380.1 coordinate 293,523, forward strand.
TACTTTGCTATATGCAAGTATTTGAGCAAGTTTCAAGAATTCAGGTGTTTCTGAGACTGGAGCAGACCAATAGGTAGATCCAGAGCATGGTTTAGAGGAGCAAACCCTGAATTCTTTTAAGCACAATTTGGACACCAGTTTTTTGAGAACATCCTGGCAGATTATTTTCTGTGTTCTAGTATTTATCTGTATATCTAATATATATCTGTAATGTTCTAACAGTTTCATGAGGTGGAAAGCACTCCTCCTGCATTTAGAGGAAGCAGTGCAAAATGTTTCAAGTCTTCCTACCAAACAAGCTCTTCCAAAGCAGTTGTTTCTAGCAGTGGCTGTTTACATGGTGCTTGAAGTACAGAACTTTTTACCAGTGTGTTAGATGCTGGATTTCATGGAGTCAGTAAGAGCTCTCTTAGCAAGTCCTGGAGATGATCCTTGCATTTTGTACCGTTTGTTTTAGGCAAATGATGGATAGGCAGGATAACCAGTCCTGGGAGTGTAACTCATTTTCAGCCTGTCCCAAGTGATGACAGGTATTTGCTGCCTCAGTATCTCTCAGTTTCTTCTCTCTCTCAGCTTCACCCAACATCAAGTCTTTAAACTTGGGGAAAGCTGTGTAGTGCCACATTGAGTACCTATACTTGTCATTAAAAGTGCTGTATAGGTATTACTCATGCTGGTACATGCCTGAAGTTCCAGTGGTGTTCATTTGAAAAAGCTGATACTGCAGATGTCTTGATGGGGAGAGAAGGAGATAGGAGAGGAGATAGGAGAGGAGAACGAAAAAAAATGCTCTTGGTTTCTCTTAATTTAATACTAGAGTAATCAAAATATATCTCTACTCTGTTTCTGTTGCTAAAAAAAAAAAATCATTCTGAACAGATACCATTTTAATGCAGACTCATGTTAAGAAAATTACTGAATCTCCACTAGAATTTGTAGTTCGTTTTAAGGTGTTACATGCTGGACGCAGCACTCTCCTGGCTGTGTGTCATTTGAAACTGGGTCAAGCATTAATGCTACCTGCTGAAGAGCCTCATGGGACCTGCTCAAGGGAAGATAAATAAGCTATACTTGTGGCTTGGAGATTTCTTGGTAATGCTGATGACCTTCTTCAGGTGGTAAATGAAAATACAAATTTTTAAATTTGATATATTCTCCCTCTTGACAGGTGAAAGGTTAATTCTCTTCCACCTCTTGTATAAATCTCATTCTGACATTTACCTGAAGGGATATCAGACCCCATGTTCTTGGGGTCCTAAAGGAAAATTCTCAGTTTTTACGAATCTTAACAAAAATAGTTCTCAATTTTTGTTAAGAGAGGAGTCTTGATTTTCATACATAGAAGATGGCCAGTGATTTCACAGGAAGTTCAGAATGTCTGGATTTATAACCTGTTTGAGGAACCCATTTCATTTCACTCTTATTTTTTGCAAACTACGTGTTACCATAATGAAGGTAACAGTCTGCGTGTACCTGAGAAAAAGATACTACATGATATACAGAATTTGTATTTGAGGGACAGAAAAAGTGTGGGATGTACCATGATGTCTCAGATACGGAGGCAAAGCTGGAGAGTCTGGCCCTGAAAGCAAGACCTACCTAATTTTATAGAGTAGTTTGGTACTTTAGTAGACAAGCAGATTTCTGATACCCATCTTTAAAGTGTATGTCTTCCAAATGTTGCTTAAAGTCCCAGTGTTGCTGTTGTATTTAAAACTTCTCTTAATTTTCCTTAAAAATTGCATTCCTGCAATCAAGTCATGATGTGAAAAACTCAACTTCAGTTTAAAAGAGTTAGCTAAATTCCCAGCATTTTATTGTGGGTAAGAAAATTTACTAATGTAATTCCTGTCAAAAATTTAAATTTATGTCTCTTTACACTACACATACAGACTATACTAACTGTGGATTGATGTAAATCACACAGATTTTAATCCAGGAAGGTCAGAACAGGTTCAGTAACTTTTATGCTATTAGTGAACAAACTGAGAGTGAGATCACAGTGTGCCAGGATCTGAGAATCAGCCCTGAGTATAAGACCAAGGAGCAGAGCCAATGCAGTGGAAAGCTCTTCTTTTCAGCTGTGACCCCTTCAGTCACCAGCTCACAGCTAGATCAGCTTTCTGACCGAGAGCCTTTGTGAACTGCCTTCAATAAGGTTTAGGGGAAAAAGAAAAAAAAATATTTTTCTCATTTGTTAATGTTGGAAAACTAACACAAGATAAAATCTTAGACATGAACTCCTGGATTCATTCTTTATGATTTACCTTATCAGTGTGGTTGCTTTTATTTCAGAGTCAGTGGACAGTGAAAATGTTGCTATTTAAAATTGCCTTCTGGAAACACCTCCTTTCTCTACATCAGTAGTAAGGTCAGAGTTCAAACACAGGGAAGTTGAGTGCATGATCTGATGTCAAGGAGCAACTGATGCTTGTGAACAAACACCGAAAGCGATGAACTCACCTATTCTTCTTGCTTGTGATAATCCCCTTTGAAACTGCTGGCTGCAAATTTATTGGTCTTAAAACAATGCTCTTCTCTTTCAAACTACACAAACGAGGGACCAAGAGTTCTTTTAAAAGTCAGGATGAAGCCCACAGTAGATTATTAACCACATTATTGTTACCACCAAATGACCTGACATTCCAGCTATACTTAAAAAATGAGATGGTGGTGTGAAAAATGCAGGGCAACCTAAAAAATATATTAAGATGATAAAACATTACAGGCTCTGCATGGATGTTTGGTAGTGTGGCATTTGGAATTTAATGTTGCATTAATACCCCCTGCTGATAAGCCTTCAAAATCTACTTTGAATAAAGCTCAGAATTTAATAGTCTTCTGCATCAGTACATCTGTTAAATTAAAAAAAAATCTAGTATATATCTCATCATAATTGGGTTCTCCTTAAATAGATCACATTTCTTTTAAATCCGCTACATTACAAGATCTGTGCTGTCACAAAAACAGTAACAACAGCTCCTTAGAATTGTCCCACATGAATCCCTTCTGCTCTTGGTTTAGCTAAAGATCCAGTTATGTAGCATAACTGGATAGAATCTAAATGCTAATGGAGAAAAAGAACCTTTTGAGTGATGACTTCATAAAGAAGGCAAATTATTATAATAAAATATAACTTGCCAAAATAGAAAAATTACAAGAGGGTGTGCAGATATTCAATGTTATTCTAGAGGAAGCTTAGTCACAAAATCATTGAGTTTGGAAAAGCCCTCTAAGACCACCAAGTGCAACCATTAGCCCAGCACTGCCAAGTCCACCACTAGCCCATGTCCCTAACCCATGTCCCTAACCCATGTTCCTAAATGGTAAGCATTTTCATAGCTTTTATGATCTATTTTCTAGGTAAATAAAAGATATATTTAGTATTGATTTTTACAGATTCTCTTGATAATAGCAACACAGGTAGTACTTGATTCCGTAAGAGAGAGGGGTATTCATTTCCTCTCTCTTCAAGCCATGGGAGAAATGCCTTTTCTCTGCTGTCAGTGATTAAAAAGACTACTGTAGTTTTTCCAGTTTCCATCACCTGTGCTGCTGCATCTTTCCTTTGTCCATTCATCTCCCTGCCTCTCTGAGGTACACCAAATCTTGTGCAAGTGCCCATAGCATTGGGTGACCACCTGAAGCTTGTAGGGACATCTACCCCTGCATGTAATTCCCTCTGAAGAGTGTGAGAAGGCCTGTGATGTCCCTCTCCGCCATCAAAGGCTGAACTTTTCTCAGCTGATGTAAAGTGGCTCTCCCAAGGCAGCCCAACTCTTGGTGAGTGCAGTGAATACAGTGAGAGAAGGCTCAGGCTGTTACAAGACAGGTAAGACGTGGGTAGATGTCCCTCCTTCCTTCAGAATGACAGTTTCAGCCTGTCATCAATCCATGGATTGTACTTACCTGTCAAAGAAAGTAGGTTTAAATTTATTGCATAAGAATCTGGTGAAAAGTAGAAGTCTTTACATGAAAAGATTGAAAAAATGCTGTTCTAAACTGAGAAAACTAGAGCAGTATATAAAATGCACTGACTTATATCTGAGTTGTATAGACTGAGGTAATCAAGGTGCTTCATAATTGCTTATTTTATTTTCTACATGTGAAAAAGTTGTACTGGTTAGAGCATTTTTATGCCTCGATGTCTGTTGCCATTAAGAGACCTGTACTGCTTTAATTGCACAGCTGGAGAAATCTGGATTCTTTATGTGAGTGAGCTCTTAAGTAGCATTAAGCTGTTGCAGTGTAGCACCTCACCATTCTTCAAGGACCATTACATAAAAAAGAAGCTGAAAGAGTTTTTATCCAGATGTCAGTATTTTTAGAGGTCATGCTACTCTCACAAAATAACTTCTGCTGAAATAAGTGCCTTAGGAAGATAGGAACTCCTTTTTTTTTTTTTTTTTTTTGAGCATGTCTTTTTCAGCCTTATAAACTATACCTAATCCATACCTAATTACTAAAATGGTGAAATAAGACAGTAAGTTCATAAAATGGACTTCTAAAAAGCTCTGCAGAGACTGCTTTGATTTCTGCACAGCTACAGCTTCAAAAGCCTGTGTGCCTTAATAAGCCTCTCTGCATCCATTGCCCAGCTTGTGCCTGAACACTGAATGGACTTCAGAACTCCTGTAACAAAGCCATGTCCTGTGTTGGGCTGCTGCAAACATGGTTGCTGTGTGCCACAGTTGCATAAAAAAGCTGATTTCAGAGTCAGTTATATAAGGTGAGGGAAAGAAAACACCTTGAGGAGTTGCAGTGTAGAAAGACCATTGCATTTCATATCTAATCTGACAGAGTAAAATAAATGGTTATTCAGCATAATGAAATCATTCACTTGTACTTGTTTTACCATTACATGGAATTCCAATAGAGGTTCATTTTTTATGTCTTTGATTATGCGATGTAATGCTGTAAGGAACAGTCCTGTGTCTATTTTTGTCCTTGTTGTTTTGCAGTATTTTCATAAAAAGTAGGTGATTCGCTGCATTCAGTTTCTTGGCAATAATAAAAGATTGTGCAGTCAGCCTGATCCTTATAGTCCATTGCAAACATTAATTTGCTGCAGTTACAGACTTCAGGAGGCTTTACTGGCCAATACACTTCTCTTTCCACAGACCTGGGTCTGTTGCACAGTTGGGAAGGTGAAACCTTTAAAGGTGAATCACTTGTGATAAAATGGCACACAACAGATGCTTCACAAACTGCTGTAGACTGAGGCTTTTTTTGATCCCTGAAGGGTTCATCCTGCTAATTCTTAACAGCTGATAGGAGACAAGAACTTGCCACCTTCACACCTCAGTGTGAAATTTCAGCTGCTGGCACATCTGGATTAGATGGGCTTCTAATTAATGGTAGTCTTCATCTTCTTTGTTATTTGTAAATATAACCTTGTCTGAAGGCCTATTCAACATTTTCTTACCACTTGACCACTCCACAGTGTGAAAATGTAGATCCTTCCTAAGACAATGTAGTAGGTCTTTCAGCATGGATGATTTCAGGAGTCCTGAAAAGAATTCCCAGAGAGAATACTGTAAAAAGTCATGGCAGAATAACCGTTTCAAGTCAAATTATCCAAATCCAGTATTTTCTAGGAGTCTGCAATTCCTTTGCCAGAAGGAAGCTTGATTATTTAAGAAAACAAAATATAACTAAGATATATTTTCTTTATGTCTGTAACAAGCACTGTGAGCTGAAGGTTGATTTACGAAGCAGAGATCAGCTAACCACAAATAAATTCAGCCACCACTTATAAAAAAATATTGATCCCTGAACCAACATGAGTTTCTGAGGCCTCATCCTAATAACGATACTTCAGGAAACAGATGTAATTCTTAAACAGAGGCTTGATCTGCTTTTAGAAAGGCAAAAATGGGTCTTTGAATTTAATAACAAATGTGATTTGTTCCAATTTGTTGTGCTTCCAATGTCCCCCTGCTGCAGCTGCAAGACTGGAGTTCCTATGTCTAAGGAGAAATGGACTGTCTCCCTTCACAGAGAGACACCTGGACCCATCCCTGGGCAAAACAGTCTGGGATGCATAGCTAAATATTTCTGATATTATCCAGTAGAGAGCAAAGATACACTTTAACAATTCCTTTCAGCAGTAACTTAGGGGTTACTGCAGGACACACATATGCCATGGCTGTTGGGTGCTCAAGCGTGTGTATTCCAAGAGTAATACTCTCATCACCTCTCTCAAAAAAGCACACCCAATTGTTTCAGGGTTTCATAACAGTAAGTCACTAAAGTTCAGACAGAGGGGGAGGTAGATCAAAATGGGTAGAACTGTGAGCCATAGCATGTGTCAAGGGTTGAAAACACCTGTGCAGGTTTGTGGTGCTCATGAAACTGTAGCAGTTTCAGTTAAAGAAGGAAAACCACTGAAATTTGTTGTAAACAAACTGAACAAGGGCATCAATAGATATGTCAGTGAGTGTCCACTATGGAGCACCACATGCGAAATACTGGTTTGACTTCTTTCAGGAAGAATAAAAAAGTCGTGTTTTATGTTGCCATTTGTGTGCAAGAACAGTTTTTCAGTTTTCAGTTGTGTACATTAAAGGTGCTGTAAGATATGAGTAGTCTGTGGGAAGGCTGATAAGCTGGAAGAACTTACCTATTTACATATAAATAGCAGAATATTAGGGGGGTTTCAAATTTACTCATAGTGACTTGCAGTATCACTTATATGAGTGACAAAACCCACAGCAAAAGGAGATCTTTGCAGTGGCTGTGTGCCTGTCTTACAGGACAGAGAGGTTGTATGGCTAAAGGGTACACAAGAAATTTCCTCAACATCATCCTTTTCTCCATAAGTTTCTTGCTCCTCTATTAAGAATTCTGGGGAGTCTTCAGTCTGGGCTGATCAAAAAATTCTGTCTCCCACAGTGTCTTCACTCTTCTAATATTGATGTGTCTTCTGCAGCTTTATGCCCCTTTCCCAAGTGGAGTTGCGCTCTTGCTTTGTTACTTGCAGAACAGGGACCTCTTTTCTGTGAGTAGCAGTATTTTAAAAAAAAATCTCCCAATTGTTGAGGATATGGGGAAGTGCTTTGCAGTGAATTATGAGAGTGCATACAGCGTGGGACATCAATCCCACTGCTTGGAAGTGCAGTAATTTTATTTGGATATTAGTGCTCTCTGAATGTTGCTGTCAGAGACTCTATTACGATGAAGAGGAGGATTTCTGGATGTACACCAGTACCCTAGAGTTAGTATAACTAACTATACTGCTTACTATCAAGATTCTCTTTCTTTATACTCAGTACTCATTAACGCCCGATTAACTCTACACCAAACAATTGCCCATTGCCCAAAGAAGATTGCAAGACTTGCTTCCTATGTTCTGAACATTGAAGAAAGTGATTTTTTTGAATGCAGAGAATGCCCACAGGTTAAAGAGGAGCAAGGGTGTGCAGTGACAGGAGGGTCTGTAAGGGCAGAACCAGTGTGGACTCCTAGAGCAGGGCAGAATTTAATGGTGTGTCAAGGGATGGATGTTAAGTGCTACATAATTAATCCATTTAAATGACTGAGGGGAAACCACACCCCAGTTGCTTAAATCCAGCTTGTCAAGACTGATTTAAATTCAGCAGAAATTTTTAAATGGGGCTGAATCAGACACACTATTTGTTACCTTAACACTATCATGAACAAGCTTTTACAGAATCAGGACCTAAGCATATATATCATTGAGCCTTTTCATGTGCAGATTATGGACTAATCCAAAAAAATTTGGTCCCGAAGAAAGATAAATCTTGGCTCTGCCACAGGCTCTGATGTGACCCAAGGGCAGCCATTTTATCTCCTCAGCTTTTGTCCCCTTTCTGTAAAATGGTGATAAGAGCGTTTTCTTACCTCACAATGGAACACTGATGATAAATATTAAGGATTATGACACAAACACTGTGCTAATGGAGGCCATTAAGCACCTTAGACTTATTAGCAGCTTTCTGTTCATTGGCTGTCCTTCTCAAGTTATTGAGCATTTTTAATTTTTCCCTAAGTAAACTCAAAGAAATGAGTTTAAAAGGATTAATAAATAAACATTGCAAAATGTTAGTGTTAAACTACATTGTGGTTTCTGAATTATGTAATGGGATGCTTTGTATCTTTAGTTTACATCAGCCTACTTGTTCTTCTTCCCTGCTTCCTTCAATGATTGTAAACCTGAAAACAGGGAGAAAAGGCAGAAAAGGCTACAAAATTCAGGCCCACTAATTTGGACCCCAGAGTGCTCATATTCCAGGATGTCTACAAGGCAGCACTGCAACTGTTCTTTATCCCAGCACCCCGGGAAAGTTTACTGCCTTGCAGGGAGCCCTGCTGTCTCTGACATCCCTGCTTCTGGCCAGTTTGACCCCTTCTTGCACTTGGACCTTCTTGCTATCTGTACAAGATCATTCCTCAGTCACCAATTACCACTGCTGACCAGCTACAAGTAGAAATTTTCCCTGCATAAACAGCCAGTTATCTCACTCATGTTAAACACATATGAAATAGTTACCATGTGGAAAGGAAAAAGGGAAGGGAGAATGAAAAGAAGTTTCTGGTTGCATTTTGCTGAGAAGCTGCTTGAAGGAGTGAATACTCAAGATGAGGCACAGGAAGTTGCAACACAGAAGTGGTCATGTCTTCACTAACTGTGCGAGCAGCAAAAACCTTGCTCCTGTTTGTGGTAGTAGCTGACTGTACTTTCTGTATCTCATGTCGTCCCTTGGGATATGGTAGGCTATGTTTAGCTGGAGGTCAAATTTCTACTGTCTACTGTTGCTGTTTTCCTGAGATGATGGATGTCACCTACAGGATACAAGGTGTTCACAATTCAAATCTCTTTTCATAGATTATATGCTTTTTTTTTTTTTTTTTTTTTTTCTTTCTTTCTCAGAAGAGCAAAACACAGGAACATGAGTGTGAACAGGATTGGGTTCATTATTGAGGTATCTCAAGACCAGGTTGGAAGGTGTCCCTGCCCATGGCAAGCAGATTGGAATGAGTTGAGCTTTAAGGTCTCTTCTCACCCACATCATTCTGTGATCCTCTGATCTGTGATATTCTAAGTCAATATTAATGTTGAGCCAGTCAGTCAAGAGTTGTATTTTATATGCAGGAGGGGTTTTTGCGCAGCACTGAGTCAGCATTTGACAATGGAAAGGTCAAGACTAGTTGTGGAACTGCTGTCTAGAAACTGCATTTGGGATAAGTGACATTTTTCTCCTGTATCAAAACACATTATTTTTTGAAAAGCATTCTTTTTTCCATATGACACTCAAAGAAGGTCTAAAGTTCAGTAACTTGATTTCTCTGTTTTCCAGTAAAAGGAGAAAAAACAGCTGTGTGTTGTATCATTTGTTATTTATTATTTATCCATGTTTGCCAGATGGGGCTGGAAACCTGAAGTATTTCTAGGAGTATGTTTGGGATAGGAAGAGTGGGTCAGATTGTTTTTGACAGCCCAGGTCATATTAGGTGCTGGAACTGATTTTAAAGACCTCTATATCCAAGAACCCTATAATCTCCAGTGTGTTTATCTGGGCATGTCAGGTAGAGTAGTGATAGTGTCATTGCCTTTCTCTGGTGTTAATTAACAAAGCTGAGTTGCTCAGGTTGATCAGAAAATCTATAGCTGCTCAAGGAGTTAAATTCAGATGTAAATTAACTCCTGTGTCTTTAGTTATGGGACTGTGTGTGTACTTATCAAGGTTGCTGTAAAGATCTCTGGGGAATGCACAGATAACAGCATCTTGCTTTAGGTTTGTTAAAAAGAAAATTTATTCTGGGCAGGTATGGGGTCTTGAAAATAACACATCTATAAAATGAGGTGGTTAATTTTAAAAGTGAAATATGGGGGACGGAATGTCACAAATACAGTTTCACTGTGACATTCTTTTGAGTCTGTCTTACAAGTGACACAGAGAGGTTGTGAAGACTCCGTCCTTGGAGATGTTCAGAAACCATCTGGGCATGGTCCTGGGCAACCAACTCAAGGTGTCCTTGCTTGAGCAAAGGAGGGTGGACCAAGTGACCCCCAAAGGTCCCTCCCCACCTCAACCACTTAGGGGTTCTTTGGTCGTCTACTTTCATCAATGACTAATCTGATTTCGTTATTTGTTTCTAATTTTAGTCCAGCTCTTACTCAAATATACAATGGCTTTAATGGCTGCCTCTGGGTGCAGAGATGTGCCAGAGGAGTGCATGAATAGCTTCAAGTGTATCTTTGAGATGGAATTGCCAGAATTATTTTTCAGAGGTCTTACAGTGATCTTGCAGCAGTACAGTTTTGATGCAGAGATCCTGTAGGCAAAATACTAAAACCAAGAGTTAGTTATTCCACTTTTTGCTATGGTGTGGCAAGATAGCTTGTATAGTTATAATGACAAAAATAGTTGTATAGTGACAATATGGCACTAGTCTCCATAAAGATTTTGAATCAGATCTTGTAGTCACAATTTAGAATCATAGGATTTGAGTTGGAAAGAACTTTTAGAGGTCAGCTAGTCCACCCCCTATGCACTTAGCAGGAACACCTTCCACTAGACCAGGTTGCTCAAAACCCAGTCCAACCTGACCTTGAACATTTCCAGAGATGAGGCACTCATCATCTCTCTGGGCAATCTGTGCCATTTTTTTACTACCTTCATTGTAGAATACATCATCCTTATACCTAATCTGAATGGATCCTCTTTTAGTTTTAAGACCATTACCCCTAAATGAGAAACCAGTTATAAATCAGTATTACTATTTTTGTATTGGGTGAGGACTGTGATGTGAGATTTTCTTTGCAGCGTGGCAGAGGGAGAACAAGAATTAGTAAATCTGCTTATTTTCATGAGGTGAGGTTAGGGACACCTTTGGTGAGGTTGTTGTGAGGTGTTGCTGAAGCAGTGTGGGAACGTGGTGCTGTGGATATATAAAAAAATGTGGATTGGTAAGCCTTCAACCATCCCATTTAGGAGCCATAGAGTATGAAAAGAGAGACCAGAAAGGCTCCTTGCAGTTCATATCTGTAATATAAATGCAGCTTCAGACTCAAGCCAGTTTTTTCGAAAGTGGCTGTAGTGGAGTGGATAAGTCAGGCAGTTCACAGAAGTCCCCACAGCTTGGAGATTTCTGAGTAGACTTCTAAACCTTTACTCAAAAGAAGCAGCTCCAGGGAAAGGTGAGTGGCAGGAGGGAAGTCTTCCTCTGGATGCATCTTGATCTGGGACACAGAGGGCTCATCTGAATAAGCACAACATGCACATTCTTCAGGCATGGGCTTGCAGCTGCAGCAAGGAAGTATTTTGGGTTTAGCTTCCTCTAGGCTTTCTAATAATCCTTTCCCACTCCCTGCCACTGAGCACAGGTTTTAGCTGTCACTGCTGCTTTCTTGTGTCTCGTGCCCCTTGCCCTGCCATTGCCATCGATCCCTGGTGCGCTGACACTCACATGCCCTTTGATAACATCAAGCTGTCAAAGCTCTCGTCCCCCTACGCACCGTGGACCCGCTCCTATCTGAGGCATTCATTAGTGTCATTTGCCAAAAGGTTTATGTAACAGATGTTGCAAAGCAAAGGCACAGAAACACACACACACTCACACACTATTATGGTATGGGTTGTCAGAGTGACGGTGAAGGGAGGATGGTCCACAGGACTAGAGTAGCTTGCAGGCACAGCTGCATCTGTTCAAAAAGCAACTAACGCCTCTCCGTGACTATGCTTTATTTTCAGCTTGTCATCATGGCTGGGACTGTTCTGCTCGCCTACTACTTCGAGTACACTGACACTTTTCAGGTGCATATCCAAGGTTTCTTCTGTCAGGATGGCAATTTGATGAAACCGTACCCTGGGACAGAAGACGAGAGCTTCATTTCTCCACTTGTGCTGTACTGTGTGCTGGCTTCAACTCCGACAGCGATTGTGAGTATGAGGAATTATTTGAAATCGCTGTGACCGCTTCATAAATAATAACAATAGTCTTGTGATATCTTTGTCCCCTCGCCTCTCTGTTCAGCTGTAATTGATTTACACTTAGCCAGATCTCTGTTTCGCCTCAGCCTAGCATGATCTTCATCAATTATCTCCAGAAGTAATTATTCTGAGGTAATTGCAATGCAAGACTGAGGGTTAGAGCTTGTTAAGTCTTTTACAATAGCTTGCTTACTTCACTGATTAGTTGTGAATTTCCTGCGCTCCAGAGAGGCTGTAATGCAAAGGTTATGTATTACTGGAAATAAGAAAACAGGATAAAGCTGAAGTAAAATCCAGATCAGACGTGCAGTATATCCAGGATTATTTTCTGCTATATTAAAAGGACAGTTGAATGGCCTTAAAAGGCTTAGATGGTGAGAAGGATGCTAAATACAAAGAAAAATATGAATGCTATTTCCTTTTTGTTTATAATATTTTTATTTTCAACAGTCACTTAACTTTTTTTTACCATATTTTCTTCACTACTTTTACTGTTTCACTTCAGCCTGCAGTAAGATGCAATGGAGCTGTTCTACGCAGATGAAAATATTCAATTAGCTGAGTACATACAATGCCAAACAATTTATTGAAGTCACTTCATCCCTTTTCTGTTTTCACACAGAAAGTTGCATATTTCACCAACAGCCCCAGCTTTGCAGAATTTGTAATTACATTGATAAATTCCTGTCAGATTGTGTTTATGGAGTTTGTTTCATTTCTTTCTCTTTATTTCTTCCCTGTTAGTATTTATTCCTTATATTAATTTTGCTTTTCATCCCTTTCAAAAGTTGATCAAAGATGTACATATTTACTTTTAAATGGTGAGGGCTTCACCATAGTCTGTTTTAAGTTTTGTTCTGCAGTAATTTTAGTGCATCAAATCAGGTTCTTGTCACAGAATGTGGTAAGAAGTGTGAAAGGGATCTGCGGAAGAGGCTATAAGTTTTGGTACAGGACACTTTCTGAAAACAACCAGGTGTTTTGAAGTTGATTACATCATGAGTTTGTAAAAAACATCTGCAGTAACAGTTATTTTGTGTATTGGATCTTCTTGCACGTCAAGGCTTTAATTTTACTTTGTGATGCAGTGATAAATTATTTGAAAATGAAAAATAAAAACCAAACAAACACAAACAAACAAACAAACAAACAAAACCCCAAAAAACCAAACAAACCCCGACATTTTGGAACTCCTCCATCAACATAGAGTGCCAGTGTTCAGGGATGTAGCTTTCACAAGTGCTTTTTGTAAAGGTAGATGGAGGGTGACAACCGTGCCTTGATTCCAGAGAAACTACATTAGTGGGAAGTTTGGCCCTAATTACTGATACAACCTTGGGTAATGAGTGTTGTTCTTTATTTGGATCTTCCATTTAAAACCTTGCTCTGCCAAAGTTTGATGCTAACCTTTCAAGTTTTGCTCCACTGGATCAGCATTTCTTTGCTTTTTAATAACTCAAGAAGTAATTTTCCTAATTACTATTCTTTATGAAAAGCTGAGTTGGAGTCGTGACTTGAAAGTGCTGGGTTAATGGTCAGACTTCCAAGATCTTAAAGCCCTTTTCCAACGTGAGTGGTTCTGTGATTCTGTGAAGAGTGTTTTATTTGTAGTCATGTTAAACACAAAGAATGAAAGGCTGTAGTGAATGTCAGGTAAAGTTTTGGGGTGCTGAAGAGAACTTCAGCTTAGTGCTATGTGGAGCTGAACTGTGTGAACTACCTATCCAATGCAAACTGTGCAGAAATGCTTGCCTGGGTCCATAAAGACAGTCATCACCCTGCGTGAAAGGATCCAGGGCTGGGTATAATTGGTAAACTCTGCTTCTTGGGCTGTGCTGTACTGTTACACTGGATACATAGCTCCACACAGAGAAGACATGGTTAGGGTCAGCACAGGGCTCTTGACACCGTGCTTAGCACCAGTGATCTCTAGATACAATCTCAAGGAGACAGCAGATCAAACTTCCCTGCGAAAAACATTTTTATTTCCATTTTTAATGTAGTATTTATTAATGCATTGTTTAATCAAAAATTTTAATTAGTTGTATCATTGTATTGTATTATTAATACATAATTCAATTATTTCATGTTCTATTCATATCAGGCTAATCTTCTACCAGGGCATATGTCAGAGGTATGTTTTTCTGTCCTAACTGGTGCTCATCACAATATCTTTATAGGAGTTACTTCACTTTATTTCTCATTCCCACCTTTGTGTGAGAGACCTTCTTCTCTTCACACAGTATTTGCAGACTGCTTCAGTTTGTAGCTGACTCTGCAGACCAAATTTTGGCAATGGTCATCAATAAAAAGCTTATAAATGAGAGAGAAAGTGAGCTCAGATTTTCCCTAAACTCTATTGCACTTCCCTGCTGCTTAGTCCACTCAGAGTGTGAGTATCCTCCTCTCTCACCCTATATCCAAATGGGTGCTGTCCCTCACTCAGTCTGTCCACAGCCCAGGAAGAGATAGTTGATCCAACTGAATGTCCCAGGGATTTCAGTGCAAGGAGCAAATGCAGCCATTTCTATTTAAACCATGATGGTTTGTAGTCTTTAAAAAAACCTTACAAAAACCTCCACACAAACAAAAGAACCCACACGACTGTGCATCGTGGGAGGGAGCATTGTGCGCATTCACTGTCAATTAAGTTGTAGCTTCATTCCCTACACTTTGCTGTCAGGAAGAATCACCAACATTGTGCAGCTCCATGACAAAGACATGTTTAAGTCAAAAGTGATGTCAGTCCCTCCTTACAATTACTTGTTTCCCCTCTGCACAACACTTACTGCCTCACTTCCTAATGGCAAAATGATTGATTTGGCAAATGGTTGGTCTGATGCGGCAGCAATCTGATCTCTCTGTGTTGCCTTCACGTTACCACTGTCCTGACACCTCTTAACATGAGAGAAGTGATTACTGGTGGAACCTAGCAGCAACAAGGTACTAGCTCATAATACTTTGTAAAAGGGTGTCTGGAGCTATGGAAGTTACCTAGGCATCTGTACAAGCGCCCTCATCTGAGACAAAAGCAGTATTAAGTGCAGTCCTGTGCGCATACGTCTGGGGGGGACTCAAAACCATGATTTCAGCACAGCTATGAGGTGTTCCAGTGCTTGCAAGCCAAAAGGTAACATCTTTGTGAACTTAATGGAATATCCTTGTGTCTCTGTCATTTGGCTACAACAGTGGGCATGGGGAAAATGAATGCATGTGTTTTATTTCTGAGAGCACTTTGCAGAAGTGCTGCTGTGGGTTGGTACCACTGTATCTGCATTTCTCTGTACTTTTAGTGGCAAAATAAAAGCAGTGATTGGCCTGGTTTTATGCAGTTTTGTTGGTTTTGAAAGATTTCCCTAGAAATATTCTGGGATGACTCCACCCCATTTATCAGTGTCTCTGAAGACTAGCTTTCCCTGTTACAAGGTTACTGCAAAGCAGCCAGTTCCCCAGCTGGTACTAAACAATCCTTCCAGAGTTCAGCACTGCTGCCTGCTCTCCTTCATCCGATGTGATTTATCTATCCACCCGAGAGAAACAGAGAGGCTTAGGAACAGAGCCAGCTCACTGAAGTGAATGCTAACAGGGCAGAAAGCTTCAAGGGCACTGTTCTCAATGTTCTTCTTTCCTTCTGTTTCCAGGTTGGAAGTAGCAGCCTACATGTAATCTGTTAACTATCCAGTGCTATTAATTTGTGCAAAGGAGTATTTATTTTCATATAATGCTGGAATCAGTCAAACCAAACCAGTCTGATTATGAATTAGAAGCTGAATTACAGTGTTGATCTGAAGCAGGAGGAAATTGCTTCAACTTCTCTCTACAATTTGCACTTACCTCTCAAACTCCAGAAACATCATTCTTCTAGATGGTTCTCCTTTTCTGTGTTGATTCCTTGGCTTTCACTTAGCACAGCCATATTACTACAGTGATTTATTTCTTTAAGGAAAGCCAGGAAACCTCTGCCTGTCTTGGCTAGTTCGCCTGTGGCTGCTCAGCAGCAGATGGCAGGAAAACCAAGAACATCTGAGGCAGTTCAGAGCTCTGTTACAGCAGCTCCTTCCCGACTTCTTCAGGCAGGAATCACCAGGCTCTGCTGGTGATGGTGCTGCCACAAGGCAAAGTCTGCTGTCCAGCATGCTTCACCCCTGTCCTGGCACAGCAAGTTGTGTCCTCTGCCAGTTGGTGACTTGCCTTCCTATTCTGGAGTCTTGCCAGGGCTCAGGTTGCAAGGTGGTGAATGAGGAGCTGGGATACAAAGGAGTAAGGCACAAGCAGATGGGATACGAAGGTGTGCCCTGTGTAAATGTTTATATTCTGCTATTTGCACACCATTCTGGAAGAATAAAAATACGCTTTCTTGGTTTGGTGCAACACTTTCAGGCACTTCTGTTGACAGTGTCTCTGGGACCTTATGGTGGTGCCAGCCACATGCCAATTTATAAGAACAATGCAGGGCTATGGAAAATGTGTGTTCTCTTCATTAGAACTTCAGTTTAATTCTTTTAGATAGTTTTAGCCCAGTGTATTAGGTTTTTGACCACAGCACTAAGACAGTTTTGGGTTTCGAGCAGGCTAGAATATAAATTGTGGATTTCAACACATTTGACTTGAAATAAAAGAAACAAAACAACAAAGCAATTTTCTTGTTCTGGAAAAGTACTTACAACTGTTCTTTGCTATTGTTTTCATTAAACAACAACCACTCACTCCAAAAAAGAAGGGGGTGAGTAATTGAATGCAGATAGAACCCATTGAGTTTGTATCCTTGGAAAATTAAAAGTGAGATGGCATTGCAACATTCAGCTGAAGACACTGTTTCATTGCCTTGTATAGTTTTGCAAAATACTGTATCGATGCCTGGGAGCTCAACACACCTGTCCAGGGTGTGATGGCAAAGACAAGAGTGTCTGAGGGAGCTCGAAGCTGTCCCTCATCCTCAGGAATATCAATGATAGTGATCTTATTGGGAAAAAACCTCTGCCCGCTTAGGCAGGCTTGGGTTAGGACTCTGCCTGTGGAGGGTGTTGAGGCAGACCTCAGCCACCCCTTGCCTTTGAAGGTGCCTTTTCTCAATATAAATGTTGGTAAGTGTTTGCCACCTGGGTTTGACCATGAGTGTCTCAGCTTCACAGTGTCAATACTGGCTCCTGAGAGTAGCAGATACAATGGCAGATCAGTATTCCTCAGGGGCTAAGGCTAAATGTGAGGGAGATCTAAGAAATTAAGGAACTCACAGCAGTAAGTGAAAGTCAATATAAGCCATGTTCTTAATGGGGACTGTGGAGAAGAGGGAAACACTGTTCAGATCACAAGAGGCAACCTTGCAAGGGACACCAGCTTCAAAAAATGAAATGGATTAAAAATTAGGCAAACTTTAACAATGAGGGTAGGCAAACACTGATGGGATCTCCATCCTTGAAGACATGAGCTCCCATCTATGGCCTGAGTAACATCCCTCTCCTGACTGCAGCTGTTCTGATACAAACCTCTGAGACACCACAGTGCAAAAGGGCAGAACTGCTTTTGGCTCAGCTCAAGCCAGTGCTGATGCACTCTCTGGAACATTTTGCAATGGTCACCTTTTGGTGAAGAGTCCTGTTTTTCCCAGGGAGATTGTACAGAGTCATGCTGAATCTGGCTGATTAACCCTAATCTGCTGCTATTCTCTGTTTTTGAGCACTCTGCATGCAGCTTGTCTCACAGCCAGTGCCTTCCTCATAGCCGCTTCTCCCCTTGGCTGCTGTTTGAATGCTGGAGACTTGATTAATTTGTGTTATAAATGCATACTATAAAGTTGGCTTTTCGCAAATATTAAGATGAATAGCTTTGCTGTAAAGATGTAGTTTTTATTTCTGCTATCAGCAAAACTTGGACATGGTGGTGGGATAGCTGATACATGGTTATGCTTGTAACTGGATGGCCTGTTTGGTTGGCATAACATCCAGTGAAGATATGATGGGGACCCTGTTGCTGACATGCCAACTATCAACACTGACCATCTGTGGAAAGTATGGACCAAGGCCCAAGATGGAGGAGATAAAGAAGACACAGCCAAGAAACATGCATGCTCTAAAAAGACGGACCCAAGGAGGGACCATGCTAAACAGTTCCGGGAATATGGAAACTAGATTGTGGAAAAGTTTGAATATGCATGAAGATTTATGCATATGCAGCAGAATGATGCAATAGAAAGAGTATTTAAAGAATGTCTCTGAAATAGCAGGTGTGCACTTGGTTGAATGCCAGGTCTTTGCTTGATTTTTTTGTCTCCTAATTGTCTAGTTTTTTTATTAAACCTATTTCTTAAAATTTATCAAGTAAGTGAACCTTGTTTTTCACAATTTGGTTCTTTCTATTTGTGACATTAAAAATGTAGCCAAATGTATCCTTGCACAGGATTTGGGAAATGTCATATGGCTTGCTGAAACCTGCCCAGAACTGAAAGCAGTGATGTCCCAAGACCTAATTTCAGTTTTGTTTGCTGCAGAGATTTTTGTGTGTTATAGCATGTCCCTAGGTGGGGTTTCAGTGTAGAAATTGGTGTTAAAAAGAACTGGCTGTGTCACAGTGCTGTTAGAGTGAACAAGCTGAAGGATTTAAAAGCTTGCAGAAATCAGTATAACATTAATTTAATACCTAGGAAAGATCATGAATGTCTGCACTTCACATAATTCTCCCTAACAGAGGAACTCCATTGTCTTGCTGTGATAGGAAATGACATCACTTGTACTTTCTCATGAAAAGTAGAAGAAGGAAGTAATTTTCTCAGAGAGACAGACTTGAGGCAGTCCCAAACTGTGGGCACAGTAATGCGTCCTGCATCTCTTCCATGCACCTTGGCTGGTGCTCCTCCTTTGTCTGTGTGGAATTGCAGCTGAAATTAAAACGGTGGGAACTTCCACACAACCCCAGTGTTCATTGGCAGTGTGAAAAAATTACAAAAATGGTGTTTTCACGTTTTTCATGAGTGAGTGAGTGAGTGAGTGAGTGGAGGGAGGCCAGAGGGCTGTGAGTGTCACCAAAACTGCAGGAAAAACAAAAACCCTCCAACAACGTATTTAGTGTTAGACAATCAAGGCATTACTTTATTTCTAGCCAGGACGTTGTTCTGGCCAGGATGTCCAACAGAAATAATTTAATCCTCATGTAGCCTGGGTGTGCAGAGAAAATCATTCCATGACACACATATTTTACCAGATTTTTCACAAATTTTATACAGTCAAAACCCATAGATAGTCAGTGGTTTAATATTCATTGGTTCCAAGTTACTTAGTTCTTCATATTTGATTTCCTATTGCTTACAGATATCTTCACCTCTGATGCTAATTACATCCTCATTCTTGTCTCTCCTAGGCCAGGGGTCTTTTTTGGAATTGATGGTCTATTAATGGCCCTTAATGGCCGCTGATGGCCATCAAGGGTCATTAGTACCTTTTGTGTATCTTCTGTGCTACTCCCAGTCTGTTGAGATGTTACACTACTCCGGCCTTCACCTGATGGAACAATTCCCCGGAAAGAAACTGTGTTTCCCTTCCCCTGGGGCAGAGACAAACATATGTTGGACTTGATGATATCAAAGGTCTTTTCCAACCTCGTTCATTCTGCGATTCTGTGAAAACTAACTAAAGTTATGAAATGATACATACATATATATATATATGAGATTATTTAAATTTTTTATTTATATTAATTATTTATATTTTAAATATATATATATTTTCCAAAATGAAGTGCAGCCTCTGCCAGCAGCAGTGGGACAGCGAGGAGACAGTCAGGGCAGATCCCACTTGAGAAATGAGATGAGCAGCTTGAGTTGCAGTGAACCTGTAGTGGGTTTTCAAAGGGAAGAAAACAGAGGTGAGACTGGGGCAGCAGGGCTGTAGCACAGGAGGAACCAGCTTTTGGCACTCTACATGCACAGGAGTTTGGACAAACATATCATAGGAGAAATATTTTGGCTACTGGAGAAGTAAGCAAAAGCATGGAAGGGGAGTGAAGAAGGAATTCAGTCCTCAACTTTGCTACAGCATTTGAACTGAGGTACAAGCCAATGTCCTGAATGAGAAAAACTAATGAAAGGAACAAAGGGGTTTAAAAGCCCTGTGACTGTCAGCACCATCAATAATTACTCTTCTAAATTTAATACAATTCTTCAAGTTGGCTCCCCACCCTTACCCCACTGCACAATTGCCACAGGAGGGCAACTCCAGGATGCCCCTGTTCTGCAACCTCCTCTTGGTTGTACTACAGACACATTCCTGGATAGTTTATTTTAGTTTATCCTCATGATAGTATAGGGTTAAATTTTAGTAGCATAGGGATAAAATGTTTCTAAAATCATGAGAATAGATTCAGGGTGGGGTGGAAAGAAAGATTGGGCCTGGGATGGCCTGGGAAAGGGAACTAGGCCTTGGGAACAAATGTTTAGCTTTGCTTGTAGTAGATCATGTGCAACAGCACCTGCATAATCGTCATATGATAATAGATATGATTGTTAAATGTAATAATTGTCGATAATTGAATATAATTATTGTTTAATCATAATAACAAGAAACAATATAATCACATCAAAATTCATGAGAAAGGATGTTTTGGGGTCCGGTGAATTCATGGTTGGATGAAGTCAATGTATACAATAGAACAATATGGGTTTAATAATTAATATATAATTATATAACAGAAAGAGTATAAAACATGTTCATCTCAAATTCAGTGTCGGAGTCAGATTTGAGTCTGTTCCCTTGATTCCCAGAGCTCTTCAATAAAAGCACCTGCATATAATCATCCCATGATTATGTGTTTCAATGCTAACACTCACAGGAAAAAGTCTTCTTGGTATTTCCTTTTTTTATTTTTTCTTTAACAAAGTTGTGCAAATGACCCTTTTTATGAGTTTATCAGAAAGTGCTATAGCAAAAAAAAAAAAAGATTCCATGTCCCTTTAAAAGCAATAGTTCCATTATTTTGTTGATAAAATTGATAATTAAATATACAAACTGTCAGTAGTGTGTACGGAAGTGCAGGGAGTATCAGGTGCTAAAGCTGGGCTGAGAACTTGAAAGGGGAAGACGAGACATTTCACTGTCTGAAAATGTCAGCTGAAGGACTATCATGGGTAAAAAACTGTTGAAGAAGAAAATAGACAGATAATTTTATCATCTGCTGGGTCAGGATGAGCCAGGAAATAAATAAAGCATGTGCAGCAGAGGGCTTTGAGAGCTGAATATTGAAGGGCAAGTATTTGGTGACACAGCCAGTAGTGGGAAGGCAGGAAAAATTGAAGAAGTTTTCTCACTGAAGAGGTTGAAACCAGCAGAGGAAAAATGACTGCTGGGTAGGTACTCTAATTCATACTGGGACTTTGGCTCATCCTTTTATTTTTTTCCTGCTAGTAATAGGAAATGGAATGTGAGCAAGAGTTCTCAAGCAATATGTCCTCAGTGTAGAGGAGCTGCTATTGCATTCGGGAAACCAAGAATAAAAACACATTCAGGGCACTACCTTTGCTTCCCTATTACCTACACCGTGCCAGACTGCAGATAACTTGTGCTTTCAAACCAGTGCAATTCTACTGACATTTCTACTGTCTAATTAAGACAGTAGGATACAGAAATTTATTAACCTTGCTTGCATTGTTTTCCGAAATGGAAATAAAAGCAGTTTGCTTGCTGTTTTCTTTTTCCACCCATATTTAGATGAGTCTATATTTAGATATGAGCTATAGAACTGATTTGCAACCATTCCTGGAGTGCTGATTCTGTTTTGGCAGGAGCTGAGGTACTCAGTAGTGCTGGTGATTGATTCTGGGAGGCCAGCTGGACTACTTGGCTAGATGTGGACCCTGCTCATGCAGCATCATCAGGGTTTAAATCATGAGAATCAGTGGAGTTACTTGATTTCAGAAATGCCTGGGGAAAAAAGTATTTAAAAAAAAATAAAATAAAAATTAAAAAAATTACGATCTATTCATACCACATCCAGCTGCATATAGACAGATTAGCTTTCAGAATCAGATGTCCAATTGCCCATTGAATTTTTAGGAAACAGCAAGGCTGACTTTCTAAAGAGCCCATATGAAGCATTTAGGAAAACAAATTTTAGCAACTAAATTCAGTGCCAGCGATGACAAGTATGGTCCACTTATGTTGAATCACTTTACATCACCACACAACCACAGCTTTATTGCCATACACCTAAACTCTGCATTAAACCAAAGGCAGTATTCATTTTAAAAAATCAAATTTTGAGCTGTTATGCTGTAGGAAATCTGGGATAATCCTGCTAAAATCAATGGAACAGAATTGAACAGATTTACAGCCTGGCAAAAATTACTCCTAAATCTAGGTGGAACTAATCTGTGCACATGGGAGTTGCTAGGAGTATGCCAGGAAGCTAGATTTATAGAAACAAAGATGGGAATTAAAGCGGGAAAATACTCCGTTCAATTCTGATGTAAAGGAACTTTAAAGATGGGTATATTGTTACAGGATGACTGTAAGTATGTTTTATACTCAAGTCTCTTGTATTTGAAAACTTTGGGATATTTTAAATTAAGTCAAGTAGCCCCTGTGTTCATAGAGCAGAATTCTCTCAGGGTGTGAATTATTTCTCAGTGTGTAGGTACAGCTCCAGGCAGGCAGAGAGCCAAAGTAGTAATTCAAACTTCTGAATATTATAATAATTCAAATAATAAATGGTTTGAAACAGAGTGTCACTTTCAAACTGCTTTAGTGTAGATGGTCTTTTTCTTAATTCCCAGCCCTGTCGTTAGTGAGCTGCGCTTATTGAACTGCTTGCCAATTCTGTTAAGAGCAGATGGAGTGAAACAGGATAAAGGCAATATTTCAGTGCAGCTCCCATGCATCAGCTCCCCTCCAGATACCATTATCAACACGCATTTTACAGCTCAACATCTCTTGGCATCAGCGGGTAGAATTATAAAGAGGTTGAGTGTACTTGGCATGAATGTCAATAATCAATAAGGCTTAATCAATAATCATCTGGCTTAATAGGGATAAATAGTTGCCCTTGAAACAACACATCATTCCAGCAGTCAGAGTGAACTAAGATGACTTCCTTGACATTTATACTAACTCTGGGTGTCTATGCCATCCTATGTGTGTGTACACAAAACTTCTGTTATGTATTTCTCTTACTGTTTCCTAGCACTATGGATTTCTCTTGTGTATGTCCTGTAATAATGTATTAAATTAATAATTATAAGTGCTCCCCCTTAAAAGCTCATTTCTTCCACTTCAGGCAGGTTTGTTTTTTTTTTACTTTAAAGACTTTAATTACAAACTCTGTCTTTCTAAAAGAGTCCCATTTTCTCTTTTTAAGCCTGCTGACAGAACATGATAGGTGGTATTTTCAGAAGTTCCTGCTGTGTGTGGACCATAAAGCCTGTGATTAAATTCTGTCCAGCTTTAGTGAGGGTAGATAGGCCTCAGTGCAACAGACTAAATTACTTGTAAGTGCTTAAGAAATAATGATCCTACTCCTATAGGAAGCAGCTATTACATTTATAGAAAGCATGAATGTTCAGATCATACAAAAATATGTAATACATAAGCACGGCTAAAATCATGATCAGTGGTTATGTGGAGACTTCATTTTTGATAATAGAACATTTAGTCAAATATTGTTCTTTCTCACAGCCTTTTAATAACAACAATCCTTGGTTATTACCAACATTTCTGGTCTCTTATTGCTAACAGTCCTTGGTTGGCTTCATGGCCATCCAACTATCAGTGTTTGAGACATACACATACCCCCTTATCTTCTAGGAACTGAGAACTCAAAAAGGATCTCACTTTGAACCGTTGTTTAGAGGGTCACAAGAGAGTTGGCTTTAGTTATGGTAATCTTCCACCCTGGGCACAGTTCAAGTTGGTAGCTTTTCTGGAAAGTTCAACAAAAGTATTATTTCACTTGGGTTATTATTCAGACAAGAAAAATAAGTTTCCAAGGCTGTTTGTGAAAAAAACAGGTGCTCATTAAACAGCAGAGTTCCTGGGAAAAGACTGTTTCTAATATGCTCAACAGGGGCTTAGTCCAGGTGCAGCTCATCAAGGCCAAGGCTGCACTATGAGCATTTCTCAGCTCATAGTGCAGCCAGGGGAGGGGGGATTGCACCACCACAATCTACCCCATAAGTGAAGTCAGCTTCTCTGGGTCTCTGCACCACTGAGTGCAGGAATGGTCCCTCTCCAGGGTGGGAGCTGGGTGTATGTCAGTCATGCTGAGCCCCTCAGTGCAAGTGCAGTATCCTCAAAATACACGGCTGTGTAGCACTGTCTGTGGAAAGGAACTAGTCACCCATGTTTTAATGTCTGCTCATGTAATTTTTTAACCTTCTGTTTCTCTCCCTTGGCAGATTTTTATTGGTGAGATATCCATGTATTTCATAAAGTCAACCCGAGAAACACTCATTATTCAAGAGAAAACTATTTTGACTGGAGAGTGCTGTTACCTGAACCCATTGCTTCGAAGAATTATACGTTTTATAGGTAAGCATCCTGTGCACTGCAAACTCAGACCCTGCTTGCACCAAACTAGGATGAAACACCCTGACAAAGTACTCACAAAATTAATTAAGCTGTGAAATCTTTGCAGGCATCTTCCACCTTAGAGGGATAGGCCCCTCAGGATTTCCAAGGTAACTTTTAAAATTTGCCATATCATGCTGGCTGGAGCTGGTTTAGATCATATTCTGCTGAACTTAATGCTTTTTTGAGACCCTTAAAAAAAGGTTATACCAATCAAATCCTTATATGAATAAATCCATCATTGCAAGTTTATGTGAGCTACCCATTTTAGTTATAAATTTGTCCTCACCAGCTCATCTATCTGGCATTTTTCTTTTCAGCCCTAATTTTAACATCCATAGCTCTGCCACATAATGTTCAGCTGAGCACAGCTTAAAAAAGCCTAGAGCTCACTTCTCACTTCAAAATAATATTATTGTTTTCCTTGTATTTGCTTTTTCTTAGAGCTTTCATTGAGTTAATTGCTGAGAAATGAAGTTCTGTCATTAAATCATTTGGAGGTTGCTTTATATGGTGCTTGCAAACTGCTTTACCTTCTTCACACTGTTGATGCACCTCAAGTTCATGCATGGGATGGGATGTCTTGCTGATGACATGGGCCAGTGGCTCCTCAGATAGCTCCTCACTAGCCAAGAGGAGTTTTCCCCACAGAGCATCACAGCACTGCCCTCCTTGTGCACTCTCAGAAGTGAAGCACTCTCACAGACTGCCTCTCATAGAGAGCTGAGCCCCAATTCACAGTCTGACTTAGAACAAGCAATGGGAGGAAAAAAAAGCTGAAAGTATCTGGGGTGCTTCTTCCCTGTCACTGCTGAACTTCTGAGCTTTACCTGGAATGAAAATGTCTGCTGTGGCTGTGGCAAGTGTTGTTGTGTTGCTTCCATGGAGCACACCCCAGGCAGGGGTACTTCCTCAGAGTACAGAGTTGAAGGTCTTACCCTGTGCTGGCATATTCGTCATCAGCAAATATATGCTGCAAAGGAGGAAGAAACGTAGTTTTCCTTGTCCTTCAGCTCTTTCTGTGCCTCCTGCTTTATGGATGGAAGGTAGAGAGTGAAATGTGCCTTCTGCCACCATGAAGGTGGAAGCAAACCATCTGTGTTTTGTTACTCAGGCCTGGTCTGTGTGCTGCTGGTTGGAACAAAAAGACACAGAAATGCAGTTAAAAGCAAACCTTTTACCTTGAACTTGAACTTGCACTTCACATAACTTCCAGGATACACTGATGGACAGCAAACTGCCATTAAGAGGTACCAGTGTCTACTGGGCCACTCAGGGTTTTTTGGCTATTCCAGCACATTTGGCATGTTGCAAAGTCCCAATCAAACACTCTTGCCTGTGAGATCAGCACTACAAGTCCTTAGATCATGGAGACTAAGTACTTGCTCAGTATGTTTTCTTACAGTTAGCTTTATTCTTAAACATTTTTTCTTGTCTGGTGGAAGAGACAAGGGTAGCAATGAGAGAGTGGACTCTCAGAGGGTAGTAGGACATAAACCATGCTAGGGAAATGAATTTTGGCTTTGCAGGTGTGTTTCTTTTCCTGAGAAAAATGAAGTTAATATTATTAGAAAAGGCTTGAAGTCTTTGCCTTGTCTTAAACTACACTGTGTGCTTGTTTCTTCTGAAATCTTTTCCCTGCCTCTGCAGTGAAACGAGAGAAGTAGAATTTGCTGGATGAAATAGTTTATGAAAGGAACTGAAGATAACTTCATTTTGCATTTCACCTGTGTTTTGAAAATATGGCATGGACTGAGCAGCTGTACCCTGTGTCTGGACGGTCCAGGGAAGTTAGCTCCATACAGCTGCCTACTCCAAAATTAAGTTTCCCAGATGCTTCGCTGTGCAAAGACAACCAGGTCGCTTGTACATGGATTTCTCTGTGTGTGCCTTCTCTTCATAAACTTTAAGGCCAAAAGTTACAGAGCTGATTAAGTAAGTTCTCTTGCAAGTAAGTTCTCTTCCCTAGCAAGCAGTCTTGCTTGTTGCAAAAAAGTTTGCTGCCAATTTAGTTTTGGTACCCAGATGTTTGAACAAGTCTTCATGAGTACCTACAAAAAGCAGTTACTTAACTCTTTGGAAAATTGCCTTATAAGGCATCACAGTTTATATTATTCAAAAGGATGAGAAAAATCCTGTAATGTGTCTAGGTTCTCATGTGACAAGAAAAATGAACACTACTGGCTGACCCTGTAAGGCACATCATGGAGAACATTTGAGAGTTGCTGATCCCAAATTTTAGGAAGGCAAAGAGGCCTTCTCTTCCCCCCTAACTCTGTAATGGAAGTTGCTGGGAAGAGATGGGATTTTAAGAATTGTAACCTAAATGTGCTTTCCACAAAACAAGCAGAAAGCTGTAGATACTTCACTGAACATTCATTTATATTTTGTAAGGAAAGAAACTCAAAAAGGGAAACTTCAAGCTGTCTTTTGGTCCTGTGAAAGACAATGACCCTTGTAATACAATCTCCATTGAATCTTTTGGGTTTGGTTACTAGATTTGAACTTTTCTACTCTTACTTTTCCTTCATGTATACAGAATTAAGGACTTTTTTGCACTTTGAAGGTGGACCAAAACAAACTACAGCTTTTCTGGAATGCTAACAAAGCCCCATGTTTCTTTTCTGTTTTATTCCTGTCTTGTTTACTGTGCTCTCTGTTGATTCTCTCTTTGTTTTCCTCAAGGTCTCAGCACACACCCACTTCTAAGAGCCTCCCCTCCTGAGTTTAGTTGTGACTTTGAATGTTGAGCTTTGTATTAAATCTCTCCCTGATTCTTTGCCTACATGAAGCAGAACCACAATTTCTTCTTGTTTCCTGGCCCAGACATGAATCCTTCATGCTGATAGACATTTGCTTTTGTGGCAAAAGACTGCCTCTCACCTTGCTGCAGTGTACATCAACTTCTGTATTCCAGCCTAGATTGGTAAAACCTGCTATGTTCCCTATATTTAGAAAACCCCTTTCTTTATCAGTGAAAAAAAAGCTGGTTTAGCTTGGAAACTTTTACAGACCTTAATGTATGCTACAATTTGCTCCATCTTCCTCTTTATCTTTTATGCTTTCACAGACTTTTTTTTGTGAGATTCTGAGGTCAAGCTAGTGGTGTGCAATTGCTTTAGAACAGTTCTTTCTAATATATTGCTGCTGCACTACTTTACTTTAGGCACATCCTCTCTCCTCCCTCCTCTCCCCACCCTTCCCAGCAGTTCTATCATCAGTTTCTGATGCCAAAACTTGCTGTTTAGGTACTGAACCTTTGAGAAAGTAATTGGTAAGGGTGGTTGTTTCCTGGGCCTCTGCCTCTTCTTCCTATCTCCCAACTTGAGCATACACAGCCTTTTCTGTATTTATTCATTCTGTCTTGTAATTTCACATTCAGCATTTTGTTAACATCATTCCAGTTTGCATTTGCTTTTGTGTTCTGCTTAATCCTTTGTATTGCAAATAGAGATTATAAAATATTTTAGTGAATGGTTTTAGTAAATGTTTTAGTCTTTCTATGTACAGCTGCTATAATACTTCCAGGATCAGGGATTCAGACCTCCCTGACCCAGTCTGACAGGGTTACTGTGGTATGTATTGTGTTGCATTTCATTATATTAGGTTTCTAATCCACGTGATTAAGTTGTCTACCTGCAAAGCTCTGATAACCTGCAAGTAGCCCCTTTCTAGTTCAGTTATCTAGAAATTCAGCACGCTTCATCAGCTAGTTACCAGTGCCTTTACTTCAGATGTGCATAATTTGCCTTTAACAAATGGTACAGATCAGCCTCTGTTGACAACTTAATCTAAAGCATGGTGACACTTCACAGTGGGCAGCTAAATATTTAAATTAGGCTTTATTTCAGCAAATTAAGACTTTAGTTCAGCAAATAAAGGTTTACAAGATTTATACACACATTGAATTTATTGTAATAGGATAGATATACCCCAGAGCTCTGATCTCTGAGCAGATGCATGAGACAGCTTATCTGACCTTGTCCCTCTTTCTGCCTTGCATCTGAAGTTTACTGTGAAACAGTGCATGTTCTGTTATTAACTGGCTGTCTTTCCATAGGGCTCAAGCTGTATTTAGGGATGTTGCCCCAAACCTAAACTGCTGCAGCAGCTTGAACTACTGTAGATGTTACCACCGAAGAACAGTGGAACATGTCACTTTGCTGGGGACAAATCAACTCTTACTATTCTCTTTGATGCCAGGCTCTGAGCTGGCAGCTGCTTCCATGAAAACAGGTGGTTGTGAAAGCAGTGAGGAAGGAAGATACCCTGTGCATCTGTCAGGAGGAGTTTTGAGCCTCCAGACTACTTTTGCACTGGGAACTGAATTTCTTCTGTCATGGTCAGATCGTGTGTCTTCCTTCTTATGTCTGGGGAGAACAGTTTCCAGGCAGGACACCCACAGGTGAAGCAGGCAGACTCACAAGGTGGTAGATCCCTGGAGCAGTGAGCTTTGTGAGGTCTTCAGTAGAAGATCAAAGCCAATCTTAGGATGAGGTTATGACTGTTCAGAAGCTTGATGTTGAGCTTGTTTCTGATGCCATGTCAACAGGACAATAAATTCCCCTGCAACCCCAATCTCTCCTGTTGTAAAATGGATTAATGATACAGGTCTCTTTTAAATCACCCTTTAAGACGCAATGGTGAAGCGTGGTTTAGCAGAGTCTGAGTCACAGGACTATAGATGTATGGCTTTATTGGATGCACAGGATTCTTACAGTAAAACATTCAGAAATGGGCTGAGGATCAGCATTCCCATAGAGCCCCGAGTCCTTCCAGGGACACTCTCCAGTGAAACTCTAATCTTCCTTAAAAAACAGGTGGGAAAGGGGTTAGGCAAGTGTGAATGTGCATGTGAAATATTAACATTTTCCAAGCCAGTTAGGTTGAGAGTGACAAATTCAGATAATTGACTGGGACAGAGAGGAGTGTCTAAATAAATATCCATGGTAGAAAACATGATTATATGTTACTGAAGAGCTTAGTTTCTGATGTCTTGTGAACCCTTCAATGTATTGTTTCTTATGTCACTTAAGGATTTAATGATTTTTCCTTAATAAAGCCTTCTACTTCCTGATTCTCATTTCTACCCACTGGCTTCTCACTTGTCTCTTCTCAACGTTTTTTCAGCTGTTCTTCTACAAGTCCCAAGGGGGGGGTTTGTTGATTTTTGTTGTGGTGGTGATTTGGTAGTTTTTTTCAAAGCAGTGGCATTTTAAATGCCTCTAATAGTGAGAGTTTCCACAGAGTCGACAAGCAGCTGCAGTGGCTGATATTACATAGATTCAGGGTGGAAGAAGAGAGCTTGAACATGAATTGCAGAGAGGACAGAGGGTTGTACCTGAAGCTACAGTGAGTGAGAAGAGCTGGATTCTTCTTCAAGGCAGATGCCTCTGTTAGAAAAAGTAGAACTGAAGGTGGTGACACTGATGAACAGCAACACAAGGAGCTTGATAGGAGACAGAACATGAGAATAGGATGTGGGTGGGAGCCCAGAAGTCAGGGGTTCATGAAGAACTTTTTGATGGTCATTTAGAGAGGTGTGTAAGTGGAGAAATTAAAAATGAAGCATTCAAATTTGAAGTTGTTAAACATTTAGACTTTTCTGCCAAGGCAAGTGTTAGTTCAAGTGAGGTGAACCTGGAAAGTCAAGCTTCACTTAAATCATCCTCAGCATTTTTCAACAGGACTTTCCTTTGTTTGTTTTTCGGGTTTTTTGGTTTTTTTTGTTTTGTTGGGGTTTTTGTGTGTGTGTGTGTGTTTGGTTGGTTGGTTGGTTGGTTTGGGTTTTGTTTTTTGTTTTGTTTTTTGGGGTTTTTTTTGTTTTTTTGGCTTGAGCATTTAATTTGTCTAAAGTCTTTCTCGCTGGAGGTAAAGATATGTAAAAATGTGATCTCTGTTTTCTTAGACTCTGGAGCAGCTGAGAGGGTAGCAGGGGTACAGCCTGCCCTCTTACATCTGGCCTAAGCTAGTATCTCTTGCAGTTACATTCTGCTTGCTGTTTTGTTTTCCAGCCTCTTTCTGGCTGCTCCTGAGACACAAACACAGCTGAGTAGTCAGGACAGTGAGAAAAAGTTGAGAGGTGTTTTCAGACAGAGCTTCTACTCCTTTTTTAAGGCCTCTTTTTGCAGCTAGGCTATGTGACATGAGCGGCTGAGGGGAAAGATTGGCTTTATGTAATTGCAATTAACCTTCATCCTTTCTAGTAGTGAGCAGCTGTAGGTCTGCTTTCCATGTGGCTTGCAGTGATCCAATCTTTTCTTAGCATATGCCAAGTTCTGCACTACTGTTCATCCCCATGTTTTCTGGCCCAAGGTGAGCACACTGAAATAAAACACTTGCTGCTGAGCAGATGACACCACCTCCTGTTACACCTGAGTGTCAAAGTCTAGAAGAGGCATGTCTTCTCCTATTCTTTCTCTCTGACATTGTATCAGGGATGTGAGCTGTATGACCCTGAAGAGCTGGGGCTAGTTGCCCTTCGCTGAAGCCTTTCAGAGCAATTTGTCCACCTCTAAAAACTGGCAATCACATCACAGCACATTTTTGTGCTCTGGTCAGTTAGTTTAGCTGCTGTAGGTCATTGAACAAATCCATTGAACAGATGGATTCCTGAGGTACAAAAACCATCAGGGGACTACCCACCACTGCCCAGGCGCACTGGCATTGCAACCTTTAAATCAATTACAGTCAACCCTTGCTCCAAGTCTCCAGAAACGTGAAGTATAATCAGCCTATGAGGGTCACATCCCTGCCAGCTGGACTCATTGCTGCACATAGCTGTGATTTTCACAGAGGTTGGCGAAACTGTGAGAGGAATTGCAGCAGCCAAAACGCACCCCAATCAGAATGTGATAAAGGTTTCAGCCATGGCTTGCGCTGCTCTTGTCCAGATTACTGCAGGCCTTGGCAGCTATGTTTGGGCCAGCACTTTCTGTGCTAGCAAATATTAAGCAAAAGCAGGTGTTAATTTTTTTTTTCTTAATGGAGAGAAGTAAAGTTGTATATATGCACTTCCTAGAGATCTAAATAGTTTTGTGTAGCCTGTGATCTTTTTCTGAAATGTTTTGGTTCTTGGCTTGTGCTTACACGATAAAAGAGCATGAGCCAGACTGCCTGACACTTAAATTTCCTCTAACTATTATAAAGGCTGGGTAATGATCCTCACTGCATTCCCTGTAATTTGCACAGCACATCAGAAAGTTGCTATTTAAAGCAAGCTGTGCCAAAAAAACCCTAAAATTTTGACAAAGTGCTGTATATAAAACAAGATTCATCTCTGTCATAACTTAAGCTTTTCACCAGGTTGAAAAGATACCCTTCTGCCTTTTTCCTTTGAACTTGTTTGTGCACTGACTAATGTAGGTGAGAAGTTCCTGATGGCTGTGGAAAACCATGGATTTGAAATACTACCAGAGGGATAAAGGAAATAAAGGAGCAGTCTCTGTGCTCTCTCCTTTTAAACACACTTAGCAAGATAAATGGGAGGAAAACTTTGAAAACATTGAAAAGACAGGGGCCAGTCCTGCAGCCTAAAACCAGAGAAGGCGGCGTCCTACTTTGGCCACCACTGGCTTTTTAAATCCATGATCACATACCTGTTCATTAATAGTAAATAAATGTACATGAAGAACACTTTCAGCCTCCAGAATCATCTTACTGTGTGATGCTCCTTGCTGACCTTAGGGAAGGAAGGTGAGGAGGAACAGCTCTGCAGTCCTGCAGCCCCTCCAGGCTGTTACCCAGGGGCAGGGCTCTTCCCATCAGTACCTCAGCAAGGGATCTGTGCCACGGTGACACCAAACCATCTCTCTTACTAACTGGCACAGGCAAGCCCCACTCAACACTTGTACAGCAAATCCATTTTAGTTATGGTATTATTTTATGTTACTGTTGGTACAATATGCAGCATTATTTTGAGTCCCTCATATTTTTTGTGTCTCAGAATACAGCAGGCCTTTTAATATATTTTTTTTATCTCAGTATAGATAAGCAGAGAAGATGTTATAATCATGGTGGTGCCAGCTCTTCAGTTTTTATCACAGCTTTCCTAAGATGATTTCCTTAGAGCTCCAGCTCTTGGTCATATTTAAATACCTAACAATCTCAGATAATTTAATGACTTTTGCTTACAGAACTACGGGAGGGAGAAAGCAAAACTGTATGACCCTAAATATTCCTGCGTCAGAAGTCAGTATTTATTTGTTCTATTTTTTTGTGATGCTTTAATCAACCTTCGTGATGAGAAGGAGAAGAGGAGAGTTGATTTAATCTTTCAGAACATTTGGGTTTGGTAATTTTGCAAACCTGCTGTTCTGTACCTTCGGTATGTAGGCATTACATGCATCTGGAAGATCATCATATGTTCATAGCAGCTGTAGTGGGTATTGATAACACTCAAGGGGAGTCAGTGAAGGATGTGACAACTGCAGTATTGATCAAGAGATGCTTCACAACCCTGGAAAAGTTCCTGCATTCAAGTGAATACCTCATCTTACAGGACTGTGGTTATATGCTCCTGGTGACATGTATTGCAGTTGTCTTCCAGAGCAAAGCATTGGGCTGCTTCCAAAAGTACATGCCAAATACTGCTAAGTCAGAATTGTAAACTTTCAGCATCAAGGTGGCGAATATTCAAAATTGAAAAGGTACTTAATTCTAGGTAGTTATGTTAGATAAGAGAAGTATTGCTCTTTCGGGTTCAGAGATCCAATTTTTTTGTCACAGGTTTGTTATAAGTACATGATACTACTCTCATTATGTCTCTCCCTCTCAGGTATAGTGATATTTTCTAAACCTATTTGACTAATCACTATTTCTAACCTTTCCTCACAGGAGTGTTTGCATTTGGACTTTTTGCCACTGACATCTTTGTAAATGCTGGCCAGGTTGTGACTGGGAACTTGGCTCCCTACTTCCTGACCGTGTGCAAACCCAACTACACTGGAAACGACTGTCAGGCCCACCACCAGTTCATAAACAATGGCAACATCTGCACTGGGGATGTGGAGGTGATTGAAAAGGCCAGGAGATCCTTTCCATCCAAACATGCTGCTTTGAGCATCTACTCAGCTTTATATGCCACGGTGGGTGCCAGTGATGACTGCTAACTTGCATGAGAGGTTTCTGTATGTGCATCTAGATGGGGTATTTTTCTTACAGTGGATTTCTGGAGAAAAAGAAGGTTGTTTTGGAGGCA
Source organism: Phylloscopus whistleri (assembly GCA_017589585.1). Lineage (NCBI taxonomy): Eukaryota > Metazoa > Chordata > Aves > Passeriformes > Phylloscopidae > Phylloscopus > Phylloscopus whistleri. The sequence continues at coordinate 327,227 of JADMLD010001380.1, forward strand.
GCTTTTTTCTTTATCAGTAGGAGAAGATCCCCTTCTCTCCATTTTACTAATCTTAGTATAAGCAAATTAAATGCTTATTGCTTTTGAGGCACTGCATGTGGAGGCATGAGGTCCTAAGCTTGTCTTTGCTGCTGGTTTTCTCATTCAGTTTTCTCTTTTCCCTGCCCCTGTCTCATGAGCATTAAAATGAAGCTGATCCTTAAACAGCTTCTAGATTGCTACATTTGTTCACATGCCATTTGTTGTTGAACAATTTAAATTGTGCCCTTTCAATGGGGCTCTGAACTTAGGCTGAATTTTGCTTCCCTTGTTTAGGACCTGAACTCACATTGCAAAGAGAGTTCTAATAAAAGTCAGTGCCAGAATTTTGTTGTTACCACAGAGAAATGTACCCCATCTGACACAGGAAGGAAATTATGAAGTCTGATGAAACAGATCAATTTCTCCTTTGTGTTCTCTGGCTAAAGTTTCTGTGATTCTTGAAAATTGATCCAACAGTCTCACTAATAAAGAAGAAAACTGGTGGTTTTGTCATAAAGATCCAAGGACTTAACCTGGTTCTGATCTCAAAATGCATTAACTTAGGTCTTTTCTCTCCCTATAGCTTGACTCAGAGTAGTGTCACAGTCTGTCTATTAGTCATCAGTATGCAAGAAATGCCTTTAAGTTATTACAGACAGGGTATTTACTGAGTATTTTGCCCTGTGCTCTTGGTAGCAGATGAATGAAATCACATTATTACTTCTAAAATGAAGAGTCCACCCACTGCTGTTTCAATATCCATCTGTTTGCACTGAATATTGTGTGAATAATGATGGAGAAATAAACTGTAACTGCTTTGCTCAGGATTTGTTGGGAACTGTTTGGGAAGCCTGTAATATTTTGTGCACATTGCTTCTGAACAATGTGCAGCCATGTGTGAAATACAGCTCACAATATACTCAGCATGGCTGTAGCAGCTGTTTACACCATGATAAACTCTTAGGTGGAAGTTCCAGGGTCAGGCTTAGTCCTGGTTCTGTCCCAAGCTAATTACATCCTTTACACACCTGTGCTGTGTTCTAGTTGTTTGTCACAGAAAAAAGCTCTATCTCTGGCCCTCCTTCTCCAGCCAAAACATGGTATTTCTCATGACCACGTTAATAACAATCCTTGGTTATTACCAACAATTCTCTTTTATTAGCAACAGTCCTTGGTTGGCTCCATGGCCATCTATTTATCATCTGTTTATTTAGTGTTTGAGACATACACATTATCCCCTTATCTTCTGGGAGTCAAGAGCTCAGAAAGCTCTCACTTTGGACCCTTGCTTAGAGGACCCCAATGGAGTAGGTTTTAGTTATGGTAATTTTCCATCGTAGCCACAATTTCAGTCAGTAACTATCTTTGAAGGTTCATTTAAGAAAAATACGGTAACAGCCACTTGGGTTGTTATTTAGGCAAGAAAAATAAGTTTCCAAGGCTGTTCATTAAGATACAGGTGCTTGTTAGACACCTGTTAGATCTTGGGAATGGATAGTGTTTCTGATACACTCAATAGTGGCTTAGGCCAGGTGCAGTTTGTCAGTGCCGAGGCTTAATGAGCATTTCTCAGCTCATAGTGCAGCCAGGGAAAGGGGAGAGATGCACCACCACAATCCACCCCATGACTAAAGTCAGCTTCTGTGGGTCTCTGCACCTGGACATAAATCCTCCAAGATTTTGAAATGCTGAATAACAGTGGACACTACAGCATATACCTGCTGCAACCCTGATGAGTTCAAGGCCTTGGCACCATGAGCAGCTGCACTGAGCATTGTTGTCAAAGGCTCTGCTTCTCTTTTACTGTAGGAATCTCTATGGTAAAAGAAAAGATTATCCGTAAAACTTCTAGGACACAGAATTTTGCAATATTGGTATGAAATTTTGCATTTTCTAAGGAAAATAAACTGTCACAAATCTCCTCACTTTCTGCTGATGGGACAAGACAGATTTTTTTCCACTCCGCCTTTCTCATTATAGATATAATGTGTTCTAAATACATGCATATATTTGCATATATATATGTCTATGTCTATTTTAAACTTGCAGACAAAAAAGCCTCCTTGTCTATGGTTTTGTCTCTGAAAAACCTGGGAGAGGAATCACATGGGATACATGCTGCTATCACACACTGCATGTTGCTAAATACATTGCTTGAGTGTACTGATAAGATCACAGCAAAAAAGCTGAACAGACAAATTATATAGTTAAATCATATGTAGTTTATTTCTTAATATGTTCTAGATGTGTTTTTATATTCATGTCTTTCCTCCTCTCTGGTTTTGACATTTAGAGTTTTGTAAATAAATTTACTCTATGGATAGCATTGTGGGAAATTTTCAAGAACTTGCTATATGTAAAAAACCAAATATAAGTGGCTTTGACTGAGATTTTGATCTCTTGCAGAAAGCTCTGAAACCATGCTCTAAATTCTGTGGGAATCCTAAAAAAATATCTTGGTTTTTGGGCCTGGACAATAAATATCAAGCTGCAGTGATTGCGAAGTCTGATCAGAATGGAGAGGCTCTCCCAGTTATTTCTGAACATAGAGTGTGACTTAGGGATGAATTGGAGCCCACCTTCTGGGAAAACAGTTTGTCTCGTTTGAAACCCTCCTCACCAGGGTTTAACACATTTCCCTCAGCAATCTGTTCGCATCATTGATCACCATCCTTGCTAAAAATGTTCTTTTTACTACAAGTTTATATTTTCTTGCCGAGACGTGTGAATCTCCAATTACAGATACTTACCAGCTGTGACAAAAAAACCCTCCCATGTGGGTAAACCAAAGAACAAGCTTCATCTCATACCTGTAAGGAAACAAACGTGTGGGCTGTTCCCTGCAGCTGGCGTACACAGCTGTCACAGCAGGACTGCATTCTTACTTTAAAGAGATGATGGGTTTTCCTTTGGATGCTGCAAACAGCAGAAGTGCTTCAGTGGAGAACAGGAAAGCAATCTGGCTCCCTATTGCTCAATTGAATTAAGAGTGCATAGGGTGAAAGGGTGGGTGGTAATTATTCACGCAGTGGCAATGATTTTATTTTTTCCTATTGTTTCCAAATAACCTTAATGTGAGTTTTAGTGATAGGTACAGCTTAACCTGCCAGCCAAGACTCGGGCAAGGTTGCTACCTAATGCTCACTGTTAGCTGTCGTAAGGCATCTGCTGCAGTCAGGTTCAGGTGTGAAAAACAGAGGAAGCAGGAACATCTAAAATTATCAAAGCTTTGGAAATCATGCAGGCTTACATACTTTTTGGCTGAAAAGGATTTTAATTAATTGTGTTGCAATCAGGCTCAGTTTGCTTCATCTTTGTTATTTTGTGGCTCTGGTACTAATGACAGGCAGCTAACTGTGACCCACACATTTTTACTCTGTGTCAGAATGTATTTAAAAAAATCCAAACAAACTTCCAGAAACATGTGGGTTCATTAAAAAATAGGTGGAGAACAGTGAAACTTCATGCTCCAGAATTACATTCTCAAAATCAACTTTGTTTTGAAAGAAACCTCTCTCATACTCTCTTTCCTTTCATCTTGTAGAGTAAATGGCTGGAATGGTTTCTCTCAGTGTTTTCTGTTCCTTAAACTAAATACCTAGGAAACTGGAGCATTTAACTCATACGTATTGTAAACACTCCATCTTCTGCACATTACAATTTCTGCAGGATTATAAGCATGAATTCATGACTCCCTTTGCAAACATTTAGTCATGTGCATTCAGAGTGCGTATTTGCCACCATACAAGCCAGTACTTGCATAGAATCAGTAAAGATGAGCCTGTGCATAACTGCTCAGAAAAGGTCCAGTATGTAAATGCAAGTAGATATTTCACATCATTTAACAGTATTGGGTTTGTACTCCTAAAAGTGTTATCTTTATTACCTGAAATATCTTTCTCCATTTCCCAATGCTTTTTTTTTTTTTTTTTTTTTTTTTTTTTTTACTGAATCAGGGGTGTTGTCACGTCCTTGCTGATTTAGGTTTTGTCTGGGTGGGAAAGATGTATTTCTGGTGGAACCCCTTTTTATTTTTAGTTTGCCCTTTCTTACAGATGTACATCACAAGCACAATTAAAACAAAGAGTAGTAGGTTAGCCAAGCCTGTGCTGTGTCTGGGAACTCTGTGTGCTGCCTTCCTCACTGGGCTAAATCGAGTGTCTGAGTATCGAAACCACTGTTCAGACGTGATTGCAGGCTTCATCCTGGGGAGTGCTGTTGCCTTGTTTCTGGTAAGTCCATCAGTCCTCCATTCCTTTTAAAAATACCACAGCTTAAAAAAAACCCCAAACAAACCTAATTAAAAGTATTATCAAAGAAAACCCTAATATGAAATCAGGTTCATTGATTGATGATTAATTTATAAGTCTAATTTGGTAGCATTTGTACATTTTATATATTGCAATTATTTGAATTGCTTTACATGTTCTTACTTGATCTGTTCTGGAAAATGCTACAAAAGGTTGTGTAGATTTCAATAGCAAAAGGAGGGTGTGGTTAAGACTCCTTCTCTGTGTTGCAAAACTCCTCTGTGGGCCTTGTGTCTGGCAAAAATGTGAGGTATAGGGTGTTTTCTGGGGCTATGAGCTGTGATCCTGGTTCTCCATTTTGTTTCAGACCATAAAAGAAGTGCAATAGAAGGGAAGGTCAGGATAAATTCCCTTGGAGATAAAACTACCTCCCTTTGCAGCTTTTAGAGTTAAGCTGAAATTGTTCCCCCCTCACAGGATAACCAAACATACTAAAATACTAAAATATTTCAAAGGCCTTCCAACAGGATCTTGGAAGAACATCTCTCCAGACCCTGAGTGTAACTGGCTCTCCTGTGGACTGTGTGGTTTAAATGTCGTTTGGTGAGATGTTTCTTGCTGAGGATCTACTCACACAGCAAGCAGTCCAGGTCATTCTCACTATTGCCAAGAAATGTGCCTGGTTCCATTTAATCAAAATATGCTTCAAAACTATCCACTGCATAGCAACAGACACTTTATCCCTGTAATCAGGAGGGATTAAGTTTCAAAGATCCCTTAAATCTTGATTGTCCAGTCACTGATTTTTTTTCTATTCTGTACTTTAAAAAGCAACAACAATAAACCTTCAAGCATCATTTACTCCTGTGTTCATTTCAGATAAAAAGATTTCTACAGCCTCTGACCTGAATCTCCTTGAATTTAATGTGAATAATTTGTCTGGTTCCCGCTGGGAAGGGCATTTTAAATCTCACTCATGCAATTTAAGAGGCAGTTGCCCCATCAATCAGGCCAGGACAGTGTCTGTGCTCCCAGTACCTGTTGGTGACAGTGACAGCCTGTCCCAACCTGTATTTTGACCTTACAGACCTTCTGGCACCCTGCAAGTGTCACAAGCTGAAAAATTTTCAGAGTGGTGCAAGGGGTCTCCCCAAGAAGGGTGCTGTCCTGCTGGCACAGGACCCACCCAGGCTGCAGCCTGCTTCTTGCTTGGGTCTATGGGAGTAAAGGGAAACAGCCAGCTCCTTGCAGGAATCACTCCACCAGCAAACGTGTCAGCTCCTGTGTACTTTTTTTTTCCGTGTCCCCAAGCTACCCACTGCTTTGCATGGTTGCTGTTCTGGCATCACCATCACCATGTGGGTGCTGTGAGTCTGGTCATGCATATAAGAGTGATCCGTGGGATAAACACTACAGCTGTGGTGCTGGAAGCCTGCAGGAATGATGCTAAATGGTGTCATCCAGATGTGAGGGAGATTCAGCCATCCACAGAGCTGTGTTCACTGTTTGGAAGTGACAAAGTCAGGGTCTGAAGGGAGTATATGGCCAGTAAAGGACATCATTCAGTTATTCTGTGATTCTGGGATGATAAGGCATACATTGGGGTTTCTGCTGTGTCCAGTGTGAAATGCAAAAAGGCTGAGAATGGTTCATCATCAAAGCAGTCCATCACACCCAGCCATGTCAATAAACACATTGTAGCCCAAGGCTGAGACAGATGATACCTTGAACCCAAACCCAGGTTAAATTCTTTCAGTTGTGCTCTACATGGTAATTCCCCATCCATGTTTTTCCTTGGGATAGAACACTGACCTCACTCTGGTTTTTCTCTGCATTACACAGGGGATATGTGTTGTCCATAACTTTAAGGGCAGTCATGCAGCTCCTTCTAAACCGAAGCCTGAAGACCCACGAGGAATGCCGCTAATGGCTTTTCCCAGGGTGGAAAGTCCTCTGGAGACACTGAGTGCACAGGTACTGTAAATCTCTTACCCAGACCATCAACAAGTATATTTTCAGTTGCATCAGAGTAAAGGTAGTTTTGTACCTGACTACACATACCTCATTTCAAGCCCATTGAACAGTTAGTCTACATCACAGCAGAATTTGTTTTAAGGCATTTATCCTTGAAACTACCAAATACTGTAGATCTTCAGCCCCCATATATATCCACAGCTAAAGACGTAGGATTTCAGATGCCTCACAAACTTTTACTTAGAAGAATAGAAAACGGAGAGAAATATAAAAATAATTCTGCCTAATTACATTCCAGAAAACTTCTAGGATGTATGAAAGATTTACTCTTTCCTGAGGATAAATCACTAGTCTGTCCTCAAAAATATTACAGAAATTAGGGGTTTTATCCTTATTACTGTTCAGTATCTTCTATAATAAGAAGTATACTTTTTTTCTATCTCTGAGTCATCAGAAGAGAAATTATTAGCATTCTTTCAAGCCTGCAAAAAATAGCTAATGGGAACATCAATATTGATAGTGTTTCTGTTAAAAAACTAACTTTACTAACTTTCAATGGCTTGTGTTCGCATAAGTGCATCCTACCCAGTCTGTTCAAAACAGAGAGGTAAATGCAACCTGCCAAAAAATTCTGGAAACAAGGAGAAACTGTAGTTTATGAGTCATCTGAAATACACTGATGTAATTTATTTGGTCTTTAAATTGTACTTCCTTTATTGGATGGCCTGTCACACATGATGTGTGGCAAGATCAATAGCGTCTTTTGTTAAAAAGAAATGGGAAAAATACTGTCTCTAATATCCAAAAATACTTTGCTTAATTGAAAAGTCAATTTTGATTAGGCAAAGATTTTCTGGAAGACTTTCCACTAAATCTGCAGAACTCTGTGCATTAGATGTTCTTTCTCTGGGTTTATAGTCCAGGAATTAAGTGCTGCTTATATATCCACATTGTGTTGTGTAGCTAGAAGGGCTGAACAAGTGAAAATATTCATGAGCTGTGAGAAAAATTTTGTCCAGTCAGCTGTTTATAGTACTGGACTGTGAAGTGCAGGTAGGGACTGGACTTCACCTGTCCACCAGAAATCAACAAGACAATTTTCTTAAATTATAATTATTGACCATACATCTCCAATGCAGGTTTTATAAGCAAGGGTTTTTCCCATTGCTTTTGCTAACTAGTAGGGTATGTCAGTGCCAGACTGTTGTATACAAACATTCATGTGTTTGCCTTTTCCTCTTTGCAGAATCACTCTGTGTCTATGACTGAAGTAACCTGAGATGGGAGATCGGCAGTCGAAGCTGTTTTTTACTACTGTCCAGTGAAATACTCCAAGACACACAGTTACTAAATGTTTAACTGTGATGACCAGTATTATGTTATGTCTAGTTAGAGGCTAATGTTTTGTACTTTTTTGTATGAGGAAGTGATGTAGCTTGCCCTGATTTTTTTGTCAGCTTTAATATTATTATGCCAGACTTTAAAAGCAAAATGGAAAAAGAACAAAAAAACCCTTTCTTGTTTGAAGTGTGCACTGAGGAACTACATCTATGGAATTGTTGATGTTGTTACGTGGTATTTGTACACAATTTTTTTTTCTTCTCAGTTTTGAATTTATATATCTTGGGGCAGGGGGAAATAACTTTTACATTTTCTTACCATAAAAAGTGCTGGGACAGATTCTCATCTGAGTAAACTCAGCACAGATCTGAAGTAATTGCATATATTTAATTCATATTAAAGTAACAGCGATCAGGAATCTAACCTGAATGATACTATCAACAAGAAACAAAAATCCATCCTTGATTCAGTGAGCTACTTAAGTGTTCCCTTAAGAATTAATGGACTTCAGTTACCACCAAGTTTCCAGACTAGAAACGTGTCCTTAAGCATCTCACTGAATCAAAGCCTGATTGCTCTGATGAGGGTGATTGTGCCAATTATTGAAGAATAACTAAAACAATATCCTTGGTCTGCATCCTTAGTCTGCAGTATAGACAGACTGAACATCAAAGTTTATAGTAGTAGCTGATAGCATGTGAGCTGACTATATCATCTCCCTAGATCCTCATTCCTTCTCGAGGCCCAGCTAAAGCTCCCAGTGAAACCTGGCTTCAGGAATTGACTATGGGGATATACAGCCACCACTGTGGGGCTGAAGCTGTGCTTTAAGTGTTTCATCACTTCATCATAGATTTGTGGGGTAACTAGTGACACTGGTGCAAAGGAAAAGTGACACCACTCCTTCAACAGGGCAGCATTCCTTGGCATTCAGATTGGCATAGCCAAGAAGCCAGTTCTGCCACCCAAAATGTATTTTTTTCCGCAGGGGCTTTGACAAGTCAGGAAGGAAGGAAAGGAAGGAAAGGAAAGAAGGCAGGGAAGGCAGGGAAGACAGGCAGGCAGGAAGGCAGGAAGGAGCTGACTCTGTAGTAGCAGTCTGCATTTTTTTTTTGTAAATTCTGCCATACAGGATTTATATGAAAACTGCTATTTTAAAATTTAGCTACTTTGTCTAATCATTATAAAGACAATTAAGCACGGGTCGGGGATGGGAAGAACAACAACAACAAAAAAGCCTGTTTAAAATGGTTAGAACTGGGGCAAAGGCTTCATTAAATGATTTTTCACTGTTTCTAGGATTTTTCTGTATCTTGTTCTTCTAGCATGGTGATAACTGCTGTGTGTCTCCTTTAAAGAATGGAGCCTCTGTACTTTTACTGGAATGTTTACCTCACATTTCCATGTTAGTTCTTCTTGGCCTTTTTTTTTTTGTATATTTTTTTCCAAAACAGAAGGAAAAAAAAAAAAAAGCAAACACTTGAGCCAGTCTTTCATTTGCTTATGACACAAAGAAAATCTAGAATGTCTGTGTATGGTCTTACGGTGCTTCTTCCTTCTTCTGACTCTACTGATGTCTGCTTCTGGCTTAGGAATACAAGGATCAGACTTGGGCCATGCTTTCTGTGGCCATGAGGAGCCTTTGCTAAGTGTTCTGGGTCCCTCACTACAGCTGTAATCAAAATTCCAAAGGGAAAAACCTGTTCATTTTGTTGTGTGCAGGACTTTGATGTCATTTCAGATTTCTGCTTTTTCAGCTTGTTACAAGCAGTTAAATGTATTGCATCTCAAACACCTATGTCTGATCCTCTTCTGTTGTACTCTAGTTCCTGCAGCTTCCAGCTGATAGAAGCATAAGGTCTGCACCTCCAAGAGACTGGTATGTCTGAGATCAGAGAAATGGCAATTTGATTCAGTTCAGACACAGTAAAACACAAGACAGGGTGCTGTCGAGCTCCTTTCTTGCCTGTCCCAACTCCCAGTCCAATTTTTCACTCTGTTCTGATCACATTACATGAGCTATCAAAGTTACATCCTGGGAGAGACACAGAAAGGGGGAATGAACACAAAGTGCAACTACAACTGAAAGTGTTTTCTTAGATGGTGAGTGTTAAAGAGGAAACTAGGAAGTGCAGCTATCTCTGGTTTTGATGGAAGGACGTAATTTCATGAAAAAGTAACTTCCAATTCATTTCTCCCATACAGTCTTTGTAGCCAACAAGATGACAGAGTTAGCCATTTGTCACACTGAGGTTTCCCATAAGCTACAGGGGAGGGATTTGTGAACATTCAGCCTGCCATGGTGATCAGTGAAACATCCCCCAGATCACCCCATAGTGGAACGTGTAGGTGTACACTTACACTATCCTGCAATTCTCTAAGAGTCAAAAGGAGAAAAGAAAGCATTCTTAAATTTCTTCAGAGCTTTTGAGAAGAAGGTAGCATTTCAGAAGTTTGCTCAGTTAAGAAACTGAGCACTGTAACACACAAAAGCAGCGGTACCTGAGTGCATCCACACACTGAAAGAAACCAGGGAAGCAAGGGTTCAAGGCACAGAGTAATATATAAAAACCAGGACATTTCTGGATTATTCCCAGAAAGATCACACAGACTCTCGACCTCACTGGAAACAACTTTGTTTCATAGAAAACACTCATAAAGAACAAAATCGTACATGCATTTCTCAGACTGCTTATCTTCTTGTTCTCCTGACTTCACTCCTTGCCTTCTCTGATTAAAAGCAGACCTGCATCATCAGTTACATGGGAGGAAAAACTAAACATATAGCCAACATGGAAGAAAAACTAACACCCAAAGAATTTATAACACAGGGCTATTAACAGACATTGCAGAATTCAACAAGATGCCTCAAAAGCAGCTGATTTTATAGGGCTGTTGAAGACTTCACCATTAGTGAGTGAACAGATTTCAGTGAACTTATATTAGTGAAATTCACAGATCTCACCCCAACGAGAGGACTTTGCTGCTGCTCTACAGCAGAAGCCAGGCACGGGGATGCTCTGTGGGGGGGACTCAGTGCTGCCAGATGATTTTCAGATTCGGGGGCAGCTCTGCGGCCACGAGTTCATCAATCTTGGTCTTGTCCTTCACGGGGGTGCGATGAATCCCAGCACGTCCCCGGCGCAGCGCATCAGGTGCAGTTGGGAGTTGGGGACAGCGTGTCCCAGCTCTGCCGCCAGCCGGGCCAGCAGGCGATGCTTCAGCCTGTTCTCCTGCAGAGGAGTCTGCTGCCAGTCCTCGGGAAGAGAGGGCCCAAAGACCTCCCTGACACGGGACTCGAGGCAGCTCTGCAGGTCCTCAGGAGGGAGGTAACTTCGGCTTTGAGGCAGGGGGCAGATCAGGCTGGGCTCACTCCTCTCCTCCTTCTCAGGAACTGCTCGGTCTGCTTCCATTTCTCTTTCCTCCTTCCTGCTGGCACCAGAACAGAAACAGTTTCAGCCTCTGGGCTACTCAAGACAGTCAGAGCATTTTTGTATTCGTGGTGTTTTAAAGCAGACTCAATCCAGACAGTTCACACATCCCATGGACTCATCAGATCTGCTATCCAGAAGTGCACAGGCTTTGCCCAAGTGCTGCTTCCCACACAGGCTGCCTCTGCAGAGCAATCACCCACCCCGCCTTATTTCATTGGTCTGAGTGAAAAGAGTATTTTAACAAGATTAGTTACTCGTTTTCTGTTACAGCTCCATTTTCTAATTTGCTGTGAATAAAAAGTATAACAGAAAATAACCACTAGTACAGAAGAAAATTAGTGCCCACATGTAGGAAATAAATCATCACTAGTTTTAAGTAAAAAAATTAACCTTCCGATATGCCCACAATCTAGTCAACAACCCATGCATGGATTCAGGTAAAACGTTACAGAGGAACTATTTTTCATTCCCGTGAAATTCCTCTTTTGCCACCCCTAACAAAAGCAGTATCACCTCTAAAGGCCCCAACCCTGCACCACTGCACCCGCCGGCCAGCAGTGCACCTCGGTGAGCGCTGGTTGCCCAGAGAACCTGTGGAGTCTCCTTCCCCAAGGACATTCAAAAGCCGCCTGGACAAATCCTGAGGGACTTGCTCAGGGGGTGTCGGGCTAAGTGACGTGCAGAGGGCTACAGCCCGGTGAAGGCCCAGCATGCGGAGAAGGCCAGAAGTCACCCCCCACCCTGCGCCCTGCGGGTACCTGCGGCCGCCCCAGAACGCCCTGAGCCCCGCGGGGCCGAGCCCCGGCCTCCGCCGTACCGCCACCCGCACCGCCGCCATGCCGGCGGCACCTTCTCACGGCCAGGGCGGGTTACGAATTTCTGCCGCGCCCCGCAAAACCTCATGGGAAATGTAGTCCGTCCCCTCAAGCCAGCCCCTCGCTGGGAAACGGAGTGTGGGAAAATTTCCTTAGGAAAGCGTTCTTTGGTGTTTAGCCTTTGTGTGCTTTCAGCCCTAACCGACAGGAGGAGGTATTTTGTCCGTGTAACAGAAAGTACCCAACAAACTCTAAGTGATATCCAGGTGTTGGAAAGGCAGATTACTTGCTGGCAGAATTGCCTTGACAGGCTTCAGTGATCTCAGGCCTAGGGGAGGTTTGCAAGGCTTGGGAAGGAGGATGTAACACTGATAGTGGACACAAAGAATGCAGAATTTACGGACCACAGGATATTTGGCAGAGCCCCCAAGACAAGGAACAAACTAATAAAGCCGATGCAGCAACGGTGCTGAATCAGCGATGTAAAAGGTAATTGCAGCAGGGGCAGATCAAGGCCATCGACTCAGCCACCAATTCAAGAAATCACTGACTGAAAGACTGAGCAGGCATACTAATTAGCATGAGAAGCAAGAGAAACATTAACCAACAGCAGACAGAACACTTAATTATTATGAAAACTATGTAACTTGTCATCAATGAATATTAATACCTTTGTTTACTAAAATACATAAATGGGGGAAATTTTGGTAATCTTGATGCTGATGGTGGCTTATAAAACAGAGGGACTTTCTACACAAACAGCTAGTGACAGGATAAGGGGGGTGGTTTTAAACTAAAAAAGGGAAAAGTAGATACTTGGAATAAGTTCTTTACTGTGAGGGTAGTGAGGCCCTAACACAGGTTGCCCAGAGAAGCTGGAAGATGATTTCCCCATCCCTAGAAATGTTCAAGGCTAGGTTTGGACAGGGCTCAGAGCAACCTGGTCTGGTGGAAGCTGTCCCTGCCCATGGCAGGGAGGTTGCAACTGGATGGATTGAAAAATATTATTTTTAAGGTAACTTCTAATGCAAATGATTCTGAGATTGCTCTTAGATCAGAGTATGAGTAGGATGCTGCTCATTAGGAATAGAGGTTTCACTGAACTCAGGTATGTGGAGACCCAGAGAACCACAGCTGAAGCAGGAAAGAGGTGTTATTCCTGACACTAGCATTAACCTCTGGAGTGTTTTTTGGCAAATCACTTTTTCTTTGTTCACTGTCAGAAGAGACTAAATGTAAGCCTTAATTATGCAGTGACTGGATCCACATGAAGGATTTTGGCTGTTTATTAATTGCTTGTGTGACACATGGGTTACTAATGCAGAGGCCATGAGGAGGTGATTACAGGGCAGTGATTTTGCCTGTTTTCCCTGTATTTGTTGGCAGGAGCAGCAAGTGCCAGTGGTGAGAAGGAGTAGCCAGCAGAGAGAGGTGACCCTGAAAAGACATGGAATCCTCTGTGTTGCCTGGCCCTGGCTGTTTAAGGGGCTGCTCCAAGGCCTCATGAGTTGATTGGTGTAGCACGTAGCTAGGCAAATATTCTTACATAACCTTAGACCTCCTGTTTTTGCCATTTATACGTTTTTTTCATGACAACCATCTGACTGTGCTATAGCTAACAAAGCTTACTCCTTTAACAGGGACACAGCAACACGCCAAAGGTCAAACCATTGGTCTGTAACATCAGCCTCTTTATTCAAGCTACACAAGAGGTAGGCCAAGATGCCTTCATGCATATTTTGTATTAATTGTTGTGGAAAACACCACTGTAAAAGTGATTTGTAAGGACAGTCTTTGCACAGCCCTGACTCAACATGTGCAACCCTAACACAGTGTTGTAGCAGCCTCATCTCACCAACTATGGTTCTCCGGAGACATGAGATGCTTTTGAAGGTAGTGTTGTTTATCTGTGGCATGATTCCCGAGCACTACTTGCTGTGTACATCTCCCAAGTGTTTTAGTGTCTGTCAGATTTCTGTCGGCAGGATTAACCTCTCCAGCTGTGTCACTGTTGGGTTATTTCCCTTTGATATCCTCACAGTTTCCCAAGCTCACCAGCTGTAACACTTTGTGACTCAATCTTTGCAAGGACTACCAAAAACCACAAATGTGTAAAAGTTTTTGTAAAGTTTACACAAAACAAACAAAAAGTGATGTAGAGATTAGTTTTCAATTACTGTTTTATTGATATGATTGAATACACAGTCAGGTTTTATAATTCAGGATGGTGGCTGCAAAATGTAGTAATGGGCAAGGGTAACTATTTGATCTGCTAGGGAACTACTGAATCTCCCTGCTATTCCAGGTGCTGAGTTTCAGACTGAGAGGGTGGGTTCATGATTCATTGGCAACTGTTGTTTGTTGTTTGGAAAGAATTCCCTTTCCTTGGAATGTGCAAATGAAAAAAGAATATCCCCTTGGTAAATTGTGGGAGTGAAGGGTGGAGAGGAAGTTCAGCCATTCTATCTCCAGTTTGGTGTAGGGTAAGGGAAATTAGATTTCTATGTTTTTCTTTCATTTCGAACATCTTCCACTGTGTGAGAAGAGACAGGAGGAAGGAAGGTTCCTGTGCTTTCAGTAGGTGTAGCTGGCAGTGAACAGTGACTGCATGGCAGCTGCGTCAGTCTTCCCAGACAGGACATATTGTCCCCTGCAAGCCAAACTGTTAATCTGAAAAAAAAAAAAAAAAAAAAAAAAAAAAAAGAGAGAGGGAAACAATCAGCATGGAGTAAGAAAGGCAGATGTGTAAAGAACAACCAACAGGAGTAACCAAGCAATGCAGGAATAACAGAGTAGCGCCCCTGGGTGGACATGAAGTGCCAGGAGGAATGGGATAGAGAGCAGCCTCAGAAAAGTGGCATGAGCCCCTTCATGGAGAGCAGCTCCTCTCTGTGCTGGGGGGAAGCCTCGTACCTGTGCCCGCTTGCGGAAAGCCTCTTGAGCAGCCTTCTTGTTCTCGTTTTTGCCTAACCACGCAGCCAGGGCAGAGGCTTGCAGGGCTCTCCCGTAGGAAAAGGTCAGTTTCCAAGGCTTAGGCAGAGGTGACTGATTCATGGCATTGAGGTTGAGAGAAGCCTCCTCTTCACTCTGACCTCCAGACAGGAAGCAGATTCCTGCAAGAAAGAAGTTTTGAGCTTAGAAATAGAGTGTTCCAGCCACCTCAGTCCCTGATCTTTACTTGCCTGAGGAACAGGCATGTTAGAGGTAGGAGAATGGGAATGAAGAGATAGGAATGAATTGGGAATCACCAGGAACAGCAGCAGGAACAGTGCGGAGGAGAGTAGTGACAGTTGCTATGGCTACATCCTGAGGGGTGTACTTCTTGGAGCAGGAGTGCCCAGCCGTCACCATGTTGGGTTTCAGCAGTGTCCCCTCCAGGTACACGTGATGATCATTCAAAGCCTTGTAGACAGCAGCCAAAACCTGAAAACAGGAGGATTGAATACAGAACTCGTCTCAGATCTTCATCTCAGCCTGCTGTGAAAAGACAGCTTATTCTTTGGTACTGTAGCACAATCAAATTGAATTTTGCTTTCTCATAAAAATTATCTCTGGGGTTGTAGTTGTGGAGAACCCACTGCTTTTGAGATGACCAGGATACAGCTCTTCATATTTAAGGGATTTTTCCCTGCTGAAATTGAGGTAATTTGGTTTGATCCTGATGCATATTTTTCAAATTGAGAATGCTTATAATTGTCATTGAAGTGAAGATTCAAAAGCATGGAAAATACTCTTGGATTTCCTATTAGTGGTTATGTACCTAGGAGCAGCTCATTTTTGTGATGCAGGTATGAAGGACATTTTTGGTCAAATCTCTTTGAGATCTGTAAGCACAAACTGCACAAAGTTTAGCTGCTGATTTGTGAGGGGGAGCACAGAGGGAGGAGTCTCTTCTTACCTTCTCTGTGACATACTGACAGCGTTGGAGATCATGGTCTCCATCAGGCAGGATTTCTGGCTCCACAATGGGCACCAAGCCATTCTAGGAAAAGAAAGGGGATTCTTTAGGGCTGTGGAAGTAAAACTGTTCTTGTTGTTTGCCCTGACTTTGGTGATATTCCTTTGTGCTGTGCTGCCCTTCCTGCCTGTCTTTCCCAAAAACCCTCACAGGGATTCTCCTTTTGAGCTACCTAGTGTGTTACCACAGGGAACAGGGAGGAGGGACAGCAGCATCTCAGGAAAGGCTGCTGGAGGGGAAGTACCTGCTGACAGATGCTGGCATAGCGTGCCAATGTGTTGGCATTCTCCTGGATGGCAAGTTGAGAGGGTGTTGTGCTGGTGATCTTCAGCACTGCACGCCACTTGCCAAAGTCAGCACCATCTTTCTTGTACTGGGCACAGCGTTCAGCCAGCCCATCCAGCCCTGCAGAAGGAGAACAATGCTTTACTGAAAGCTGCTCTTCAGCACAGAGCTCTGGAAAGTACCATGACTCCAGCCAAGGCTGCATCTCAGGTGAGTCACCCTATGGCTTTTGCTGCGTGGGCCATAGCTTAGGCTCCTTAGATCTCTCCTTACCTTGGATGGTGGTTTCTCCATTTGTTCCTGCTAGAGGTGCTGTGCCTTTATCTAGCTGTGGAGGTCAGAAAAACAGAGGAAGGGTTACAGAAAGGTGGGAATTGGTCTAATTCTTACCCTCTTACCCATGTCTAGTCTGTCTTTGAAGGCTGACTGTTAGTGATATGTGGAACTTAACATGCTCAGGGTGCAAAGGAAGGAAATATTGGAGCAAAGGGGAAGAAAAAGGAGTGAACTAGATAAGAGGAGGGGCAGTGTGTATGTAGATGCCTGCAGGAAATGGCTCAAGAACTCTGTCAGATGTGGAAAGAATTAGATTTAGTTTACTGCATGGAGAGACTTATTTGCGGTGGATGGTGAGTAGATGGGAGTTGGTATATGAAAAGTTCCAGCATCTAGTGCAAATATGCCTCTAGTTAGTTGCACAAACACAATGCAGAGAATTTTAAAACCAAGGACAAAATGGGGGACAGGGTGGAGGGCTGCAGGGACAGTGTTTTTTAGGAGAGAATGCAGCCCCAAATATTATTTTCTCTGGAAATGGGGTTTCTCGGAATTATGGTGCTAGCCCAGCACATACAGATACTCACCTTAATTCCCACCACAATGCCTTTTTCCTTGATGAGTGCTGGGAATGGCTTTCCACTGCTGTCTTTCTGATAGAGGGTCTCATGGAAAAGGATCACTCCCCCAATGCTCTGGTTGATGGAAGTGTCTGAAGAGAAGAGGATCTCTCTAAAAGCTCGGCGGTTCTCCTCTGTGTTCTCCACATTGATCCGCTGCAGCCTGTTCCCCATGGTACCTAGTGAGGTGGACAAAGGCCAGACAAAGAGGTTCTAGGCGTGGCTGGCCTCCTGGTCCCAATTAGTAATGAACTGGAGCTTCAGTTCAGAGCTTCCATTCTCAACCCATCGTTTGTAAGCTTTTGTTGTTATAGCTGCAGGCCTACCTGGCTGAATTGTTTCTGCTCAGACAACAGTTTCTAAGTGTTTTTCATCTACTCCATTGATCTCAAATATGAAGCAAAACTAAAAGGAAAAAACATCTTGCATACTGCTCACTGATTGATGTCCAGAACTCACCCACTGATTCATCTGCAGCTAGGATCCCCTTTCCTGAAGCCACAATCCGCTGAGCAGTGTCTGCAAGAGCTTTCTTCTGCTCTGGAGACAGTGCTGGGAACTGGTGGGTCATATTGATTTATCTGTGGAAGAGAATTGCTGTTACAAGTAATTACAAGAAATTCTGGGGGAGACTGTTAACCGGTGGCACCACTCAGGTGTTTCCTCTGCAGGGCTCTTGGTGTTTTTCTGGTCCATGTTATCATAGGCAATATGACCAGAAATCCATTCGAGTTCTTCTAGGCTTGGTGTGTCTTGAAAAACTAGAAAGAAATGCAGGAGAAACATCCTACTACATCCTCCTAGAACCAAAGTAGGAAAGACTCTGCATTTTACCTGGATTTGATCAGAAAATAAAAGAAGGTTAGTCTATTATAAAAACATGCACCAAGTAACAAGTAAGCAAATTGCTGACTCTGCAGAGTTTTTGGTTCCTGTCAGTAGGCCAGTTATTCTGTTGCTTACCTTTACCCATTCCTAACACTGCTCCTCTTCTATTTCCTGCCTCTGTTGGCTGTATTTGCTGCTGTGCCTGGTTGGCTGTCCATCCCCAACTTTTGCCTGGGTTTGTAATTCTCCTCCCTATGTCTGCTTTCAGAACTGAAATGCATTGCTTCCTCTACAAAAGATATGGGGCCTTAGGAGAATTCACCCCTCATTTCTATCTTTTTAGCTGTGGTAGAGAGTTACCAACTGCAACTACCCAGCACCTGAAATCTGGGTTCTGTCTTGATACAACAAAATTCTTGATCTTGTTAAAGTTTGCATTATATGGGCATTAAATTACAATTTCTCTCATCAATTGAATAGTCCAAGTTACTCTTCTGAGTGTGTAGGCCTGTAAGTCTGAAACAGAAAAACTCTCTTCCTTCAGTTTATCATATGTGATAGCTAAAGCAACACCTGTGTTTTTATCAGTGGGTGGTAAATCCAGAAGGTAATTGATTAAAAAAACCATAGAAGATCTCAAATATCATGTTTTCCTCCAAAAGGGCAGGACTCTGGACAGTGTTTGCATTTTCTATTCCCAAATTCTGCCTGAGAGAGGAGTGAGAACATGCTATTTCCCATCATCAGAGATGGCCAGAAAATATTTCTCCCTATATAAGCATGTAGGCAGCCAAGTCCAGCTTCTTATTTCCCTGGACATGGATGCTGTGTTGACAGGGAATCCTTGTCTTATCCTTCCTGCTGAAGGGCATAACGGGGAGAAACAATAAAGAGTCTGTCTGCTACTCGTGGTAGGGTACCAAGTTCTGTATAGAATGCCAAATGGTGCCAAAATTTTCTGGCAACAGAAATGCCAGATGCCATCAAAGTATGGCAACAGCTGTAAATTCATGTCCCTGATTTATAGCTGAAGGTGCTTTGGTACAAGTAATGTTATCCTGCAAGATTCAAATGGCATTTTCTGACAGTACAGAATAGTCAGATGCAGTGTCCAAGTGTCTGCCTTACCTCTTTGTGAGCTGAGATTGGAATTTTTCACACGCAGCTTACCATAAAGTGAATCATTTTAGGTTTAGAGGGAAGATGAAGGAGTGCAGAATAAAGACTTAGTCAAATTAGGGAGAATTCCCTGCTTTTCAGAGTGCTGAAATACCTTCTTGCTGTGGTCCTGTTGAACCCCTCTCTCCATATGCCAGTCTGTGGCCAGAACACTGGGAACCATCTTTCTACTGTGGTGATCATAGTTCCGTCACTCCCAGCTCTTGGCCTTTTCAGCTCACTGAGAAGAATTTGAAAATCTATGGTTTATGCTGCATAGCTACTTAAATTCACCAACAACTCTCCTTATCCCTCACCTGCTTTCTGTGTTGGATATGTCTTAAAAGAGGAAACTGACTTGTTATTATGATTACTGTAATAATAGTTTGGTGACGAGCACCTCAGTTAAAACCACTCTACTGTTAAATAAGTTGTTAAGTAAAATTATAAGGAATTACTCCAGTATTTCAGAGTCTCTGTGGAGAAGACTGGAAAATTTTGCTCTGGCAAGAATATGATCTTGCCAGATCAGGTCAAAGCTAACGAATTGCTAAATCAGGGGTGGGATTTTAGAGTTGCAGTTTAGAACTATGTTACAGCACCAGGAGGTGTATCCAGGTAACCTGGAATACAGCTGGCTGGACTGTAAGATCACCAGTTGCTCCAGTCATGTTATGATGGGTACACTTTCTTTCCAGCAATGCAATGAACAATGAGACTAATGTCTGCTCTATCTTAATTGTTCCCAGTGCTTGCCTAAAGATAACAAGGAGACACTTATCACTCAAAACCAGCCTCCAAGGCACATTTTCAAAATACAGAAATATGAGTTTTCAGTGAATAATGCTGTTCCAAGTGAGTACTCTGAGAGACTGAAACAACAAAGTATAGTTTCAGAGTGATGAGTTGGAAGACAGCAAATTAGTTCCAGTTTCTATGTAAGTATCTCATTTGAGTGTGAAGGAGCAGGTGGAGATTTGCCCAAAGTCTCCTCAAAATGATCTTTAAGGCCATGGTGAGTGGTTCCCAGCTACTCTGATGAGCTACGGGGACAGATAAAAGGCACGGTTTTTCTAGCTGAAATGGTGAAGAAATGAGGGCAAAAGAACAATTGTAAACCTTCTAATAGCTCAGAGGTGCAGAATGTTCTAGTACCCTTGATTTGCAATTATATTTTTCTGTGATTCTTTCATAAGAATCAGAATTTCTGAGAATCTTCATGTCTGCATTCAGAAAGTGTCACCTTGGTTTTTTCAGCCTTCTGATGTTTTACTTTTGAGATAAAGTTTCTCATGCACTTCTCATGTAAATAATGATTGTTTTGCATTCCTTTCTGTAGGAGGAGAGAACTGATGGACTGTTGGGTTGACCAGTGTGGTTGGAGAGGACGATTTTCTTCCTCCAATCCATGGTCACTGTTGGAATTCTATAAATGTCAAAGTCTGTAAATAAACTGTGCTTTTTTTGCCTTGGACATCTCAGTGCATGAGTGTCGTTTCTTTTGTGTCATATTGCAACAAGAAAGGGTGTCTCTGCTGCAAGGACATGCTCTAAGCAGGAGAGCAGGCAGAAGAGGAGTGGAGAAGCCTTACACTTCAGTAACATTTAATACATGTCACCTTGTAAAGAGTAAGCTCCCAGCACATCCATAGAAGCATTAATGCCCCCTCTTAAAGAGCTGAATATGTCACCTCACAGGTCCTGAGAAAAAACAGTTGTGCCCAGGCTGCCAGAGCTGCACAGCTCATTTCAGTCTTCCAAGACTATTCTTCTAATAAAAATATAATAATTTAAGTCTATTTGTCTTAATCTGATTTATCTGTTTAAATTGACAACTTTTCCAGGAAGAAAAAACTTCTAATGAATTGTGATCTCAGTAACAGTAACTGGGAGCTGTCCCACCACTAAGGTGTTTCAAGAAGCTTTATTTTTAATTACCCATTTTAGGCTGTGGGCTAAGTGCCATAAGATCAAGTGATTTCACATTGATTTTACGTTGTACGAACACAATACATTCTCTTTGTAGTATCTGTTTACATTTTTTTAGAGTAGAAGTAAAAGAAAAAAAATCAAAATAGTAAAACTGCAACACACCCCCCACCTCCCCCCCAGCTTTGTAGCTACCTGGAGTACTTATCAGGCTTCAACAGCTCCTTAAACTAAAAAATTTCTTTGTTCAGCCCCCACCTGTGGCCATCAGGAAGTGGGGGTGTGGGAACAGAGGACAGCACAGTTGTAAAAGTAAATATTTTAATGCTGAAATCTTGGGTTTTTCTCAGCTACCATAAAGAAAGAAGGGCTGAGGGGAAAATGTGTGATGGCAGCACAAGCACTTGATCCTGTTAATATTAATAGAACCAAAGCTGTTAATATTAATAGAACCAAAGAGCAGAGTCAAGATGAATAGAAGAAGGAACTGTTACATTTTGCTTCCAATCATCTTAGAAACTTCAATACATCATTGGCATCTTTTCTTTCCAAGAACCTCATGTGACTGGCATCTTCTAATCTTAAATTAAAAAAGAAAAAAAAAATCTCACCTGAGTCCCAGTTTGCAAATGGGAAAAGACTGGATCAGAATCTCTATGTTTTTCTCTTGGGTTTCTTCACTGCCTTCTTTTATAAAATTAGTTCCAGAAGTGCAGGACCAAAGTTTTAGACTAGTTTGTATCCTGCACATGTAGCTTCTTCCTATTCAATTGTAAACATATCCCTTAATCACCATCTTTGACAGTCAGCAATACAAACGCTGCACACAAGAGATTTGCTTCCAAAGAACAGCGTTTGGAGAAGAAGCAGCTGAATATATAAACACATAAGTACAGTTGGTAGGGACAATGAAAAGTATTCAAAAATTTAACCTATCGCATGTAGGCTCAGTATTGGCCTGACTGAATTTACTTCTCTTTTACACTTATATGCTAAGAGAAGGCAGACACATAATTACTTAGGCATCTTATATTCTCACTGCAGTGGATATCTGTGATTACTGACCTCGCTTCTCTGTGGAGCTCCATTAAAAAACTGTTTCTAAGTAAGTCTGGTTCCTTGGGCATGGGGAAAACAGATGGGTAGGAACGGCTGGGCAAGCCTGGTCCCATCCTGCTGACAGAGCACATTCTTATCTAGGTAGCAGAAGACACACAGCTGGCAGGACTACTTGATCTGTCTGATTGATGGGCAGCCATCCAGAGGAGCCTGGATGGGGAAGGGATGGGGGAGAAGAGGCCAACAGGAGCACCATGTAGTCTGGCCAAGATAAATGCTCAGACATTGCCTGGGGTGCAGAGCCCTGACCGTCATTCCCCCAGGACTAGTGGGATGAAGGGACAGCTCTTTGGGGATGGCCTAAGGCCCTGTCAGGCAGCAAGCTGAACAGGAGCCAGCAGCAAGGGCTCAAGCGTCCTGTGTGAACCAGGGGTCCAGCCTGGAGAGCCAGGGGAGGAGATGGGTTATCTCCCTTTGCTCAGCACTCTGTAGTTAACATCTGGGTACTGCATCCAGTGTTGGGCCCCTGCAGTGTGGGAAAAACACTGATAGATTGAAGTGAGTTAGTTCAACAGATGCCACTAAGGTCAGTGGCTGCAGCACTTGCTCTGTGAGGAGAAGTCTGCAGAGATGGGTCTAGTTCAGCCTCAAGCAGCGATGGCTTCAGTGGCACCTCTCAGCAGTCCTCAGTACCTACGGAGTGTGATCAAAGAGGCAGAGCTTGGCTTTTCATAGTGGCTGTGATGGGACAGTTAGAGACAGAAGGCACAAGCTGAAACTAAGGAGATTCAGACTGGATATGAAGAACTTTTTTCACTGTTAGGACAGCTAAGCAATGTAACAGATTGACAAAAAAGGCAGCAGTGTCTCCATCCTTAGAGGTTGCCAAGACCCACCTGAATAAAGCCCTGAGCACCTTGGTCTGACCTCGTGTCTAACCCTGCTTTGGGCAAGGGGTGGTTGGACTACAGACCTCCTGTGTCCCTTTCAGCCTGAATTACCCCATGACTCTCTGTGAGTACCTGTTTGAAGGAGTCAAGGTGGAAGCGGTGCCTCTGGTAGATATGAAGGAGCTCTCAGGAAAGAACAGAATGTTTCTCCCATCATCTTTGCATGGAGATGAAGGATTTGGGTTAGCAAAATATTTCATTTCTGGATTCTAAAAAGTCTCAGGGGTATGGGACAAAAAGAAATATTCAGACTTCTGTCACCTAGAAAAAGGGGCAGATATTTTTGATTGACATGCTAATGTCACCATCTCCATAGGTCCTTTGGGGCATATATAATTGTAAATTGTTTGGTTGTTTTTTGCTCTCTGATTCATTCTCATGTTCTATTTAAAGACCTTGATTCAACCTTCTGTCCCAGGTGGAGCTGCAGATCTGAAGTTCCCTGTGCTTATTCCCTTGTTAGCCTTAGAGCTGTACTCAAGCCCTGAGCAAATCTATCCCTATTTCATTTCCCTAGCAACTTCTCTGCAGTCAGTGCAGAGCACTCAGAATGGCTAGGTTTGGCTGAGGTGGCAAGATTGTTGTTTGGAAACAAGTTATTAGGGAGAAGCTACTTCTCTTTCAGCCCTGGACTTTTCTCAGAGAAGGTTAAAAGTTGCCGTTAGATTTGTGTGAGAATTCAAGTCTTGTATTTCCAGCAGGGGAGGCTGGGGAAGCAGTGGTGAGAGTCTCAGATGGACTAAATAGATTTGGGTAAGCACATGGGATAGTTGAGTAAGTCATGGAGGATCACAGACTCAGTGAGGATTTGAATGGACCAAGCAATTTCCTGAAGCTGGTTGTTCACAGCTTTAAAGGTTACAGACTACAGATGCAAGAACAAGCTGTTTTCCTGTACTGCAGACCTTATACCCCCTTGCCAAATAATCTTATCCGCACCACTGCACTAATGCTTCAGAAGAAGCTGCACAACAAACACACATAATTGCAATTCTGTCAGCACTGATGTCTGTCAGGACCAGATGCCTTCTCCAGTCATTCTCTGTTCTCCTTGCAAAACAGAAATTTATGTACATCACAAGCAAAAACAAACATGAAACAAAGTGACAGAAAGCAATGCAGGTATGTTATTGCTCTAGTCCCCTTAGGCAGAGGATTCACTCACTCACTCCAGGAGTTCCGAGTGACTAAGCTAAGTTAGAAAGCCTGTGTTAGCAGCAAATGGATCACTATAGAAGACCATTGCAGAATGGCTGAGTGCTTATTTCTCAAAAGCTATTCCTGAAACAAAAAAAAAAAATATTAAAACCAAAAACAACTTTCCAAGCCTGCTGTAAATAAACATACCAGGTCTCAGCTGCTGATATAGGTACCGGCTTTACAGTTTAGAAATTAAGTTATTATACTTACTTGTTTGTGGGTAGTGTCTCTGCTGCTACAAGCTTCTGGTGAGGTGTTTGCCGGCAAAGAGTCCTGGTCCTTCTAATCACTAACTTTTATAAAATTCTTGGTGTTGCTTTTTTTTTATTACCCCCCCCCCTTCCCCCCGCCTCTTTCATTGTCCCTCCTCCTCTGCAAGCTGTCTGGGGAGGTGTCACTGCTCAAGGTCAGTCATTGGCTATCAGACAACCACCACACACCTCTTCTGGGACTTGGTCATGCTCCTGCTGTTCTTCCCCTTTCCCCTCCCCTGTATATATAAGGTGATTCATGCAGTAAAACTGGGATGTTTTCCAGTTATTTCAAATTATTCCTCCTCTTTCTAAAACATACCAAAAAGAACTATAAGAGAAACCATGGAAATGGCTTAGAGGTATCTTGGGCACAACTTTATCATTTAGGTTACATCTTCTGAAATTTAAACTGAGGAAACTGCAGGAAGAGCCAGCAGACAACAAAATGCAGAAACAATGCAACAGATCCTTAACTGGCATGAGTTGGTACGATTTCAGTGGCTTCCTAAGTGTTACACTGCTTTTCCTCACTGGAAAGTCTAGCATGGCAATATATCTTCCTTTTCCAGCTGGTATATGGAAAGGCAAAATGTGATGCTACTGTATCAGTTTAATGAAAGAGCAAGTTCTGATGTCCTGTAACACAATGTACCTGTGAAATTAATGGACCAAACATGCCCACAATTGAGATGCACAGCTTCAAGCCAAATTTTTCCCCCAAATCCCACTCAGATGCCCACCCATATTGCAGTGACATGCAAACTTCTTTGTTGCTTTGCAGAACTTTTCAGTGAAAAATACTGATGCTGTGTAAATGCTGTATCAGCACTGCAGTTTATATGAATCCACACTACAACCATTCACCAAGTCCAGGCCTATAGATTTGATTATTTGCTTTATTTTCTTTCTCCCCATCCTGCAGGCCAGTACTCCTGGAGGGAAGTATAGCACAAGGACTGTTGGACAAACTTCATACCCTCAGGAACAACACCCTCTGCAACCTTGGATATTGGAATGTTGTTACCACAGAGACTCAGTGTTTGCCTGAAGAATGACGTAGTTTCTCCATTTGTTTGACTCCTGCAGTGACCCTTTGGCCTTTACATGGACAGGTGAGACACCTGATTTCTTATCTCTCCACAACACTGTCTTCCTTAGGGCACTTCTTCCTTGAGCCTCTCTTGTGCAGCTGTGTGCCAAGGTCAGTGCTTGTAGGAAATCTTAGGAACCTGCCAGCCTGACAGTTAGGAGAGAAACCTCTGAAGGAGATGACAATGCAGTCCAGTCGAAGGTCCTGTGCTTGTGTTCCTCTGTTTTCTTTCACGTTGCCCTTCCTGATCCATTCTTTTTTTGCTGAAGGAAGCTGTGGCAGATAACATGGACATAAAGCCTACTCTACAGTGTTTGCTTTATATTCCATTTCTCCCATCCTAGCAGAAAGACAAACCCCATGGTGTATTAAAGTTTCTCCACAACAGAGGCACCTAATAGAGACTACAAATACTTTTAAATAAATACCTTATCAAAGACCCTCTTTAGACCAAGAAGGTGCCATAATGGTGGTCTTCTTTTTCAGAGTCAGAGTTTGAGTTCTGTTGTTCCTGGTTTGGGTAGAAGCTGATACAGGAGGGAAGTTCTTGGAAGTGTTTTATTCCCAGTCTCATCTGTAATATGGTCTCACAGGCTATTAGAGAAAATTTATGGGAGTGTTCTTGAAAAAAAGCAGTGTCAGATATTTAGATACACTTTAAATAATCCTCTGCTGCCCACCTTACATTTTTAACTCTTTCAGAAGTATATAAATGTATTTCCAGATGGATAATTGCTGGTGTGTGCCTTTCCAGGCCTTCTAACCCTTCAATCCAGCACTCCAAGCATAGGATTATGGGTCTTCACAGAGATTTTGGAGACAGAGGAGATAAAAAGGTGAATGGACAAGATGCTTAATTTTTGTCACTTAAGGAGCCTTTTCAGATCAGAAAATTGAATGAAAAATTGTAGTAGGTGATGTCACTGTAAGATGTTAGTATGCAGACCCATCACACTGAGAAAATTACAGGGATATTAAAGTTACACTGGAAAAGAGTACATACTTCCATCACACATACTTTGGGGGTATTTGTGCCCCTTAAAATGAGGTTATAGTAGAATTGTTTCTTAAATAATAAGGGGGAAAAGCTTGCCTCATGAGTGGTATGCAGTGTACTTGCATTTACCAAACAACTAACCTGGCCCATAAAAAGTACCAAATCACTGCCTGCACCAACTATTCAATGGCAAAACTGGTGTATTATCCAAGCTGTAATTCTGTTTCATGGAGGTAGTGTTTGAACTCAGACCTGGCAACTCTCACACCTTTCCAGTGGCCATGAAGGCAGGGCTGCCAGTGGGCGTTCAGTTTCAGGGGTAGAACCATCTCTCATCTGCATGCCTGGAGTTCCTCATCCCCCTCTGCCTCTGGCATGGGAAAGAGGAGATAGGACAAAGATCCCAGTCAAGGATAAGGATAGGGTGAACAAGAAGGGAGGTCAGTTGCACTAAAGAACAACTACTCTCAGTTTTTCGTATTCGTAAAAATGGTTATGCAGACTATTACAGTGATTGCTGATACACGTTTTTAGTGAAGAGTATAATTTATTAGAGAAAGCATTACTAGCTGATTGTGAGTTTTGGATGTCTGAGAATTGATTGCTTAAATACATATCTAACTAAATACAGTGGCAAGGGATTTTCTGCATAGATTATAGCTTTTTTATGTGTTCATGAGAGAGCTGATATAAACAGTCCTGCAATATAAAAAACTTAATACCTGTATTTGAAGCATCACTGCAAACAAGATGCATAACTAGTTACATAGCTTAAATGTTCATTGTTGTGTCTTTTATAGCATAGAAACAGAAAGTGGTAGTTAGCCATAAAACAGATTGCGTAGGTTAAAACACAAGAAATGTGTCACAACATAAGTGAATTTTCTGTTTTAATGGCTTGGAGATTTTGCTGGTGTCAACCTTTTCATCTCTAATTCCCATACAAAAAGTTGACAGAAGTATGCATTTAAAAACATTAAGGACCATTGAAAACTGTATTTATGTGTGGCTTGAGTTATTACCTAGGTCTTAATTTGTGGTTTTACTTTTTGGTATTTGACAATACAATACTGGATTTTTGTAGCACAAGTTAATTTAATTGCTGTCCTTGTTATATCCAGTGTTGCTGGAAAGGATCTGACAGTTGTGCACTTAAGTTTTAGGTGAAATCTTACTGGACAAAATATATTAAAATCAACAGAAAGGCTGTTTTAAACACAACAGATAAAAATATTTCAATTGCTTGTTATTTTCCAGATTGTGATTTTTATTGTCTGTTTCTATCCATATAATTCTGATAATGTTTTGCCTTTAACTACTCAAATGAACTAGCATTTTAAATAAATTAAAAAAAAAGTAAATGGGAAGAGACATAAATTGTAGTACACCTCAGGAAGAATGATGAAAAAGAAATAGATGAAGCAACCTCAGAAATTATATGGTCACCACAAGAAAAATTACAAACGTACAGCTTCTCTTTGCATTTAAGTAAATTATGTACTAGTTTTGGATGTATCAGATCTGTAAAATGGATTGAAATGGAATGGAAAAAAACACTGGTAGTTGGAACAATGTCCAAGAATAATATGCATCCACATGAAAAACACCTGGCTCTGTTGCCCCATGAGGCTGCTGCCTGCGTGATGAGGTTAAAGTCTAATCTGAGCAGGCTTGAGCAGAGTGGAGTCCACCTCCTGCCCACCTCTCCACACAGTGCTGGATGTTTCCTGTTTTCTGTACTCTGCAGTCTTGCTTAACCTTCTCAAAGTCCAGCTTGTTCATCCCTATCTAATCAGAGGTATTATTTATTTAGTGGTTTGTTTTCTCCAGTCACCTACAGCCCTCACCCCCAACGTGGAGAGGCTGGCTGTTTAACTTCACTGGAAGAAACGTCCTCTGTATTTTTTGGCTCCACAGTAGCCTGCAGACAAGTACATCAGGGAGGCTAGGGGGTGTTGGGCAGAACAGACTCAGACCACCAAGGAGATTGCACAAGGAAGGTTTGCTTTGCTCTGCATTCTGTGCAACTTATAGCTGGGCTGCAACACACGTCATGACTTGGAATGAAAAACAGGCAACAGGCAACACGCAACACTGCTATTATCAAAACACAGATCTTTGCACTAATTTCAATAGTGGGTATAGAAACAAGGATGCAAATTTAAGTCGAGCTGCCTGTGGCAACTTTCCTGGGCTGTGAGAAATAGTTGTAACAGGACATGAAGGTAAATGCTGTAATGACACTGGTCTCTGTGCCTTTTTGTTGACATTTTGTTTTTAAATAATGCAAGAAGGTAACGACCTGGCTTCTGTGAAGGGAGACATTTAGCTGTTTATTACCTGTTTATCTGAGCAGCACATGGTCCCCCAAAAAAGCACAATTAGGTGCTGCATGTTAATATTTGCATTAAGTTTGCAAAATACAAACCCACAACAGATATCTGAACTGGACCAGCTTGCTGAAAGGACCATTTGTAGATGTGGCTTCTGTCCTGGAACACTGGACACCAAGGCAGAAATTATAAGAGAAAGTAGGCACAGCTGCCCAGAGGCTTACAAACAGAACAATAAAATGTAACTCTTCATCAACATTAAAAAAAATCACTGTCATTCTACATCTGGGAAAGTGGTATTCCTGGCTTGCCATGAAGAACAAAGTCATGGGAAGGGACACTGATGTTGCTGACCCTTAGCCTATAGGTGCATGGCTGATAAACTGGCTGATGGGGTAGCTTCTGCCAAAGCTGTCAGGACAGATAATCAGTGGAAATGAAGTTACTCCAGAATGGAGATATGCAGTGAAGAAGCACAGACCACGGAGTACCTAATTCTCCATGCATTTTTGGCAGGTGTGTATTTTACTGAAGATTATTCAGAGCCACATGTTGGGCCCTGCCATGTGCTGAATTTGGATACGATGTCTGTAATGCTGGTGTGGAAATACACAAAATGAGACTCCAACTTCAGGAGAGAAAACTGCCAATGCCTTTGTAACTAAATTGTCTCCCACAGAAAATTACCTTTCTTATTTTGTGAAATATGTACCCTCTCTATACAAAAGTAAACCAAGGTTAAATTCTGCCATTCAGAGCTTGATTTTACCTCAATTTTGACTGGAGAAGGGCCTTAAAAACTTGATCTAATAAGATCTGCTTTGAGTGGGGTTGGATCAAAATTATAACATCTGTGCTAATGAACATGGAGTATCTTTCTTTGTTGAACATGGTAAGGAAAGATGGATCTGCCAATCAGGAAAACAAACAGTGCGACACAGAAAGAAGAGACTATTAACAGAGTTCTTATAGAAAGGTTGTTTATTTTGTAGAAAGTTTGCTTGTAAATAACTTCATTAAAATAAAATCAATTCAACCTGTATCCAGACAAACTACTGCTGAAATACCCAATCTGGTGATTCACAGCTCCTCACCACAGGAAGGAAGGTTTTTCTCTCTCCAAATGCAGTGCCTTCTCACTAAGACATTGATGCCTACTGGAGTTAGAAAATCCTCTTGGGCTTCTAATCTAGTAGAGGCCTGTCAATTTACGCCCTGTGTTCTGCCAGCATCATGCTTATGTTGGACATGCTTTGGAAACAAATGTAGCTTTTGTTTAAGTTAATAGCTCTCCCTGAACTGTCTTGGACAATAAAGCCTTGGATCCTGCAGATGGCCCATCAAGAAAGACTCCTCTTGTGGAAGGCTGTTACATTGAAGAATAATCTCCAAACTATTGGGAAGGAACCAACACCCAAGGAAATCCATACTGTTTGTTTCAAAAATAGTCACTAAGTTTGTTTTAAAGTGAAAGAAACCAAGCTCTTAAGGCCACATTTCAGGGAGCTAATACTGTGCTTTGAACTTCCATAGTCTGAGATGGGGCAACTCAGCTCCACTCCCCTTGGAGAAAAGAGAGGGAAAAGGCTTTGGGGTGTTTATGAAACTGCATTTTCAGCCTGAACTGCAGAACAAAATCCAACAGGAATTAAGAATTCATGGTAGCCTCCCATTCTCTGTTCTGAGGGTGATATGCACTTCTCTGACTTCTAATTTCTAGTAAAAGATGCAGCACAGAAAAGAGAAACAAGACTCAATCTGATCGTGGAGGATCGGAATGCAGCAGCAGGAGCCCTTTCCCGGGATGGCCCGTTGGCAGGGTGGGCACTGTGCATGTACCTGAGTAACTCAGAACAGCTCCCTGCAGGCTCAGCAAAGCAGCACCTCTGTTGTGAAGGTGAGTTGTGCACTTTAGAAAATTGTCCCAGAAGGACCTAAAGAATTTATTAACCTGCTTCTTGCACAAAGGAGTTTGTTCTCAGATGGTTTATCTGAAACTCTCACACCGGCAAGTTCAAGCCCTGGGCCCTCTGCTCATTGTTTGGTTTCACAGTCAAATTCTGTCACCTCTTATGTTATGAAAATTGTCTTCTAGTTTAGAAGAGATGCCTCAAATTCATTCACTTAATTTTCAGCTACGAGGCTCAGTGAAATTATTAACCTCTCCTGGACTTTTGGAAGTCAAATTAAGTACTACTGGACAAACAGGAAAATAACTTTGAGACAAATGGATAAATCATTTCCCCATATCAAAACATTTATTAACTGGGTACAGCTTCTTTCTTGCTTTTTTGCTTTCTTGCTTTCTTTCTTTCCCCTCTTCCTTTTTCCATTGCCTGTCCCATTTCTTGCTGTGAGATTTTCTTTGCAAGAATGAGTATGAATGGAAAGAACAGAGCACTGTCCTGGATTTGTACAGTACAAAGATATAAAAGAGAGAAGAGCAAGTCCATGGCACTGAAATATTCACAGGTGAAGACAGAGAAACCAGTTGTATGTGCAGAGGCACTTGGTGGAATAAATATACAGTGACACTCAAATCCTGACACCCAAACCCCACTGCAGGGAAGCCAGAGGAGAGATTTGCCCGCCTGCCACTATGTGACCACCCTGGCATCTCCAGGGCTTTCAGCAGCTGGGAACAAAATGTGGTTTTGCCTGTGCCATTTTTCCAGTGTCCTCTGCTAGGAGGCCTAAAGGCCTTGCCTTTGGAATGGCATGGCACCCACAAGCAGTTTTAACTCACTCTAATTTCCAAAGATGTTCTAAAGCTGATTACTGGAGAGCAAAGCACTGCTGTGATACTGTTTCTCAGCAAACCTGCGCAGTGCCTTTGTGCTGTGTAACTGATACCCATTGTGCTGACAGAGGGAGGGTTGTCATTTTCTTTGGTTTCATCTCTCAGGAGTTTTAGGTATTTCTCACCTATAATCACACTTGTTAAGAGCTTAAGGCATAAATCACCTGGGAGAGAGCTGGGAGAAGAAAATTCAAAGCAGAGCCCTTCCATTACCCAGAAAAGAAAAAAACCAAACAACTCCCACTGATGAAACTCAACAAAAATTATTTTCTTGGTTCATTCCAAAGCAAGGAATATAGTTTTAAAAACAGTTCAACCAAATGCCACCTCAAAGTGAATTTGATTCAAAGCTCACTAAAGCCAAAGTGGGCTTTTCATCAGATATACCAAATTTTTGCCTGTTTACATTCAGTATGGGGTCTCTTGTCATCTACAAGGTTTTATATTTAACTGTGCCCACAGCCCTGGTGCAAAGTACCTATCCCAGATGCCTAACAACCAGGACACATGGTCACTGTCAGAGTGGCCCTTTGATGTGCTGTGCTATTGTTGCTTGTTCTTGTGAACAGCTGTCTTTGTTTCCCACAGGTATTTTGTTTTCTCCCAGGAGCAGTGAATGAACCACTTCAGCTGAGCTGCAAATTACATCTCCAGAATGAACAAGGATCCTGCACAACAACAGCACCTGATCTAATCTTTCCTTTGCCTCTCTGCTGAGGGAAAGTCAAGGTAAATTCATGTTGAATGTCTAAGCTCACCCAGTGGCTGATAAGACCTCTTTTAATGGATCTGGTACAACGAGTGATGATCCCAACCAACACAACAATCATTGTGTGCAATGTGTGTCATATATCAATGAAAATGTGCATTTGTGACGCATCTATACAACACCAGTGGCAGTGATTCTATTTTCCTATCCCTACTCTCAGTGGTGACCTTTAATGAAGCAGCAGAGGTTTTGTGTTTGAGAGCCTCGGGTGGAAGGAAAAGAAGTGGGAATGGTGGAGGTGCAGATAGGGAGAAGTAACTAAAGAGACCTCATAAATTTGGAGTATCTAGGCAGAATTTGTGGGACAGTTCCAGCAAACCACTTCTGCTTTTGAGGGGTCTGCTTGAAACCACAGCTTTGGAACACAGACAGGTCAGAGATCCTACCCTAGTAAGGATGGGGAAATAAGGCCTTCCCCTCCTCATTAGCTTAAATTTGAAACATTCATTTTTGTTCAGCATTTCTAATGCCCTAAGGTGAGGATTTTTGTAACCACTGTCCTAAGGAGAGTAGGCAGGAAAGCTGTGCATATTTTGGTGTGAGAGCTTTTCTTTGGGAATGGCTAAGAAGAGTGAGCTGGAATCCTCCATTCCCCTCCCAGGTGGTTCATGGTGATTAGTTCCAAGATCATGTTAAATAGGGTCTGTATGGACATAAGCTGATTTTTAAAGAAAACTTGTACTTTAAGAGTTATTATTCATGGAGACACATGGAGACACAGGATGCCCAGTGCAAGCCGCACAGAATCTGAGTTTGCACATTGTCCCTCTGCCCCATGGCAAGTGCCATGTGTTTTTTGTGTGGCAAGGCAGGAGCAGCTCACAGCAGTTTCGGGTTGCTGTTCAGTCGGAGGCTGGAGTACATCCCCACATGCCGCACCAGGTTGGGCTCCACCACGAAGGCGTTCTCGCCCTTGCCCCGCAGCAGTGAGTAGAGGGCGGTGTCCTTGGCAAAGCCCTGGCGGCAGCGCAGTCCCCGCAGGTACCCCGAGGCCCGGCGGGCGGAGGCAGCGGGAAAGAGCATGGCGGGCGTGCAGCACTCGCTGGCCGGCACCACGTTGTAGAGCACGGGGTGCAGGCGGCGCAGCTCCAGCCCGTAGTGCCGCCCCACGAGCTCCGACAGGGCCATGCTGTACAGGGCAAAGAAGGCCACCAGGCACCAGCTGGGGCCTGCCCGCCCCACAGCCCAGCAGTACACACAGGTCAGCAACGGCCCCAGGAACATGCCCAGGCCCAGCCACTCCAGGATTCTCATGGGCTCAGGGTTGAAGTAGCGCTGGAGCCTCTCAGGATGGTACAGCTTGAAGTAGAGAGCATCTCTGAGGTAGGGCTTGGAGAACCGGGCCAAGAAGAGGTGCTGCAAGACAGAAAATATCTCCTCCTCTGGCACAGCATCATCTTCCACGAGGAGGATGTACTCTGGGTTATACACCAACAGTGACTGCTCGAGGCAGAAGACGTAGTCCTGCTTCTCCTTCTCGAACTGGTTCAGGCTGGGGTCAGGATTCTCTCCAGTTCTGTCACGACTGACCACAGGAAAGAGGCTGCTCAGCAGCCTGACATCCTGATGGCTGCTGGGGTCAGACTCCACGTTACAGAGGAGCATGCGGTGGCTCTGGCAATGCATCCCACATTTCTGGAGGAGGCGGTGGAAGTGGGAGGCCACTTGCAAGACGTAGTGGAAATCATTCCTCCTCTGCACTGTGATAATGGTGATCAGCAGCAAGGGCTGGAAGGCATCACTGCCAGAGGCCTTCGAGGTGTTTGGCATCTGCATCTTCTCAAAGTAATGGAGGGCATCCTGACCTTCCTGCTGGTTCTGCTCCAGGAACTCCTGGCTCATGGGGTTCAGGTGCCAGTGCCGCAGGTAGAAGTAAGAGTGGAGGAGCCGGTGGCAGGTCAAAGGTGCCAGCACACCAAAAGTCACCATAGTCAGGGTGAGGAGATGGATGAAAGGGCTGGACCAGTGGCACCACTTCCCCCAGAGCTGCCAGGCTCGGTTTAACATAACTGCTGCAGAAGGAGGGCACTCTTGCACTGCTCATGCCCTCAGTCATTCACTTCCAATGCATCCTTCTCCCTGGACTACAGGGTACCACTGGGACCATTGCTACCAAACCTGCACAGGCTGTCCAAGCCTAGAAAGGAAGAAAAAAGGGTGGTTACTGAAATAGGAACTGACCGAGAAAATAGAAAGCAGGAGACTAGTCTCTAAGTAAGTGAAAATACAAGGCCCCTGTGGAATCCCTTGAGGTGGAGACATCACAGAATAGTCCTGGGAGGTTGAAGAGAGATGAGCCAAACTTAGTTTCCAGCAAAGGACCCCTAAGGCCTTTTTAGTACATAGGAGCTCTGATCTAACCAAGCCCAAAACGACTTGGTGTGTTTGTTACTGTGCTTCAAACATGTAACAACAGGCAAGGTGGATGCAGGATGTGTGGATGTGCCTTTTTGTTAAAGGGACAGAACTTAGGTATCCCTGACTGGTGACAGTGACATAGTAATGTTTAGATCACAGCCAAGAAGCAAAGCCAGGTCTTTTGTATCTTAGTCTAGCACATATTGGAGAGACAAACTTTTACCTCTTTGAAGGCACATGCTTCCCTCCTGCTGCTCACACACTTCCAAATGTGTGTTTTTTCACTCTCCTCCCCAGTGTGTGAAGCCATACAACAAAGACACCAATTTACTTCACTGAAGGCCTGTGTATGCTAAGGGGAATGTGTGTGTCTGTTTCTCTCAGATGTCTCCTCCTCACTAGACCTTGTGAAATACATGGGCACAACAACGTCAATATGTTGTAATTGAGCTATTGACTCACACTTCTTATTTAAAAGTAAGCAATTTAGAAGTATATGCCTTTAATTTTAAACTGAAGTATTCACATAAATATGTAAATTTGTCACATACACATTTGCTTTAAGCAAATATCCACGTTCACAGGAGGTAGATTTTGCTATATCTGCTTCTCTGGCTTCCCTGAACACCTCACAGCCTGGCTGACAAAAGCTTACCCCAAATCAGGGCAGTTAGACTGTTCAGATGAATTCTCTTATGTCAGTACTCTCACTTTCAATCTGCCATTTCATTCTCCCTTTAATTTCCTAGTCCCTATCCCTAAGAACTGAGTTACTCATGTTCCCCTTATTGATTTGACTGAATATGCACTGGGTTCAGTGCAGAGTTTCTCCAATTTTTTACCTTCTGCCTTCAGCAAGTTCTGATCATCAAATGGTGGCTCCAGACCAAAATGTTATTTTTTGTCCTCTTCTGCACTAGCATCTGAAGCAGCCTAAGCAAAGTTGGATGGATGGAAAAAATCATGGCTTTTCTCCTCTGTCTCAGAAAAATGGATCTTGTACAAGAAAAGACTTGGAAGACATTGAGCAGGGTCTGGCTCTGGAGATACTTCAGAACTGCCTTCTTTACAGAGGTCACAGATTTACTGTTTTTACCATTAGGAGAACCTTTTCCCTCTTGCCAATTTGGGAATGTGACAACTGTCTATGAAAGGCCTTTTAACAAAATAAATGTAAAATTCACAAAAGTTATTCCAAATATTTGTTAGAGAACAGGCAGTTCATGCTGTGAGATCTCAAATCATCCTTAGACAGACTGTGGCACCAGTGTTGTGCTCTCTTAGGGCTCAAGACAAGATTTAGTGCAATTAAACTGAAAACAGATTTACATGTTGATGCATGAGAATCTGCAGGTTCTTCCCATATAGCTTTCTTACCTGTCTGGTTACACAATCCTGTTGCACAAATGCTGCATTGAATTGCATCAGTGAACTTTGTAAAGGCCTTAAAGGTGATGGCTGCACTTCAGCTGCTAGATCCAAGTCCTGAGAATTCAGGATGTGAAGACCTGAAATCTATCAGATGCAAAGATCTGGCATTTAAATGCATTTATTCATCCAAAATCCTGGGCCTTCCAGCTAACTTGTCACAAGCATTAAGAGAACGGAAATATGCAGAATCATATTCTATAGCTCATGCTGTTGAGCCTTGTCTTGATAGAAGCATCATTGTGGGCACTGTCTCTGAGCCAGCCTCCAAACTTGAAAGAGAGGACCACAATGGGAAAACTAGAAGGTAGTTTAGTTCTCAGGGAAAAAGTTTACTTTCCATCTTCCAGCTATGCTGAAGTTCTGCGCTACAAAACCTATGAGCTGGTAATGAGATCTTGGGATATTGTATTGAAGCACTATAAGTAATTCTTTGATCATTTCTTCATTAATAATTCTTGGAGCAACCTGGTCTAGTGAGTGGCATCTGGCAAGCAGGTTGGAACTAGCTGTTCTTTAAGGTTCCTTCCAACCCAAACCACCCTATGATTCTATGACAATAATGCTCACCCAAGGAAGAGACCTCCTTCCCTCACACCATCTTCTACTGAAGAGGGAAAAATGGTTGTCCTGTCCTTCCTAGTGGCCAGCAGAGCTTGAGGGCTACAGCCTCATGAGATGAATTAAACAAGTTCTTACTTGACATCTTGCTCTTCTGCACCCCAGGATGTTCAAAGGTCATGTCCCAGGTCCCTGCAGGTGGGCGCACACTGAATCTGAAGCCCAAGGGTGCTGGGAAAATGGTGTGGGGACTCCACCTGCTGGTGCTCAGGGCTGGGTCGGTGAGGTGGTGCAGGTGAGCACCACCCTCTCTGGAGGTACCTCCTGGCTCCTGCTTCCCCTGGAAAAGCACGCTGGACTGGAAGCCACTCATGCAACTTACTGTGTTGTAATTCCAAGTGTTTCGACTTAACTCTGGCTTCACTTCACCAGTAACAGAATTCAAGATCTTAGAGCTCTACAACACAGGAAGCCTCAGGAAAACAGCAATCACAAACAGACACTACTGCTACTCTTCACATCTTCCTCTGCTGCCTGAGCTCTTCACACTCACATTGACAGCCACAATCTTTGTCACTCTATCTGCTGAGAAAAAGGCTGTTTTCACTGGGCAGTGAAATAACCACAGAGGCTAAAAATGGTCAGGAGTGTATTAAAGCAGGTCAAATACTGCAATTAATACGAAAAACAAGCTGAAGAATCTACAAGAGAGGGAAGACCTCTATCCCACCTTTTGTCTGTAACACTGGGAACCTGAGAGTTCAAAAATTCAAAACCTGAGAGTTTTTTAATATAGATTAAAAAATCCTTACTTCTGCGGAGGTGAAGCTTGTTCTTATCTGCAGGATTTGTGTCTTGGGTTATGGAACCAAAAATGTGTATTCTATTTCATCTGTTGAAAGCAGTTGCTTTTCTTTATCTCTTGTAACTCTGTGGGGAGGGGGGCAGGGTTTCTTATCTCTTTCACCACCCATCCTCCCTCGGGGGATATCTTCTGCTAATGGGCCATTAAGGCTCACCAATGACATGACACATTCCATCATCCTATTGTGAGATGCTCCATCCAGTTTGGGGGGCGTGGAGCCAACAATTCCTACCTAGATAAAAACTGAGATGCAGGAACACAAGGTATCTGGCTTCACTGGATTCCCAGAGAAACACTAGACCCTTCTTGCCATCACTGCACCTTTTTCTCTCAGGATCATCTCTACTCCAAGAGAACTACATCTCCCACTCCAGGACTTACTGTGGACTCCTTCCAACATCCTGACCAACAGGGTGTCAGGTTGTATCTCTGACTCTGTCAGCTTTTCTAGGATTGTTGTTTGTTTGCTTGGGTTTTTTTTCCTTGTTTGTTTGTTTCATTTTTTTACTACTACATTTGTATTGTTAATATTCCTAGTAAAGAACTGTTATTCCTATTCCCAAATCTTTGCCTGAAAGCCCTTAATTTCAAAATTATAATAATTTGGAGGGGGTGAGGGGTTCACGTTCTCCATTCCAGGGGAAACTCCAGCTTTCCCTGGCAGATGCCTGTCTTTCCAAACCAAGAAAATTTAAATCCAGAGTTTCTCCTCAGGCTGTTTTCTAGTCATTAGGCTGGTTCTGACTTCAGAGGAGACACTGTTTTCAGGAGCTCTTTGTATTATCATTTCATTTTTTTCCCTTTCTAGGGGAAAAAACATCTTGTTTTTCAAGCAAGTGGCATTTCAGACAGAAAAAAAAAAGTCATCTGAGGAGAAAAGCAAGAATCAGATTTGGATTTTATAGTGCCTTAAAACCCCCCACTTTATTGAACCTGAATAATAACTACTTTGCAATCATATAAATACTTGCAGTGGAGGCCAGATTTACACATGTTCTTTGTAGAACTGAACCATTGTTTAAACACAACTAGAAGCTATATATAAAACTGTGGATTTGGCTTGTTTATTTTCTTAGATTCTCATGATGAAGATTCCTTCCAGAAACACCTAATTCCAAAACTATATCATATTTTCATTAGTTCCCTAATTACTTGGCTGAATTACACTGTTCAGGAAAACTCATCTCTTTGCACACTGAGGAGAGTAGAAAAATAAGTAATGTACTCTTTGGGGTGCCGAGTCTGCTGTGCTTGTGCTTTAAAACAGAAAGCTGATGTTCTGTTTGCTTCAAACTCCTCTCCACAGAGAGATGTTACTGGAACAAAGTTTCCTCTTTGTTTCAAAGCTGCAAATTTTAAGTTCCTGAATAGCTGATGCAAGAGAGGCCATTTTCTTGCTCCTTCCTGCACCATGAGACAAAGAACCCAATTATTCCTGTACAATTACAATATTAAATTACTCCTTTTGGCCTATCTACACTACTTCTCAGTGTCAGTGGGAAAAGCCAGTTCTTTCCTAACATAAAAACAGCTGGATGAAGTCGTGGTCAGAACCACAGAGTCATCTCCTTACAAAGGGATGAAAGAGGGAAACAAAGGTAGGCTCTTGGAAAATGTCATGGAAATGTCATGGAAATGTCATGGGCTGTCACAGTCCCAGCTGGGCCATAGCAGTGGTGGGAGTAATGGTGCTCACATGAGTGACAGCTTTCTCTTGTGTGTTGATCCTATAGCAGCACCAAAGTTGAAACCTTTGTGAAAAAGCTTTTCTACGCCCAAGCCTAACACCATGCAGATGAGCTGCCAGCTCAAGACTAGCTCCTCTGCTGATTAACCTCTCTGGCAGAGACAAGGCTTTTGTTGTGTTATAACAAACATCCTGCTCGAATCTGAGGAAGCTGATGGAGGCTTCCCAAGGAGTGATCGAGATCTCCTGTAACATACAGGCACGCTGACAGGGAATGTACAGATATCTTTGAATTCCAAAACCTGAGGTCCCTGCCATGAGCTGATACCCATTACTGGGCCAGATGGCCAGCTTTTCTCATCTGCAATTTCTCTTGTTTTCTGACAGCTTTTAGTAGGTCAGGTGCCAGATAATCTTTCTGCAATGTATCAGGCCCCCCCTTGACAATAGCAGTGTCCAGTGGAAGCCAAGCATCCACAGATGTGACAAGCCAGCCTATGACAAAATTTACATTCAAATTTTAATGCGGTTTCTGCTGTTACCTAACTGGACACGGTTACACCCTGAATATTTGTGCATTTTTACTGTTCCAATAGTGCTTAAATTCCATCTCCTTGGACAGAAGAGGTCTGTATGTTCACTGAGAGGCCCTGAGGAATGGCAGATCAAAACAGACAGCAGTACCTTCAATTTCTATCTCATGTACCGCATAACTTTTGCAAAGGGCCAAATCCTCTGTCCCTCTCTAGCCACTTCTCTTACACTTCAAGCTGTCATTAATCTGTTAACTGTGACAGTGTTACACCTTTAGTACACAGACTTCTGTGCCAAACTGGGAGTTGGGCTCCCTAGAAAATACAAACCATCCCAGCAAGAGCTGTGTTGCTAAAAACATTCAGAGGAACCTTAATGGTAAGAAAACAGTAGTTGTTCTTTGACTGTTTTTTACTGGCAGGTACCAAATATATCTCTCACCTCCTCAAGCACTGCTGAAAGCAATTGTTCTTATGTTATCCATAGATTGTTAATGTCATCTATCATTTTATCATCAGATAAGCCAGGCAAAGATCAGGGCTGCTGCACTTAATCTCTCAGCTCCCTTAGAACTTTTGTTTCTTGTGGTCTGTGTACTAAAGGTGTAACACAGTCACAGTTAACAGATTAATGACAGCTTGAAGTGTAAGAGAAGTGGCTAGAGAGGGACAGAGGACTTGGCCCTTTGCAAAAGTTATGCGGTACATGAGATAGAAATTGAAGGTACTGCTGTCTGTTTTGATCTGCCATTCCTCAGGGCCTCTCAGTGAACATACAGACTTCTTCTGTCCAAGGAGATGGAATTTAAGCACTATTGGAAGAGTAAAAATGCGCAAATGTGCAGGGTGTAACAATGTCCGGTTAGGTAACACCAGAAACTGCAGAATTAAAACTTGAATGTAAATTTTGTCATAGGCTGGCTTGCTGTTCTCATTGGACTGCAGTTAACTTTTACAGGTTGTTCATAAATCCCTAGAAATCCATTATGCACTGTTTGAAAGCTACTGAACTAAGAAAGGAGGGACATAGATGTGGCAGGTGAACGACACTTTCCCCATTTTATTTAACTAAGAGGATAAGACTATTCCACAAGTGAAAGAGGCTGTGAACTCAATATATACTAATTACAGTTATTCCCCCAACTTCTCTCTTGTTTCTAATGTATATTAATTTTCCTCTGCCACATAAACCTGAATGGAACCCATTTCACCTGGCTGCCTCCCTGCAGGGCAATCCCATGGGAAAGCAATGCTCCCTCCCTCTGTTGCTACCAAGCAGTCAGGTAGATCAGATAAAGTGGGAGTAGAGAGCAGCCTGAGAAGAGTTCCGCAAAAGTAGTAGCTAAACACAAAGACTTAAGGCAATGGCTGAAGTGCCCCAAGAGAGCCAGGGCTTGTGATCATGAGAGTCTATCCGTCTATACAGGGACTCATCCGTCTATACAGGGCCTCATACAGGTTATCCTGGTGGGGTGGCCTGTAGCAAAGCCTCACAATGAAGTTACCTGCCCCTGTCCTCCCTTAATCCTGATTCATCATCTCCTGGACAGCTCCCCATCCATCCCTGGGCAGAGCTGCATTGAGTGCATTCACTCAAGCTGTCACTGACATAGGGAGTGACTCCTCCTCATTTCCCTCACCTGCCCTTGCTAAAGATTCTGTATCCTTCCATTCCACCACTGCAGTCCCAGGAGCCACCCCTGCACATTGCCATGATGCCAAGGAGCTGGCAGCACTGAAGGTGTGCCTGTGACTCCAACTTCCTGTGTTCCTTCCCCATGCCTTTGCACAGAGGCAGGTAAGTTGGACTCTGATGAAGGCAAAGTAGTGGCTGGAGTGGCTGGAATTCCTCTGCGATGCCATTCAAGTGCCCTCCTGCTGATCTGTGATCCCTCCCCATGTTCTGGGCATCTCTTGCTAGCCCAGGCTTTAAACTGAAACCCTTGAAGTTTCCCTCCCACAGCAGCTTCAAATTAAGGCCCTCACAAACTTGGCAAGCCTGTCACTGAAATTCTCTCTTTATGTCAGAAAGATCCCAGCAGTCCCAGCAGGTTTCTCCAAGTACATCCTATGATCCAGGCTGGACACCTGGGTGTGGCACTATTCCTGTAACCATTTGTTGGTTTTCCAGATTTCAAACCCCCTTCTCTTTGAGTGGAATGGTTGGGAAAAAAGCTACCTGTGCTCCAGAAGATGATGAAGGGATTGGAGCATCTCTCCTATGAGGAAAGCTCAGCCTCAAGAAGAGATGGCTGAGAGAGAACCTGATCCATGTCTGTCAGTGTCTGCAGGGAGAGGCTGGGGGATGGACCCATGTGGGACCCAGCAGTGGGACAAGAGGAACAGGCAGGAACTGATGCCCAGGAAGTTCCACCTGAACATGAGGAAGAACTTCTTCCCTGTGCAGTGACTGAGCACTGAATAGATTGCCCAGAGAGGCTGTGGAGTCTCCCTCACTGGAGATATTCCAGAGCTGTTGGAGAAGATGAAGCAGGAAGCCCTTGCAGAGATAGTTCATTAGTAAAAGATTGTAAGAATATGAAACCTACAAGAGTTATAGAATTGAAAGCAAGGTTTGAACTGTGGAATGTTGAGCAGGAAGACAGTGATTGAATTAACTGAGTCAATAGCCAAGGCTCCTGATTCAGCAATTCCCCTCCCCAAACAGAAGGGGTTTGGACTTCTCAAGTATCAGGGAAAAGGTGGTTCCTCAGGTTTTTAGTATGTAGATTAGCATGGTAATGCAATAGTCCCTATAGGCTGTATGTAAATGTTGTTGGTTTTTGTATCTTGAGGTGATTGGTTAATGCTCATTAGACTATTCATGATAGAAAGGGTTAAAATGGAATGTAACAGGTAATTCGGCCCCTTTTTTCCCCTTTTTGCCTTGCTCTCTTTGCTTGGTTGGATCCCTGCCCCTTTAGACCTTTCCTGCTGCTGTTCCCTGGTCAGGCTGTCCCCCACGACTAATAAAACCACGTGTTTCTTTGGACTTAAACAACCGCGACCCTAATTTCTTCACAGAGCCTGGACACAATCCTGTGCAATGGGCCCTGGAATGACCCTGCTGGAGCAGGGAGGTGGGACCAGAAGATCCACTGTGCTCCCTTCCAAGCTGCCCTATTCTGTGACTCTGACAGGCCTGTCTTCCCAGGAATTTAGGTGTCTAGGCCATGTTTTACAGGAGCTAAAGATACCAGCCTGAACCAGGATTAGACAAAACTGGAGCTGCTCTAGCTGCACCCCTGCACCTACACCAAAGATGTGTTGACTGTCTCAGTCACTGTAGGCTGTGGATTCCTGTGGCTCCTGCAAGCCCATAGAGCTCTCCTCTGTGCCCTGGTGGACCTCTCCCTGTGAGTTGGGACATTGCTCAAGGACACTCCTGGAGGCTGAGACCCCCTTGCCCAGCACCTGATGTCTATAGTGAGGTAACATATTTTGCATTAAGCCTAAAAGTATATTGTATATTCATGACATTTATCTATCCAGCTATAGCTTTCGGTGTAGAAGTGCAATAAGTAGCAGAGTCTAATCGTGGTTTAAATCATTGTTGAAATCAGAAACTAAAACATGGTTCAACTACCATTTCATTACAGCTTAATTATTAATTATTGTTAAATCACTCTTAAATAATTGTTAATTCAATTATTCATTAATCACAACTTGCAATTTATCATTAATCATTAATAAAACCTTCTTGTTATTCCCACAATAATAAATTCTCTTAAAAATTCACCTGTACCAGTAGAGTTGTGGGTGTATGAGTGGGGGGAGAGGGAGGGAAAAGAAAACAGATGTGGTGATGGCTGCTAACACTGCAGATGTTGTAGCTTTACTGTTGTTTATGACTGTGAAGAATAAAGTACAGGAATAAGGAAACAGAATATTTGTGAACAAAGGCCTTTGATGACAAAAGCTGTAAATTTCCAGTTGAGACAGGTCTATGTAACAATCAAAAAGCAAAACTGTACAAGGGAACAACCAGAGTATTGTGATTCAAACCTCGGTTTGAAAGAAAAATGTTTAGTCATATTGATAAAAAGCATTCCTCTTTAAAGAGATTCTCTACTACTGTTAAACTACTGACTTCTCTGTATTCACCACTTGTGCTTGAGGAATATACACCCTCTTCCTCCTCTCCCCCCACAACATATGAACCAGAGTGTTTATTCTGCATAGGAAGGCGTGGTGAATGGAATGCCCTGGTT
Organism: Phylloscopus whistleri; assembly: GCA_017589585.1. NCBI lineage: Eukaryota > Metazoa > Chordata > Aves > Passeriformes > Phylloscopidae > Phylloscopus > Phylloscopus whistleri. The sequence goes on from JADMLD010001380.1 coordinate 371,211, forward strand.
CTGGGGGATCCTGGGGTATCCTGGTGATCTGCTTGAGCCCCAAAGGGAGAAAATGAGGTAAATGCAGGAGCTGAAAAATAATCTGTGGTATAATTAGTAATGCCCTTGTTGGACAGACAAGAAAGCAGCAGATTTCACGTGTTCAGGAGGGTGTTCCTCCTGGCTTTTGTGCTTGCAAATGCTTGCTGAACCTGGTGTGCCCTTACGGTTGTACATAAATGGTTTTCTCAGTGACTGCAGGAGAGAAGCCAGCCCAGGAACCTGTAGTGTACATCAGCACAGTTTCACATTTTGCTGCATCACAGCACAACTGCAGATTTCCTCAACAGCCTTTGATTCTAAATGTCAGTGACTTTGGCCACTGGGTTTCTTAGGTGCTCCCTGTTCCCTTCGGGAGAGCTGCCAGGTAGCACAAGGTGACCCGTAAAGCACCGGGATTAATAGCAGTTACCTCAGTGGTGATGGTCAAAGGGGAGAGGGCGTTGGATAAGAAAAGCTGATCCCACCTCCACTCTCTGCCGCCCTTGCAGGACAGCAGACATAGAGGGCGTTTCAGTGTGCCCAGTCGTCAGACCTAAACGGATCCGGGTTTCAGACCCCGATTTCAGATCAGAGAGATTCTGGCCATGCTTCTACCTCGGGCGAGGGCTCCTCTGGGTGGCACCAAGCACAGGGCAGAAGCTGGCTGACTTTTCCCCTTTCCCTTAAGAGTTCCATTCACCTTCCCTAAGGGAAGGGCCGTTTCTTGAGGCCCGGCCAGGCTCTGGCCATTTGTCCTGCTCATCACCATGTACAGACACATCCCCGGAGTAAGCACAGAAACATCTCCTCGATCCCCGGAGGGTTTCCACTTCCCTGCTGGCTCGAGTGCCGCAGCCACAGCAGCCAAGCCCAGCCCTGATGAGCAGTTGTGGCTGCTCATCAGCCATAACTTCGTGGCCCCCCTTCCTCTGTTCCCCCAGCCTCGGTGCACCGCCCCCTTATCCCCTACAGGGAAGGGGACGCATCCCCCCGGGACAGCCCGATCCCAGCGGGCGATTTACCCGATCCGAGAGGGAGATTTACCCGATCCGCTGAGCAGCCCTGCACAGCCGCTCCCGCCTCCCTCCCGCACGCAGCTCCGCTCCCGCCGGGATCCTGCTCTCGGTGTGTGGCTCACTTCTCTTCCGCGGATTTCCCGCCTCCCTCTCGGGCGCTGAGGGTGGGATTAAAGGCATCAAAGACCAAACATGTGACCCTGCCAGCACAGGGATGCTCAAGGAAGGAGGGGAAGGGGAGATGACCGGAGGGGTCACCGCACACCGGGGAGGGGACCAGTCCCAGGAAGCAGCTTCAGGAGTAAGTCCCAAGCCCCAGGAGGACGCCCGGGGCGGAGGCGGCTGCGCAGCCGGAGTTCCTCATTCCTGCTCTGCCGTCCCCGAACGCTCCATTAGGAGCGGCGGGACAACCGCAGGGGCAGCGCAGCTCCCCCAGCCCTTCCCAGCCAGGGTGTCACTTCTACCCGGTGCCACCACCGCTGCGTGTCACCTCTAGTGGGTGTCATTTCTACCGGGTGTCACTTCTCGCTGGGTGTCACCTCTGCCGGGTGTCCCCTCTGCCCGATGCCACTTCTGCCGGGTGTTCCCACCAGCTCCCGCGCCTCTGGGGCATTGCCCTTCCTCCCTAGGACCTGTTGGATGCTCCGGACCCCTCGCCTCGCTCCCGGGAGGAGAGAGGATCAGCCGGGCCCCGCAAACTCGAGCAGAAAATGTTAAGAGTCACCAGCAGGTTCTTTCTGTGCGTGTCACCCGTGACAAGTAAAAGCTTTCACTGTCAGTCTGCAGCGAAGTCTTCACAGGTGCATTGGCTGAAGGGTGGAGGCTCATCAGCTACACAAAAATTTGTATCAGGCTGTTCAGGATTCAAACATTTTATCAAACTGCCCCAAGACTGCTCTGACCAGTTCATTCCCCCTCCCTCCCACCTCCCAGCACTCTTCTCTGTGTTCCACTTCCCTGGTGTTATACACACATAACCTTCAGCCCTGTGATCATAATACCTAATTAACTGGTTACCTGAAAGATGCTTCAGGGAAAGTTTACTGTCTGTCATTGTAGGAACTACTTGAGTTTGTGCCTGCAGCTCTAGAAAATGCAAGTGCATGTATTTGGGCTAAACTATTTTCAGGCTCGAACCTCTCTTATATCTTAGAAGAATCTCAGGGAAAGAAAAAAAACTTACCAAGAAAAAAATCCCTTAGGCCCTTTCAGGAAAACACCATGTTCTGTTGAGCACAGCTAGAATTTTGCTAGTGTCCAGTACTGTAATCAGAAGCTTCTAGCATGATGTATTTTTTTTAATTTTAACATAGTAATTTCTATTATTCCTTCTTATAAGCATGATGAACAAAGGAAATCAGCTTTGCATGCCTGTGATCCTTATTCTTCTTCCTGGCAAAAGCTGTCCCACATCTAGGGCTTTTTATTGCAGAGACAACATGGAAGAAGGGAAAAAACCAGAGGAACAGTAATGCCTAAAATAAACAGCACAATCAAGCACTACAGTTGGGTTCTTGTAGTGACTTTCTAGAAACAGGTTAGGCACGCTGGAAGCTCCACCAATTTACTCTCAAAATAATATATCATAATTTCTCAGGTGATCTGCTTTCCTAAATCCATCTTTGCTGACCACCTCTGCCTCTTTTTCTGTTTTTAATGACAGTGATTTATACTCTACCTTCCACTTAAATGCTCTCGTGCCTTCAAAAGTTGATGCACTGAAAACACAGCAGATCTTCAGCAGAAAAAAAAGATAGTAAAAGGAGGTGGGAAAAAGATTATACCTTCCAAGGAGGAGGTCTATTATTATGTTTCCCAGGATAAGAGTTGCAGAATTTTTAAAAACTAAAAATGTTTAGTTTGACTTCTGTGTCAGTGTCCATGTGGCAGAGTGACTATTGAGCAGCATCAGTGGAAACACTCCCCACACTGCAACCAGATTTACATTTTGGATAATGTTTTAGCCAGCAGAATTTATTACTGGCGTAAAAAAACCCAAAAAATAAATTAAAAAAAATTAGCCCAAAGGCCTTTTCTTTGGGAATGAATATTTAGGTCATTGTAATTTTGTGTGATTTCTGTGCAATCTCCCCAGCCCTAGCCCCTTCTTTGCTCACTTGCACACTTTTCAGGGAACACTTGACTTTCATCCTTAAACAATTATTTCTTTAGAACAGCTTCTGTTAGACTCAAAAGACTGAGAGAGTAGAGCCTCAAGAAGGGGATTGTGATTTCAGGGTAGTGACACAGAATGACAGGGAAGCTTGTCATTCCTGAATACCCATCCATTCTTATCATGGTGCTGTCTGCTGCTGCGCATGACCGTGAAGGGCACTGACGTAGCTGAAAAATAAACTTTTTCTTTTGGTGGGTTATGTCTTAGTTGGGTCACTTTATTCTTTCAGTTCCACACACCAAATAGCATTGTCAGCACAGCTGGGAGGGCTCTGGAAAGCAGAGATGAGCATTTGGGGACTCGACTGCTCCTGCAGTAACCTAACTGCAACCTAAAATGCTCAGAAAAAATAGTTACTTATGAAATTATTCAGCCAATACAATAACAGGACAGAGCTTAAAAACTATGATCAGAAAAAATCTTGGGATGAGAATTTATCCAGGTAGCGAAGGTTCGCTACCCATTCACATCCCAGTATTTTCCATTGCCAAAGCACCTTTCCCCTCTGCCATCCAGTGTAACAGCTCTGATGGCACTGAGCATTTGTGCAGGCAAATAGGAATAATACTTTCTTTTGCTTTGCCTGAGATCAGGTACAGCTGCTGCTTTTCATAAGCATGAGTGTGAGAGAGAGGCAGGACAAGCCAGGCAGGTGGTGTTTAGATACTTGCTCAGTGTGCAGGCAGGGCAGAAATTCATGGTCTTGGGGGAACTGAACTTAGAATCCTGGTGTCTTCCAAGTTATGTTATTTTGCCCTTTGCATCACTGTCAAATTATCATTACTCTTGCCTCATGTTCCTTGTCCCCTCCTGATTCCTTGGCTTCCCTCCTATTGCCTCATATTTTTTACCAGAAGGCAAGGGCATGAGGGTATGCACACTCCAGTTGATTTCAAGCTGCTTGTGCTGATTATTCAGCCAACAAATCAAACAAACAGCTTCCTGTTCAGAGTGTCCTAAGGTTCTGCTCAGCAGGATGGGCACGCTCAGCTTTGCTCTGCAAGGCAGTGCCTAAAGTACACAGTAGCAAACATGTTTGGGGCTTACCTCCTTCAGCCAGTTGCAATGAAATTTGAGAATTGTGTTCAACACTTACTGGGACAAGGAGGAAGCTGTGAAAAGGGGAAAAAAAAGAGAGACATAGGGAAAAAATTGTAAGGCTGGTCTCCTAAGGAAAAAATCCAAAGCCATTGCATTCCAGCAGGAGGAATGAATAATGTGTTTAGCATAACATGTTGTGCTAGTATGTACATAAACTGCAAAGGCTGCACCTCTTCCACAAACACTCTGAGAAGTTCTGTAGTGACAGCACTATTCCTTTACATACAGATACCAGGTGATAACAATTGCCTGGTTATTCTTGTACTGTCAGCTGCACAATGGATACATTCTCCTTGTAGGTATCTGCTGTTCACTTCAAAGGGTAACTTTTAAAATAATTTTATTCCCCTGCTAATTATTTATAGGGGTAAAAAAACCCAATTAATATTTCTTGCTTACACTTTGTTTTTGTAAGAAGCAAGAGACATTTCTGATGGCTATTTTGAATAGAAATACGATATTGATGATTACCAAATTACATAGAGTGGCAGTGGCTTTCTCTTTTTCTCTTTCAGACTCTATATTGATCACTGGGGACAAAGAGTGTTCAAAGTCCTTTGCTGTTTAATGGAGATATATAATGAGCTTATATGTCAGGGCCATTATGTTTAACTTTAGACAGCAATAGTAAGGAAACACAGCTCCAGCAGGGATAGATTCATGCTGGCTTGGATGTCTAGGGTACATTAGTTTTCTCTAAAATTTTAATCTCATTTTCATCCTGGTCTGTGCATTTGGTTTGGGTTCTTTTCAAGACTAATTACCCTTCATATGTTTCCCAAGTCTTCCCTCTATAGAGTCTCCTATATACAACCACAGCCAGACTTTTCAGGCTCTTACCAATAGCTAATTCATCTTGCAGATGAATTATTAAATACTTTTCCTGTAATCTCTTCTACCCAAGCTGCACACATCTGAAGATGACAGAAACACACTCACTGTAGTCCAGTTCACTTCAGAGAGTATTGGGCACCCCTGCCTGCCACAGACACCCTTTTTCTATGCTTCTTTAGCTTTTCCAATCAAACCATTAGAAAAGGCTGTTCATAGCTAAAAGAAAATCAGTGAGCCAACAGAGAAATGTGTTAAATTCTGATGGAACTGCAGAAATACTGCAAGCCTGGTGACACTGAGAGAAATGGATGTACCTTGGCCAGTTTAGTGGCATATGCCCTGGTTCTCCAACCTCCTTCCCGTCTTGCTCCAATGTTCTGACTCTTGCAGAGCACACAGTATTTCTAAGAAAGGGGCAAACATTTTAATTTAGATAAAAAGTCTAGTGGCTCTTCAAAATATCTGTTAAAATACATTGGCTCTCAGTTACTTACTCTGTCTTGAAGCATAGAAAAATGGCCTGGAACAGGGTACTTTTTGCTAAAAAAAGATGTTGATGCTAAAAGAAGAGAATGAGGTGAAAAGGCAAACCAGAAGGCTTCCAAACTGAGAGTTGGGAGGAATTATCCCTTAGGGACTGCTGGAAAACTTTTACTTTCCCTTGTAGAATGGTGTAAAGTTATTTTGTATGGTCACTGGGCACTTTTCACTAACAAACTGCATCTGTGTGAGAAGCACAGAGTGTTAGTAATTTTTCTGCTGTCTCTCACTGCTTCCTTAGGCAAGCACTTCAGGAACTAAAGGTCACATGCTGGCATGAGAGAAATGGCCTGTCTAGCTGCAAAGTCTGAGGACTGCTCATACGAGGTTTTTGACTACACAAAGACTCTCAGGAAAATTCTATCAAATTATGATTATTTTAAAACTGCATTAAATCTCTAAGGGGAAGCACTATTTGAAATTTAAGAGGTTTTAATTAAGTTTATCTGAATGGTGTTTTGTTAACCTTTTTTCACTCCACCTAATAACGGATTGAACATGGAGACTCCACTATGTCACGGTCGGGGACAATGGTGAGGTGCTGCGACCTTCTCACCAGAAGCACCTTTATAAAGGCGCCTGAGGGCCATAGGCACACTCCTTGCCTAAAGGGATTACTGTGCTCTTTACAGCCACGACTGTTGCCACTTCAGGCGACATGGGAGAAATGTGGTGACGTGGAGTCCTTCTGTCTTCAAGAAGCCTTTACTCTCTGGGGTCCACCGGCAGAAGAACCAGAGAGTTCGGGGGAGCTGGAATTGTATAGGCAAGGCAGAGGGTTGGGTTACAGAATTCTCGCAATGGGGCAAAGGATTGAGAAAGGTACCAATCGGGGAGAGGATCGAAAAGGAACCAATCAACTGGGGTAAAAACCAGGAACTGGGGAAGTAACCAATAGGGGATAGCAGATTAACATAGGAACTGCAAAGCTTCATGGGGTGAAACACTTTGCTCACCCCATACAAGAGAGCAGTCTCCTAGAAAGGCTTCCTCAGGGGAAGAAAAAGCTACAAATTTTCCAATGGAGAGGAACAGTGTCAGTGCGTGGTTGAGGAATGACCCAAATACATCACTCTCTGTTTACATGTTTAATTTTTCCAGCTAAGTTTTTAGTTTATAAGAGTTTAAGGTTATGCTTAAGCTACAAAAGTCTGTGAATAGTCTTATGATCTAAAATGAAAACCTGTTGTAATGGGAAGAGCTACATTGGCTTGTATACAGATGGAAAAGTCGATTAGAGTTTCTAGAACTGATTTTGTGAATTCTGTAATTTTCACTGCTAATTAATATTTTCGAACACAGCTTTTTTTTTTTTTTTTTTTTTTGCCTCTGGTCTCTAAATGAACCAGTGAAAAGCTTACCAGGATTGTGTAGAGCCTGCCTTTAAAATTCAAATGCATCTACTGCAATTAAATAAGTATGGATAGTGGTCATAAGCTCCTTTTCAGGAAACTCTTTATAGCACTGTTTCCAGGCCCATTTGCACACAGGAATCCTCTGTGCACAGACAGCAAATTAAGGTAGTGTGGTGCCAGAAGAAAAATAGGAAGGAAAAAAAAAAAAAAAAAAAAAAAGACAGGGTGAGAAAAAGGGAAGAAAAGAGTAGAGCCTGTGCTCCATTTCCTGGGCTTTTCATTTCTCCTGATCACTATGGCAGCTGCGCAGTGAGGCAGCAAGGCAATCGCTAATAATCCCTGCTGAGACTTCCCTGCCTGGTTTTCTCACTGACTGGAATATTTCATTCCATCTTTTTCAGATTGCCTGCCAGAATGTTCTGGGTGTTAATGGAGTGAGAGAGCACCTTCAATTCACACATACATTCTTCATTTAGCATTAAGTGTTTATCTACAGAAGGAAGACAGCTAGGGAAGGAACATGACAAAACAAAAGTAAGTGAGAATTTTTGTGCAGCATATATAAGCAACTGAAACATTTCTATCCAAGTCTGTTCTGGTCAGGTGATAATGGAATTACTTTCCTACACCTGGACAAAATATGATCTCTGTCTCTCTTCCCAGATGTATGTCATAAGTATCCTACTATGCTACTTAGATAAGAATAACTATTTAATTTTAATAATAACAACAATAATAACAATAATAACAATAATAACAATAATAATAATAATAGAAAAAAGTAGTGCAATTTCTTCCAATGGAAAAGCAAGAACTCAGTTCAAGTGCATTGGCTACAGCTGTATGTGTGTTCATTTTCTTTAGTTAGCTTGTCTGTCAAGAGAATTATAACATCCTAAATAACTAAACAGCACTAGTTGGCTAGATCGAGGATGCTGTGGAGTTATACATTTCTGTGTGACGTGATATACACTGCATTGGGTGGATATACCTGATCTTATCAAATACAGTTCCACTGTTGTCCCTAATTAATGTGTACCTAGCACAACACCCTGCAGCATTACCTTTCATTCCATTTCATTCCCACAGCAACAACATATGCTACTTCACAATACTTGAAAGGAGAACCAAAAATTATCCTATTTTCACATACATCCTTAGCCACAATGAGGTAAGGATAAAGTCATGCCAGAGGGAGGGGACACCTCCACCTCTGGAGGGGACACCAGAACAAACCTAAAGGACAAAATTTTGAGCAAGGACTGAAGCTTTATGCTTCAAAGGTCAGCTTTTTAAATTAATCTTCTTACTGCTTATCACACTTTGGTAACAGGAAAGTGCTTCTTGCACAAATCAGCCATTAAGAAAGGTCTTTTAAGACACTGGTGTTTCTATATTTGCTTCAAAGTACCAACGATCAAAATATCAGAGCAAGATAGAATCACCTTGTCTGTAGCCAGTATATGAGGAAATTAAGGGGGTTAAGAAGCTCAGTGCAAGCCCTTCATCCTATTTATTTATCTATTGTAATTGTTTTTAGGAAGAGAGCTACATTTGCTTTGAAGTCAAAGACCTGTACACACATATGACAGATCTGGTACTTTTATTTGGAAGTATGTTCCACTAATATGCTTCTTTTTTTTTTTTTTTTTTTTTTTTTTCTGAGAATTTTCCTTCCTTTGCTTCAGCTCTGTGATCTGATCTAGTAGGCACTGAACATATGTGCCAGCTGCCACAGGACACACTGAGGGCTGTATTTCATACCTGCTCTCCTGTGGTGCCTGGCACTGCATTATCATGAAGTAACTGTTGTGGTTCAGTTAACAACCTAAGAAATGAAAGGCTGATTTGTGTGCTGACACAAAAACACACCTTTACCACAGAAATGTTAATGGACAGGGCTTTGCTCCATTGAATTTGGAATCTGCTTATCTCTTTCATGGCAGGTAGTCTCCTGTGAATGTTTTGGGTACTATTTTGCTTTGCACAGTCAATGGCTGCCTGAAGGTGTCACTTTTCCACCCTATTATCTTGGCTGGCTGCTTCTTGTGTCCTTGGGTCCATTTGTCCAACCTCTTTTCTTGAGTGTGCAACCTGCAATCCCTTTCTTCATCTGCCACTGACAGCACCTGGAGCTGATTGGCCAAAGCTCTTCTGTTCCCACCTTTGGGATGAATCTGTACTCTGCTATTTCCTCAACAGATGCCAGGCACACAAATACTCTCACAAAAGAGAGGATTTCCCTCCGCCCTCCAAGGCAGAGTCTTCTGCTCACAATCTCAGGTTCAGCAAGAGGTGTGAGAGAGATCAGCTCTCACACCATCTCCCATAGGGCCTTTCCTCTTGGAAGGGGCACACTTCTGCTGGATCCAAGATCACTTTAGGTACTGTCCTGGGTGTGCCAAAGCTTCAGATTTGCCTGCAGACACATCTGGGTAATTAATATGTGAATAGTTCACAGTGCTGTGTTTCCACCTCCCGCCTTACCAAAGAGGATGCATTTCACACCTGTGTGTTGGGCTTTCATAGCAAATGGATGGATACTACAACTCTTACAGCTCGAGGGAAAGACAATATTTGAGGTTTTGTAGGTCCTTTTGATTTGGAATAGAGGTCTGGAATAGGTAATGGGTGATGCTCAGCACAACCCTGGTCACAAGGCTGTGCATTTCTTGTTTACAGAAGGAGAATCAGTCCATCCAAGTGCCCTTTTTTGGCCACAGCCGAGCACACCAACACTGCAAGCTCAAAATTGTGTCCTCTCTAGGCAGTTCCTTACACAACGTTTTTTATTCACTTCATCTCTAGGTCTTTGGTGGTTTTCTTCATAGCAGGCTCCCCTCTGCTTATGCTAAAAACATGTGCACATCCTTTCCAAGAAACACTCTGCTTCACTTAAGTCAGGTTCTTAACCAACTGTAATTTCGTAACATGCTCAACTCTCTCTTGTAGCAATTGCAAGTGAAGGACTGGTTGAACCTGTGAGGTTCAGGAAAAAGCAGCCCTACTCGTCACACTCCTGGTAGACTCTAATAGTTGAAAATTGCTGCAATTCCTGTGCACTGGCATTGGATTGCTTGGCTCTCTCTTCACAAAAGTATCTCAAGTATTAATACAAGTATTATTAATCCCTCTCTTTCTCTCCTTACCACTCAGATTTTTTTCTTGTATGTTTTCCCTCATCTGCTGTATTGTCTCTGCACAACAATTGACACAGGTAATCTACAAACAGCATTGAGGAATGCGGAACATTTTCGCTACTGGAGGGGAGCAAGGGTGTCCCCTCTCCAGTGCCGAAGGCAGGGGGACAATCACTGCCCCGGCCCTGCTACCACACCATGGCTGGCACAGAACACTTCAGCCACATTCCGGCAGCAGCTCCGACGCCCTTGCCGCGCTGTCCGGCCGGGACACGGCTCCAGGGGCGGGCAGGGAGGCGGCCGCTCCGCCGGGGCCGCGTGTGGGCAGCACCGGCTCCGCCCGCGCCGCCATCTTGGGTGCGGGTGCGGGCGCCGGCGTCTGGTGCCGCGGCAGCGCCGCCATGTCGGGCGAGGGCAAAGCGGCTCCTCCATGACGGGTGAGGGCGAAATGGCGGTCGGAAGGGGCGGCCGTCGGCGGCCATTACCGGCGGGTCGGGGCGCGGCGGCGGCGCGAAGGACGAGGTGGTCGTGGTGGGTCTGTGCGGCGGACCGGGGCCGCGGCCGGGGCCGGGAGATGGCCGTGCGGAGGAAGGGTGGCCGCTCTGGGGGTTGGAGGCACCGCGCACTCGCAGAGGGAGGGACAGACCCGCGGCGTGTCCGCCTGGCGCTGTGGGAAGATGCCGGGGCCAGGGACAGGACCCACACGGGATGTGGGAGAGCGGAGGAGGTGTGGGAGCGGCTGGTGTTTGTGGAAAGCTGAATCACAGAATCTTTCGGGTTGAGATCACCTGGTGCAACCCCTCTGCCAAGGCAGGGTCACCTGGAGCAGGTGATAGAGGAACACATCTAGGTGGATTTGGGATGTTTCCAGAGGGGGCGAGTCCGCGACGTCCGTGGGCAGCTGTTCCAGTGCTCTGCCACCCTCAATGGAAAGAAGTTCTCTCTGATGTTGAGGCGGAACTTCTTGTGTTTTAGTTTATGGCCACCGTTCCTCATCCTGTTGCTGGGTAGCACTGAAAGGAGTCTGGACCATGCTCCTGTGTATTAATGAGATCTACTCTCAGTCTTCTCCAGACTAACCAGGCCCAGATGTCAGTCTCTCCTTACAAGAGAGATGCTCCAGAGCCGTCATCATTTCTGTGGCTGCCACTGGACCTTCTCCAGCAGCTCCTTGTCTTTGTACTGAGCAGCCCAGAATTGGACACAGCACCCCAGCCGTGCCATGCTAGGGCCAGGCAGAGCGGGGGATTGGCCTCTTCCCCTTTCTCCTTCCATGCTTAAGATATTCCTGCTGAACCTGACCTGAAGCCATGGAAAAATTCCTATTAGGCTTGTGGTTGGAACGTTGTTTGACTGGAGTTCCTGCTGGGGAGTATAAACTCAAAAAGCAGCTTTTAAATCTGCTCAGTGCTTTTATTTCTGTTGTTCTGTGTCAGTACATAAATACAGGTTTATATGTGTGTAGTGTAGTTTCTGTACTGTTGCAGGAACATCTGGTGGTGACAGATGTAATAAAGGTTTTGGATTTAGTTGTAAAATGGTAGTAAGTGAGAAGAGAAAATCTAATTTGAGTTTCAGTCGATAGGTCTTGTCATCAGAAATCCATCTTTTTTTGTAAGCAAATACAGAGTAAGTAAAACTTACTTTGTTCATTAGCAGAGCAGATCAGCTGTTCTGTGTCAAAAAGGAAATAAACCTGACATTCAAAGAAAGGTACATTCATGCTTAGCGTTCTTTGCCTCTTCTGTGTGTGAGCAGCAGAAAGAAGTGTGCAGTGTGTCAGGCACTGGAAGGGGCTGCCCAGGGAGGTGGTGGAGTCCCTGTCCATGGCTGGACAAGGTGGTATTGGTTCACAGGTTGGACTCGATCTCAGAGGTTTTTTTCCCATTCCAAATGATTCTGTGATTCTGTGAAGAAGAGGGTCTGTGGCCATTAAAAATGAATGGGTTGGGATCTGGTGTACAGTGTGTGAGGAGGTGGTGGGAGGGGAGCTGGACCTGAGGGGAGTGGTGCCAGGAGGCAGTGGAAGGGTGTTTTGTCCATGAACAAAAAGTGTGAAAGGCAGTGGACAGTGGTGGCTTGCTGGACTGACTGAACAGATGAGATGTTTTTAGTGACAGCTGTTCCCTTCTGATGCTCTAGGAATTCCAGCTAAACTCAGTGCTGCTGCTAAGTGAAGGAAAATGGTTCAGTGGCAGTTGTCTTTGTTTTTTAATTTGAGATGTAATTTTATGTTTCTGTTAAAAGATAGTTCACAGGACGCCCATATGTGCTGTTTCAGTAACTCAGAAATAATCTTTACGCTATTTTGCGTACGATGAACAGCAATGCCAAGCTGAGATGCTTGTGAAAGGCTGATGTTTGGCAAAGCAGTGTACCAGCTTCATCTTCAAAATGCAATGGCCTTGTGGCTTTCAGTAGAACTGCTCAATTCAAGCAGATAAGAACTGGAAGGTTCAGTTCTAACCCCTAGTTTGGCTGTAAATGCCATAATAGGCTTAAATGGAACAAATCAGGTTTTACTGGTATGGTCTGCACTTCATTCACTTCTGGTTTCATTCAGTCTAAAGGCTGGCACAGCATCCATCAATGACTGGCAGAAGAACGCAGCTCATGTCTAGTGAAGATCTGATTGGTTCCATTTTCCATCTCCAACCGCTCCATTTGTGTTGGAAACCCTTTAAGGATACACCTGTAATTTTGCTCAATATTTTAGGGAACTACAGAAAATACTGTTCAGACATGAGAAAAACCTGTTTTAATGTTGAGGGTGATGAAGTACTGGAGAGGCTGCCCAGAGCCATGGCTGAGTTTCCATGCCTGGAGATGCTCAGGCTGCCTGGACAGGGCCCTTGGCAACCTGCTTTGGCTGAGTCTGCTTCATACAGGAGCACGGGCCAGGTGACCTCCAGTCCTCCCTTGCAGCCTCAGCTGTTCTGTGATTCTCAATTAGTCTAGAGCTTTTCAGACTCCATTGAGTTAGGAATGGGTTCTCTTCAAACATGTCTGCATCTTTCCTGGTAGAGAGGAAAACTCTTGAAATGGGTCTTTACAAGCCTTGGCTCTAAGTTGCTTTTCAGGTCGGTAGGATTTGTGAGTTCTGTAAGTACAGGGCTCATTTATTTCCAGGGTATTGCTGCCCTCAGCTTCTACTGACTTTGTGTGTAGATTCAATAGGAACAGTTTGGTTGTTGTCCAGTGAACTGGTGCCACATACACACCATCTCAGTTGTTTGCTAAAGTCTAACTTGCCTCATTTTTTTTAATGCAGAAAAGCAGCAACTGAACCTGCATGAAGATTTTTTTGCGAAGAGTGTGATAAGGTACAGTACTTCCATTTTAACATTACAGAGCAGTGGATATTATTCCCGTCAATTTTCTGCTTGCAGTACAGACCCTGCTGGTGTCTTTTACAGCTTAATGTTGGACAAGAGTGTGCAAATCAGCACAGGCTGGCACAAACTCCCAGTTAGAACGCAAGAAGTAGATTTGTTTCCAGTACCTTGCTACTTGTGGGATCCCCAAAGCCACACTTGGGCAGAGGTGCAGTATTAGAGATGTGGGCACCCTTAAACACCCATGCCAGAGGATCAGTGGCTTATCAAGGATCATTCCCAGCTGCAAGGTCACTTATGTGATTTACAGTCCTTCTTACAGTCTTCCACTTCTAATCCATTCCTCCCAACAAATATTTTTAAAAATCTTTGAGTTCCATGATCTGCTCTGTTTTGGGTATCTTGTTACCATGATGGGTCAGCATTTAAAAACCCCAAATCAAATTGACCACGTAGATGTGTATTTGGCATTTTTTTTATAGTGTTCTTTAATGTTCAGGAAGAACTCAGAGAAGGTGTGAATCTGTACACTTCAGCCACCATGTCTGGAATTGGCAATAAACGGATGGCTGGAGAGCCTGGCACTTCCGCACCTCCGGAGAAGAAGGCAGGGGTTGAAGACTCGGGCACCACTGTGGAGACCATTAAACTTGGTGGTGTTTCTTCAACAGTATGTCTTCCGTGCATACTCCCTCTCCACCTTTTTGTTTTTCTTCATCTGGAGGCAGAAATGTCTCCGGGGTCATGAGCCCTTCTGTGACCTGGCCTGTGTCCCATGTGCCTGTGCCCAGGAGGAGCTGGACATCCGGACCCTGCAGACCAAGAACCGGAAGCTCGCGGAGATGCTCGACCAGCGCCAGGCCATTGAAGATGAGCTGCGGGAGCACATTGAGAAGCTGGAGCGTCGGCAGGCCACCGACGATGCTTCTCTGCTGATCATCAACCGATACTGGAATCAGGTTGGTAACAGCTTTTGTTACTTCACATACACTGTTTTCTTGTCTCTCCTGTACCACTGCACTCCTTTTGTTCACATCCATTCTTTATCTTGTCTTGCCTTGCCTGTCCCATCATTCAGTTTGATGAAAATATCCACATCATCCTTAAACGCTTTGACCTGGACCAAGGTCTTGGAGACCTTTTGTCTGAAAGAAAAGCACTGGTGGTGCCAGAACCTGAACCAGACTCTGACAGTAATCAGGAGCGCAAAGATGAGAGGGAACGAGGTGAGGCACCTGTCTGGAGACAGTGGGAAAGATGGATTTCAGCTGTGGACAATGCTGATGTCTGTTTCTAAAGGCTGGCAGAGACTTGTTTTTGTGATTGTAAAGATCAGTGATATGCTACCTTCTAGAATACATTCAGTTTTTTTCTTTATGTTCCAAGCAGAAGGACTGGAGCCAGCATTCTCCTTCCTGGCCACTCTAGCCAGCAGTACCAGTGAAGAGATAGAATCTCAGCTGCAGGAGCGTGTGGAGTCCTCCCGCCGTGCTGTTGCCCAGATTGTGACAATGTATGACAAGCTGCAGGAGAAGGTGGATGTGCTGTCTCACAAGCTGAATAGTGGAGGTAGGACCAAGGTGGCAGGTATTCAAGAATGCTTATCTGCCCCCACCTTAGACCTGATCCTGCATTGTAGACATTAAGGTCTAGTCCTTCTCATGTGCATTTATTTTCCAAAATGAATTTGTTTGGCTTTCCAAACTCTTGTTACCGAAACCTCTACTAAAGTACCAGGTGCCAGAAGTGTAATGTAGGTCCCTCTGTATTGGAATGCTGAGATCTCTGCCTAGCTTGTTGGGCTGAGAAGCAGCTTGTTTCTGCCAGTACTGTGTTCATGTGCCTGAGAAGTCAGAGAGCACAGTTGAACCTTATCAGCCAGCTGTCCTCAGCCACCACATAAAAGGCTTCATGCTTACAAGTAAAGAAGTGGAATCAGCATTGCAAACTGATAGTGGAGTCCTTTGCAGTTCAGTAGAAGGTTGTAGGAATAACCAACTTCTCAGTTCTCACTGAGTTCTGAGCAAAATGGTGCCCATCTAATGGCATGGTGTGCTTAGTGTAGCTGTCAGCTTTGAACATAGCAGAGTTCTGCAGAGAAAACCAAATGACCAGCTTCTAAAAATTAATCTAGCAGATTCACTTTACACTCAGATGACTGTTGAAAAATCTTCATTAGCTTAAGGTTAGGATTTTAATCTTCTGAATGAAAACGTGGGTGGAAGATCAGCTCATGCTTAGTGTGCTTTCTTTGTGCTCTGACCAAGTCTGGCATTGGTATAGGGAAGTGTTGCTGTCCTTGGCTGGCAGTCATACTGTAGTAGCTTTGACATTGGTGCCATGTGAGCCTGTCCTCAGGTGCTCTGGTTTTCCCTGTCACCCGGGTGCTGTGGTTGTCACCTGGTATCATGATGTGTTGGTCTGGTGTGTCCTCCTGGGCCACCTGTTGTAGCAGGTTTAGGCATGAATTTGGGCAGTATTTGGGTGTCCCTGGGTTCCAAGGGCATGCTCTGGGTTGCTGGTACAGACACAGCTGAAGTGATTTCTGGTGTGCAGGGATGGCCCTTGGGTCAGGAATGTGCAGCACTGTTAAACGGCAGAGCCTTTTGCTTAGGGAGTGCAAGTCAAAGCTCTCTGTGGATGGAGATCAGGCCCTCAGGAAGCACCTGTGGGAGAGGTAAAGTAAACTGAAGTTAGACCCAGAAATCTCCTTTTCTGTTTTCTTGTTTCTCTCTCTGCTGCTCAGGAATTAAAATCAGTGTTCCTTGATTTCCATTAATTTCCTTTTCTCTGTGCACCTTTCAGATATTTCACTGATGGAAGAAGCAGTAGTGGAGCTGAATACCTACCTGTCACACGAGAATGGACGGCTGCAGGAACTGGCTGATGTTCTTCAGGAGAAGCACAGAGTCATGTCTCAGGAGGTATAAGAAGGAGATAGAAAGAAATTTGCTTTGGGGTCGTGTTTAGCATTATTTGTGGTTACCATAGATTGGAAAGCAGCTTATTTCCTTGGAGGGGCACAGGAGCAACACGGTTTAAAAGTTACAGAAAGGGTTGTTGTTACGGAGAGCTGTACATAGATTTTCTGTGTAAATCAAATTGATTTGCTTGTTACATGACTAAAGGAAATGATATAAGCAAGTCAGTGATTTGAATGGATTTAACTTTTAAAGAAAAGGGGAGAGCAGAGGAACCTTTTTAAAGAAAAGGGAAGCAGCAGGTGATGCTGAGGTGGCTGTGTAGACAGCTGAAACAGTGGAGGTGACATCCATGGCAGTTTGAATTCCTTGGTTTCTCTATGTCATTTGACAGTGGAATGATATCAGTGACAAGATGATCCCACATATTAAGGGATTCACATTATTAGCAGCATTTGTCTGAGAGATTCCAGTTCATTTAAAAATTGTGTTAATGCTGGTCTTGCTCAGCGTTAGACCTCTGAGCACTTAGGTGCTCTGTAGAGTAGATGGACATAGGGATTGAAAAGATTAAAATCAAAAAAGCCTTTGAATACGCTGATGTGGCTGCTTCTGTATTCTGCCAGATAGTACCAGCTTCCTGCTGTTTCTCCATTTTCAGTTTTGTCTTATTTTTCTTACTGTCTTGGGATTTGGCCAGTGTAAAATTCAGGACAGTTCATGGAATAGTTTGCCACCACAATGAAAGATGAAAAGCACATGATGAACAAGAGGAAATGACTCCTGAGCAGCCTCAGGAAAAGTTGATTCTATGGAATATGTTGGCTGAAGCACTCCTTTGGTTGCAGTTCTCCAAGCTGCAGGAGAGGGTGGAGACAGCAGAATCCCGGGTGTCTGTCCTGGAAACCATGATTGACGACCTTCAGTGGGACATTGACAAGATCCGCAAGAGGGAGCAGAGGCTCAACCGCCACCTGGCCGATGTCCTGGAACGAGTAAGCTCTGCCCTGCTGGCCAGGGAACCTGGGAGTGGTGTTGGATGGGTGTGTGACATCCTCTCTGGGACTTTGCTGGGAGAACTGAGAACCTGCAGTGTACCTTCTTTGGTCTTGGATCTGCTCCATCACTCTTGTCAGCATTTCACTGGGTCTGGAGGAAATCTCTTGCGGTTTTGTTTTTTTTTTGCAGGTAAATTCCAAAGGCTACAAGGTGTATGGAGCTGGGAGCAGCCTCTATGGGGGTACAATCACCATTAATGCCCGCAAGGTAAGGTCAGCTTGGGTGTGGGCAAGGAGAAGAATAAAGTCAAGGAGAACAAGGGCCACGTTTTGAATAGAATTTAGGTACTTATTTTAGATAGTTTTAGATCCTGTGCCACAAAACTGGGTGACGCTGGACAAGCCATTCTGTCTGTGTACAAATTTCCTACTTAAGAAACACCTGGTGAAATTAGACTCTCTTTCACTTGGTTACATTACCTGACTGCTTAGTCTCTAACTGCTGTTACTGCATGAACAGGTAGTTCATTAGCACTCTCAGGAGACAACACATTAACAGTAGGATTTACGAGCTGTTTATCCCAACAGTTTGAGGAGATGAATGCAGAGCTGGAAGAGAATAAAGAGCTTGCTGGGAATCGCCTTAATGAATTGGAGGAACTACGTCAGGATCTTGAGGAAGTAGCAACACAGAATGAAAAGCTCAAGGTGAGACAACTGTAGCTATGTGAGGATGCAGGTGTTCTGTAGGGTGGGCTGCCCTCAGCTTTGCAGTACTGTGTCTCCAGATAACCTGATCAGCCGTGTCTGTTCTGAGCCTGCTCTTTAGCTGTGTTGTACTTTGCTCCAGGTGCAATTCATCGAGTCTGTGCCTCCACTTGCAGTTCAGTGCGTTGGTGACACCGTGTGGCCACCGTTGGAAATTGTGATAGTTTCCTGCCTGTGTCCCGTTCTGGTCTTTGAGTCCATTTTAACCATGTCTGGTTAAAACTGTTTTCACCTCTTTACAGGCAGTGATCCCCCTTCCACTTTCCCCACTCCCTGTGCAAGTGGAACCAGAGAACAAAAACAATCAGGGAACTTGTGTGGGGAGAGCGACTCTTGAAAGAGTCAATGAATTTATGTCTTTCCCAGTGCTGTTAGATAGGAGACAGCCTATGTATTTGTGATGTTTTAAAGGTGGTAACACAAGAAACTGTGACTCTATGGTAGATAAGCATATGATGGAGAGAATAATCCAAATGTCATCTTAGTAGTCAGTGCCAGTTATAAGAAATATCTGTCTTGATAACCTAAACTTCAGAGATCGGATGCTGGGAGCTGTCTTGAGGCACCTCTGAATTCTGTTTATCCACATGAGTTTGTTTAGAGAGAAATGGTCTTCAGCTTACAACTGTTTTTTTTCCTAATTGCTTTTAAGCTGAATGCATGTATATATGTGTGTTTCACTGCTGCTAGTCACAATCATTTGCTAACTTTTTTTCCTAGGAATTCAGTTCTGTACCCTTGGGGGTTTTTTTCATTTCTCTTTCTGTCAGTCATTATGTCTTAGTGGTAGAAGGCTACCATAATGCCTACTTGCATGTGTGTTTTCTCTGTTCTCCCATACTTTTCTATGTGTCCTTCTTTATTGATCTGGGTGCTTACAATTTCTTACATTTTCCAGATTCATCTCTTTGAGAGAAACTATTTCAGTACCCAAGAGTCAAAAACTTCCGTGACGTAGTTGTGCAAGAGAAGCAGCCTAGTGCGTGCAGAGACCACAGAGACTTTTTAAAATTGGTACTGAAGCATATCACTTGGACCTACTTCATAGCAATGCTATTGAAGTTCTACTTTTGTCTTTGCCTGTGGCAGCTTGATTCACTGTTCTCCTGTCTTGAGAGACAGAAGCCAAAGGCAAGGGGATAATACTCCTTGTGGCACTTTCTTGTGTCCCAACTAGGTTGAGCTGCGACGAGCAGTGGAAGAGGCTGTGAAGGAGACCCCAGAATATCGCTGCATGCAGTCCCAGTTTTCTGTTTTGTACAACGAGAGTCTCCAGCTGAAGGCACACCTTGATGAGGCCCGCACACTGCTCCACGGCACCCGCGCCACACACCAGCGCCAGGTGGAACTGATCGAGGAACGCCTCTGCTCCATCAGCCTGGGAACTCTGTTGTGCCACCAACCATCACTGCTGGGTCTGTGCACCTCTGCGAATGCTCAGGAAATTTACATTTCTGGCACTAATTCAGGTTCTTGTGGTAGCTTATACTGATGAGGTGAGAGATACTCCAGGTTCAGAGCACCGAGTTCTGTTTTCTTTTTGTTCCTCAGAGGGATGAGGTCAGCCTTCACAAGAAGCTACGCACTGAGGTGATTCAGCTAGAGGACACCCTGGCACAAGTCCGCAAAGAATATGAGATGTTGAGGATAGAGTTTGAACAGACACTTGCTGCCAACGAGCAAGCAGGTATGGTCTTGTTCCGCTGTTCCTAAAAACAAACACCACCTACCCACCAATGCTCATTAGGCACTACAGTGCACTAGAACACCTGTGTTGGTTCTTTTTTACTGTTAGATACTTGCTCTGGCAGGTCTCTTCATCTCAAAAAACAAAGCTCTTCACCTGTTTTATTGGGAGGCCAGTTCCATGTTACCTGACTTCCTTCTAGATGCTGCATAATAAATACATTTTGCTAACAATTTGGTTTATGACAGGATACTTTGCATCATTAAAAATTACTTGTGAAGGGAGGAGTCATTTCCAAGTTTGTAAGGACAATCTGGATAGCAAAGCAGTAATTCTTAAATTTCATCAGAGGAAATAAATTACCTCTTAAGTAGCATTTAAATCAGATTTCTTTTGTAATATGACACGTTTCCCTTAGGATCATGGGTATAAAAGTAATGTTTGGTGGGAACTTAGGACTTTTAAATTTGCAAGGACTTATAAATATGCCTTATCTATGTAAGGCATATAAAACTGGCATGATTTTTTTTTCTGCAGGTGTTTTGTGTTGCTCTTGTTGTGTGGCAGAATGATAGTAGTTTTGTTTTGTTCTTTGTCATTGTCAGGTAGCTTGTTCTCTGTCTCTATGGAAGTCCTCAAGAAGGTTGACAGAAGTGTGGTTTGTTACAGAGGTGTTTCTGTTTTTCCAGGCCCAATTAATCGGGAGATGCGTCACCTCATCAGCAGCCTCCAGAATCACAATCACCAGCTGAAGGGAGAGGTGTTGAGATACAAGCGCAAACTGCGAGAGGCCCAGTCTGACCTGAGCAAGGTAACGTAGAAGGAGGTGCCATAAAAGAGGGGAAAGTGCTTAGGAGAAGGGGGAATGCTGTCACCCTTGCCAGCAATATCAACCTTTCTGATACACTGTGCAGGAGGATGCAGTGAAATATTCTCTGGAGCTCTGCACTCTGCTGCTTCCTTTAACCAAATGAATGCTCTTCCTTTGTAGCTGTGTAGTGCTTCATGAAAAGAGGGCATGGAAGCATGCATCAGGGAAGACAAGGGAGAAGGGGCTAAGGAAGATTCCTGGCTAAGAACTTAAATGTTTAAATGTTTGGTTTTTTGATCATCTCTCTTGCCAGATCCGCTCTCGCAGTGGCAGTGCTCTCCTCCAGTCCCAGTCCAGTGCTGAAGACACAAAGGAGGAACTTGCAGAGATCAAGCAGGAGCCTGATGATCCTTCTGCCCAAGTGTCTGTTCCCAAGGCTGCTTTTGAAGATGTTCATGAAATGAAGGCCAGACGAGATGAAGAGGAACGGGAGCGGGAGAGACGAGAAAGGGAGAGAGAACGAGAGAAGGAGAAGGAGAAAGAGAGAGAACGAGAAAAGGAGAAAGAGAAGGAAAAGGAAAGAGAACGAGAAAAGCAGAAGCAGAAGGAATCAGAGAAGGAGAGAGAGCCCAGAGAGAAGGAGAAAGGGAAGCATGAAGATGGAAGAAAGAAGGAAGCTGAAGTGATCAAGCAGCTGAAGGCTGAGCTCAAGTAAGAGTTGTTGTCTCTCCCTGTCCTGTGGGAGCAGTGCCCGAGCCAGGGGTGTTTGCATGTTCTTGCTTTTATGGGATCAGCATCACTGAAGTTTGGAGCCAAGAGAGTTTCTTGACACCCTCTGTATCTGACTGTGATGTGATCAATGTAGAAGTGTTTTTCCTACAATAGTCTAAAGCATGAATTACCAAACTAGATACTTTGTGGTGTGGGTCAAGTAATGCTTATTTGGTGCTGTCATAACAGCAGCATAGAAGTTCACAGCAGCAGGTTATTGATAGAGGACACAGCCATGTTCCCGCTCCTGGATGGTTCCCAAAGCAGTGGCAGATAGTTCGTAGCTTATTGTTAGGATACATATTTCCCCACTTCTTGACTTTCCACCCCTGTCCCTGAACATGTTTCAGTTCCAGCTGCTGTTTCCTGTGACCAGGATAAGATGAGCCACCAACAACTCCATATCCACATGGGAGATGGAGAGAATATTGCCAGGCTCTCATGCTGGCTGTGTAACAGTGTGGCTTTGCTGCTGTGTTCTCACAGTGGTCTGTCTCCCTTTCTCCAGGAAGGCCCAGGAGAGCCAGAAGGAGATGAAACTGTTGCTAGATATGTACCGCTCTGCCCCCAAAGAGCAGAGAGACAAGGTGCAGCTGATGGCAGCTGAGAAAAAGGCAAAAGCTGAGGTATTTCTAATTCCTCTTCCTTTTTTCTTTTTAATGTGATACTTACAGTTCTTTTCAGATACTCTCCAGCAGAACCTTATTGTTTCTCTCCTCAGAACTGAGGATTGTTTGTCTTTTTTTTTTTTTTTTGTCACTTACAGATTGGAATTGTCTGGAGATAAACAGGGACTAGTTGCTAGTGCAGGCACATACACACAACAGTTCCTAGGTTTGTAAGTACAGACCCATTTGCAGATCCCTTAAGTAGCAGCACGTCCCTCTGTTTGGGACCCCTGTGATTCAAGCCCCTCTTCCCTTCTTCACAAGCAGGTCACACCTATAGGCAACACTTTGTGCAGCACACGTGCATGGGGTAAAGAGTTAGATTTCGTGGTGATACTTAAGAAAATGTGCAATAAAAGGATACAAGAAGACAGGTCATGACAGGATGTGATGATCATGTGCCAGGCTGAGCCAGACAACTGTATTCTGACTGCCCATATTTTCACTGGGACTGGCATCTTTATACCCTTCTCTGTCTAACCCCAATTTGTTTATCCTCCCTGCACATTCCTTCTGGATTTGAACAGCTCTTGATTCCCACAGCCCTTCCAGTTCAGGAACCATTCCTGCTTTACAGTGTCATCAGTTAGAAGGTCCAAGCTGATCTTCCTGGAAGCGGTTCCTGTAGTTTCTTGGAAGTTGTATCAGTTGTTCCGACTGGAGAGGTTTGCTTCCTCTCTTTGTCTCTGTTTGCTTTGTCGACTTTGTGTCTCTATATTTTGTTTTGGGTTTTCTGCTCCCACACACAGATGACCTTGATGGAATAAACATTTTCACACTCTCATGTGCTCTCATCGGTTAGTGTGACTAACCAGATTTCATTCTCATCACTGCCTCCCTTACCATTTGTGTCTCTGTACGTTTTATTTTACTCCTCCTTTCCCTGTTCTTATATGGAAAAAGGTCCTTGACCAGATGCCCTTAAAGGAGCAGATGTTCTCTATCCATGTATCCATACATGTGCAATTGCAAGAGACTTATGTTCCTACTCTGATAAAAGATGCCGTGAAGTTTTCAAAGTTAAAAGTTAAAAAGATGCCGTGAAGTTTTCAAAGTTTTCAAAGTGGAAGTCAAGATCTTGGGCTTACAGCCTATCTCAAATGGTACATCTGCCTGTAATACTCTGTCAAAATGACATGGGGAGTTTTTGCTGTGCTTTGAAGGCAGTCCTGAGTGTTTCAGAGAATTTTGGGGAAAACAGACTCTTAACAATCCTCAGGGCACATCTTTGTGTTTAATGTAATTTCTGGTTGGTTCTTGTAGCTTGAAGAACTGAGGCAGAGGGTGAAAGAATTGGAAGACAAGGAAAAAAAGGAGAGTAAAAAGATGGCTGATGAGGATGCCCTCCGCAAGATCCGAGCAGTGGAGGAACAGATTGAATATTTACAGAAGAAACTTGCTGTGGCTAAGCAGGTGAGAAGTTTCTGATGAGTTCTCCTGTAAAGGAGCTGCCTTCAGGTTACATCCAGAAAGAGAGAAGGAATTTATATCTATGGGCCAGAGATATGAGTTTGATCCTTGTTTACCAAAGGGGAAGAAAGCAAGCAAAAGAACCACCAACAAAATAAACCCCTCCACCCACAGCTCTGCGGTATCACAGGCAGGCCATGGTGGGAAATGTTTAATAACAATTAAACAAACAAACATGTGGCCTTGGTGAAGCGCGCAGAGGAGAATTGGCTTTATCAGCCATTAGGGGAGAGATTACAATTCCTTTTTAAGAGTTGTTATCTCCTCAGTTCATCTAGGGAATATGTTTGCATGGAACTCGTACGTACCTTCTGCCAAAAAAAGGCTTAATCCAATTAGAGAGCAGGACCACCTCAGCAGGGTAGAGGCAAGCCAATAACTGACATGTACTTTTTTAGAGTACTTGTTATTGTAGAACAGAGCTGCTTTACCTTGTCAATGCTGAAATGGCCAACGTGAGTTTAAGGGGCTTGGCAGCCTGTTAGTTGGAAGCTGTCAAGCTGTCCACATGTAGAATTTTTGGCCTGGTGTATCTGACAGCTGTTCAGCTGCTGGGAATTGGGAGTTGTTTTCTGCCCAGCTGTGGCAACAACTGTGTCAAAGCTGTTTTCTGTCAGACAAGCAATAGGTCTTTTCTCTGCACTTTCACATTCAGAATACTTCTGCTGTGAGACTATAAATGGACTTATAGGAAGTCTGTTTTTCTGGTTGTTGGGATGATAGTGTTCCCTGACACCAGGTGAATCGTTAAAACCGGTATGA
Organism: Phylloscopus whistleri; assembly: GCA_017589585.1. NCBI lineage: Eukaryota > Metazoa > Chordata > Aves > Passeriformes > Phylloscopidae > Phylloscopus > Phylloscopus whistleri. The sequence continues at coordinate 395,585 of JADMLD010001380.1, forward strand.
TCACAAAGACTCTCTAACTAGTTAAAGTTAGAAAGTGGTATGTTTATTAAGACGCTGGTGGGCTGCACAGGAGTAGCCTCCTAGAGATGTGGCAGCCCGTACAAGGCTCTTTGCCCTCTATTTATTTCCCGAAGTCTTATATACTCTACATATACATAACCTAAGAACCTCCTGTTCTCTGTTTTGTATTAAAATGAGGCTGTTAGTCCTTCATGCATGCACAGTTCTTCTCTTGAATTGGGTTGGTGGTCTCAAATTGGGTCAGTGGTCTTGGAGGAGGAAGTCAGGAATGTCTTCATCACCATGACCTTTCTATCTTCTCATTGCTGGCAGGCCTCCATGACCCTCTGCCATAATCCAATATCCCCTCCTTCATGATTAATTGATACAAAGTCCAGGTGCTGGTCATGGTTCCATTTGTTTAGATCTGTTCTTAAAACGGTTTATCTATTCCATTTCCTTCTATTAAAAAAACTAGAACATGCTCATAATGTCAAGCAATACACAAATTAGCTGTTGCTTAAGCATCTGATAATCATTAACTTGTCTTTTGTTTATCTGACTTGCATCCTGATGAATATAAATTGCTTCTAACCCTTGGCTAAAATCTTAACTTTAAAATCATGATTCACAAGAATCTCCCTTCATCTTCACTCTGGTGTCTCTGAATAAAATGTTCAGGGTCACTGTAGGGGGTCCAGGGCATAGTTTGGCCAGAACCTGTGATTCTTTTGCAGGAAGAAGAGGCCCTGCTGTCAGAAATGGATGTCACAGGCCAAGCCTTTGAAGACATGCAAGAGCAGAACATCCGCCTGATGCAGCAGCTGCGGGAGAAGGATGATGCCAACTTCAAGCTGATGTCAGAACGTATCAAGTCCAACCAGATCCATAAGCTGCTGAAAGAGGAAAAGGAAGAGCTGGCAGACCAAGTTTTGACACTGAAAACACAGGTAATATGGAAAAAGGAGAGAGGACAAAAGAGCTGGTGGGGAAGGTGAAGGCAGCTGCACATAGCCATTTTGCTCGTTCCCCCACTAAGGGGAAGGGGAAAGAATCAGAAGGGACAGGAAAACAGGTAAGATGAAATAAAGGCAGTTTAACAGTTAAAGCAAAGATATTCATACAAGTGAAAAAAACCACCTAATTAATTGATTACTTCCTGTGGCAGGCAGGCGTTCAGTCATCTCCAGGAAAGCAGAGCTTTATCATGCCTTACTAAATAATGCATGATACTTAATAAATCTGAATAAATGCTGCAGCTCTGAACATCCTCCCACTTCCTCCCTTCCACCAGCTGTTATTGCTGAGCACAGGAACACCCCTTGGGCCAACTGGATCAGCTGTCCTGGCTGTGTGGCATCCCAGCTTCTTGGGTACCCTCAGCCTACCTGCTGGTGGGCAGCATGAGACACAGAAGGTCTTGGTGCTGTGTAGGTACTGCTCAGCAACAGCTAAAACAGTGCTGTATTACTGAGAGTGTTTTGCTCCAAAATGTGAAACAGGGCAGCATGTGAGCTGCTCTGAAGAGAATTGACTCTCCTCGCCAAAATCAGTCCAGGATGGAATGTTCCTCTCACCAGCCTAGGAATGCATCAGGCTTCAAAGAGGCCTGTCTTTGTAAGAAACTGAGACTGCTGTATGAGCATTAAAATGTCCTACGGGTTCACTGCTATGGAGAGCAGATGGGTGAGGAAAAGTAGGAAGTCCTTTTCCTGTTGTAATGATACTTCTACCTGTATATTCTACCTGTAGCTACTATATCTGTATATATTGTTAACAAGCAGAAAGAGGTGAAAGCCATGGTTCAGTCTAGTCATGAACTACCTCAGACATGGGTACAGACTGGGAGAAGTCACTGAGAACACTGGAACAGAGAAAGACTTGCAGATTCTGGCGGATCAGAGGCTGGATGTGACCCAGCAGCGCATGCTGGGAGCCCAGAAAGCCATCTGCATCCTGGGCTGCATCCAAAGCAGTGTGGGCAGCAGGCTGAGGGAGGGGATTCTGCCCCTCTGTCTGTGAGACCCCAGCTGCAGTGCTGTATCCAGCTCTGGGGTCTTCAGCACAGGAAAGACACATGGTCCTGTTGGAGGGAGTCCAGAGGAGCCTGTAAAGACGATGAGAAGAAATGAGCACCTCTGCTGCAAGAACAGGCTGAGAGAGCTGGGCTTGTTCAGCATGGAGAAGGCAAGACTCAGGGGAGACTTCATTTCAGACTTCCAGTATCTGAAGGGGGCTTAGAAAAAGGAGGGAGAGGAACTTTTCATATGAACATATAACGACAGGACAAGAGGCAGTGGTTTTAAGCTGAAAGAGGGCAGGCTTAGATTAGATGTTAGGAAGAAATTCTTTACTCAGAAGGTGGTGAGGCACTGCTAGAGGTTGCCCAAAGAAGTTGTGGATGCCCCAGCCCTGGAAGTGTTCAAGGCCAGGCTTGGATGGGGCTTTGAGAAACATGCCCTAGTGGAAGTTATCCCAGGGAGGCTGGGATAGATGATCTGTCTGGTCCCTTCCAATCCAGGCCATAGGCTCTGTATCCTGTCATCCTGGGAACCACTGTGGAACTGTTCACTGTCTTGCAGTGTAAGTCTTAAAGCCACTGTCCAAAAATTAAGACATCTTTGTTGCAAATATTTTTGATATGACTGCTAAGTTTTAAGGTGTTAACCAGAGAGATCTGGGTGCTATTCTCTGGATACAGGTACATCTGTTCAGGGAGAAAAAGGCAAGCTGAAGGTGTGTTCCTTGGTGATGGGGAAGCAGGGGTAGATTTAGCCTGCAGCTTGAATTACAGGTCTGAAGACACAGAGCATGCATTCATTCCTTCTGTACCTTCTGTTTCCCATTCCAAGGTGGATGCCCAGCTGCAGGTTGTACGTAAGCTGGAGGAGAAGGAGCACTTACTGCAGAGCAGTATTGGAACAGGAGAGAAGGAGTTGGGTCTGCGAACACAGGCCCTGGAAATGAACAAACGCAAGGTGAGGGGTCCCTTCATTTCCTCTTGGGTTGTGAGGTGGAGTTGCTTGCCTTGTGGGAGGCATAGAACTGGTATTACAGAACTTGGTATTCCCCTGGTTTTGGATGAGTGTATTGGAAGGCTGAGGAGTCCTGGAGAGAGTTGTGATTAATTAAAGTACTAGAGACTGATGTTTTGCTTTGATAAAGAGAAGCAGGTCATATGTGTTTCTGTGAAACCTCTGGTGAAAAAAGAAACAGCAGTCAGGCGAAGTTATCTGTGGTCAAAGCTTCTGTAGGAAAGATGGGATAAGCAAAAGGAAAATAGAGCTGGGGAGTGTCAACACTTTTAACCAATGCCTGAGATCAAAAAAGTAGGTGTGTTACCAGTAAAATAAGAAGACTAAGTCTTATGGCTAATGCTGCCTTTGTTGTTAAGTTTTAGTAGAAGTGCAGCAATTATATTAAAACAGGCAGAAAGGAAAGCAGGAATATCTGTGAAGAGGAGGTGGGGAGAATTCAGCAGCGTCACCTGTGCTAAATACGACAATTTGTGTTATTAAGGGCATTTGGTTGTAAAGTTAGAAGGGAACTGGTGAAGAGAGAAGATTGTTAGAAATAGCCATCCTGCAGTTCTATCTAGTTCAGCTGTAGAACTGACTCTAAATTTAATAGAGAAAATGTGGAGGCTGGAAGGCTGAAAATACGTTAAGGAGAGAGTTGGATGATCATTAGTGTTTTTCTAAGTGATGTGCTTTGGAGTGTGCCAACGTTTGGCTCTGCCCAAAGGAATCTTGAAGCTAAGTGATCAGAATTTGTTAATAATAAGGTAGTAACAGGGGACTAGAAATCATGAGAGCTGTTCTTCTGTGTTTGGTCCTTCTATACTGGTTTTCTTTCTCAGGCCATTGATGCAGCGCAGCTTGCAGATGATCTGAAGGCCCAGCTAGAGCTGGCTCAGAAGAAGTTACATGATTTTCAGGAGGAGATTGTGGAAAACAGAGTAACTAGAGAAAAAGAGATGTTCAACTTCAAAAGGGCTGAGGTATATATCCTATGCACAATCTGTCTGCTTTAGCGTCTGTCTTGTTCGTTGAGCTTGCAGAGGGTTTCAGCTAAACACTCTTGGTGTCCAGTTTCACTTGATTTTGTCTTCATCAGGTCTTGGCTCTTTCAGATTTTGTCCGCTGATAACTGACAATACTTGTGGCATTAGGTGATCATGTTGTCTCTTGGATTTGGGGATGAAATAATGGGTGGGATGACTTAGCCAGCCAGGTGCACGTTCTCTTTGGTCGCTGAGGAAGCTGTGACAGAGAAGTAACTGCTCTTTCACTTGGTCTTCTGTTTTTATGCAGGAAGATATTTCTAGGTTGCGCAGGAAGCTGGAGACCACAAAGAAGCCTGACATGGTTCCCAACTGTGATGAGATCCTGATGGAGGAAATCAAGGATTATAAGGTGAGTGTCTGTGTGTCAGCTTCCCTTTATACTTCAGTCAGAAGGTATATAGGCACACTTCCAGTATCTGACATCTCTCATCTGTACCCTGGCACTGAAGAAACCACATTGTCCTTCTGAGGAATGGAAGGACCTTCACCTTGAGACATCTCTGAGCACAGCAGCTGGGCTGCAGGGCCCCTCACAGCTCTGTGTGTGTGTGTGTGTGTTGCAGGCCCGCCTGACGTGCCCGTGCTGCAACATGCGCAAGAAGGACGCGGTGCTCACCAAGTGCTTCCACGTTTTCTGCTTCGAGTGCGTGAAGACGCGCTACGACACCCGGCAGCGCAAGTGCCCCAAGTGCAACGCGGCCTTCGGGGCCAATGACTTCCACAGGATCTACATCGGCTGAGGATGAAAAACCTGGGGAATCTAATCTGTGCTGAGAGTTTCCTGTGGAAACTCAACACAGAGCCTCTGCTTATGCTGAGCCAGCCTCCTTCCCTCTCTGTCAGCTTCTGCCACCTGAGCTGCAGTGTCTTCTGGGAGGTGTTCTCAGGGTCTCGAAAGAAACCCACTCTGGATCTTGCTTCCTTTCTTGACCCTGTCCCTTTGGTCTTGCCCTCAGTTTTTGTGTGCTCTTTGTGCCTGAGAGGAAATTTCCCACCCCTCGCTTTCACACTGCCAAAGTGGGAACATGCAACTGCAGTGCTGCCATGGTGGGATGGAAGCTGAGCTGCAGCAGAGATTAGTGAGAGCTTTATTTGAGGGCTCTGCTTTGGTTGCTAATTAAATCCCATCAAGGGATGGCACTGCTCCTGGGAGGAAGTGTTTCCCAGTTAGCAGGCCCAATAGAGGCCAAGGAACTGAATCTGTAGACTCAGTGGAACAACTCCTTAGGTACCTGTGTATCTTCCTGAGTCAGGGCAAGAACCCCTGAGGGCTGCTGCACTAGGAAACATCCTCCTGACCCCAAACAAACACTAAACATCTTACTGTCCAAAAGAGGAGAAAGGAAAGATCTTGGAGACCCTTAGAAAGTAGCATGCCACTGATGACTTGGTTGATGTGCTCACCTTCCTAGGCTGAGGCATTGCTGTCCTTGTCCTTCTCAGAAAAGGACTTGTAGCTGTTCTTTGCTGCACCTTTACCACAAAGGTTAATCTTGTTATGTACAAATTCTTATTAAAGCTGTTGTTTGGTTTATTTTTCTGCTTCTCTTGCCTCTGGTACTATCTGTCCTCCCATCCTTCGTGTCCAGTTCTTGAAAACATTTCTCACAAGCTTTGAAACTTTTGCAGTAGAGACACATAATTCCTTCCTTCCTCTGCTTTCAGAATGTGCTCAACTAGATCAACTTTTGTCCTTTTGGCTGTATCCCTAGTAGCTTATTCCTGACACAACAGGAGGGCCAAGGTCCTGCATTATTTCTGCAGTCATTGTATCATGGCTGCTGAGAATTTTGGCAGGGATGTGGTGTGGTTTAGAGTCTCAGTGCTCCTCCCTGTGCTTGGAAGGCTGCATTTGAAGTCTGCTCCTAAAATCAAAATGGAAAGTTGTTGATTTGCAACATTTCTTCCTAGAGTGCAGTGTTTTCCTTGTAAACTTAATTTGCATGGAAGGTGCACCTGTTAGAGGTTTGTCTCATTGGTGTCCCTTCCCTGAAGCGTGGAATCTCTACTGTCCTCCTGTATCCCCTCTCTGCAAGAAATATTAGATACAAAGTGGAAGGAGTTCATCACAGGCTCTTACACTATTCATTATTATCTTGGGAAAGACATTCAGAATATATGAATAAAGCCTTGCAAATGATGAGGAATCCTGAGAAGTGAGAAGGAACACAGCATCCTGCCTTTCCAAGGGGAACCTGGGCTGCTGAGAATTTCTGCCATGGTGTAAGATCTGTTAGAAGGAATGAGAGTAGAAGCCTCTTCCCTTTCACTGGAAGTTGCTCCCAGGATTACAGGTTCTAGCAGGAAGTTGGCGTGGTAGACCAACCACAGTGTGGTATGAAGAATGGTGTGGTAATGCTGCTGGTAGATTTTGGGGTACAAATACTTGTTCATCACAACCAGCACCTGGCTCATGAACAAATTGTCTGCATCTTCAAACAGCTTTGCTACAGCAACAAGAGCTCCTTTTACAGCTGTGAACAGCAATCTGAAATGAACAGCCCCAGCAGAGCTGCAAAGCCCCTCTGTCCTTCCCCAGTCACTCTTGTGACTGAAATTGAGCTTTGTGTGCATGCTGCCCAGGTTGGCTTCCTTCAGCTCATTGTAGGAAATGGATACTTCAAACAATCTGCATAAGTTTCACAGAGTTTTGGAAACTTGCATTCTCCTTAAGAAGAAGTCTTGGGTTTGTTTTAAAATAATAGCTTCTTTCAAGCTCATTTTGGAAGTGACTGATTTTTCTCTCAGTGGATAGAATTTAAACACTGAGAAACAGTGAAAAATTTAGATGGTCTGTTTGCCAGAATGTATGGAAAGAATTCAAATTGATCAGGGCTAGAAGTATTGGGCTAAAAGAAGTAAAGGAGTGACACCCTTTATCAAAAGGTTCTCTGAATTTAGTGTCTGATGTGCTGAGGGCTGAGCAGCAGGCCTGAGCCAGAGCTGACTTACAAGATGAATTCTGGGCACTGCGTCATTAACCCCATCAGTATTTAGTGAAAACTAGACAACAAAGACACTTATGCTAGCTCTGTATAATCTTGTGCAGTTATCTGCAAGAAATGTATCACTTTAGGAAACTTTCCCAACTGCCATGAATAGAGGTTTGTTTGGTAGGGGTATTTTAGGAGGATAAAAGCTTCTTGCCAGGCCTGGACTCTTGGCCAAGGCCTGGC